>OX352761.1:54482431-54638246 GCA_947095585.1 Nephrocerus scutellatus | reverse complement strand
CTCCTCATGGTTTGCTGTCCACCATTTTCTAATACTTCCTTGAACCGTTCCACGTTTAACCTTTTCATATTCCATCTTAACGGTTTATCGCGCGACTCGCTCCATTGCCTTATACCCACTTCAAACATAATATACTGGTGATCGCTGCCACTGTATTCCTCCATTACCCTCCATTCCTTAATTCGTGGCGCCAAGACTTCAGATGCGAGGGTGATATCGGGGATCGTCTCCGTATACCCTGGGCGGCGAAAGGTTGTAGTTGACCCGCGATTTAATACAAGGAGTCCTACTCTGGCAGCCATTTCCAGGATCAATCTTCCTCTTGTGTCCGGGTTTGGCATACCCCACTCGAGCGCTCTTGCGTTGAAATCTTCGGCTACTATCATCTGTCCCGAAGTTTTGAGAATTTCATCTTCCAGGGCATCCAACTTTGCTTTGAACTCGGCAATCCTTTCATTTGGAGTGAAGTAACAGCTAATGAAGGTAGTTTTCGATGACTTGGGCTGCTTGTTTCTGTACTGCTCGCTTATTATCAATAGATCACCACGTTGCTCAGTTGCCAGCTGTTGCAGGAGGTGGTCGGCAGTCTTGCTTCTATTCATGTTTCCTTGTATAACACGGATCATAGGCGGTTCCTGGCCTCCTGGAGTGCCTCACGGAATACTTGGCATTTCCCGGTTCCTGGGAAGTGGGTTAAATCTGGCTGGTCCACTCCTTTTTCTGCGCAGAGTACAATAATAATAATAATAATAATAATAATAATAAAATAATAATAATAATAATAATAATAATAATAATAATAATAATAATAATAATAATAATAATAATAATAATAATAATAATAATAATAATAATAATATATAATAATAATAATAATAATAATAATAATAATAATAATAATAATAATAATTATAATAATAATAATAATAATAATAATAATAATAATAATAATAATAATAATAATAATAATAATAATAATAATAATAATAATAATAATAATAATAATAATAATAATAATAATAATAATAATAATAATAATAATAATAATAATAATAATAATAATAATAATAATAATAATAATAATAATAATAATAATAATAATAATAATAATAATAATAATAATAATAATAATAATAATAATAATAATAATAATAATAATAATAATAATAATAATAATAATAATAATAATAATAATAATAATAATAATAATAATAATAATAATAATAATAATAATAATAATAATAATAATAATAATAATAATAATAATAATAATAATAATAATAATAATAATAATAATAATAATAATAATAATAATAATAATAATAATAATAATAATAATAATAATAATAATAATAATAATAATAATAATAATAATAATAATAATAATAATAATAATAATAATAATAATAATAATAATAATAATAATAATAATAATAATAATAATAATAATAATAATAATAATAATAATAATAATAATAATAATAATAATAATAATAATAATAGTAATAATAATTCTAGTAATGTTAATGATGATAATAATAATAATAATAATAATAATAATAATAATAATGCATAATTCTAGTTATGGTAATAGTAATAATAATAATAATTCTAGTAACAGTAATGATAATAATAATGATAATGAACAATTTTAGTTGGATATAATAATAAATAAAAAAAAATTATTATAGTCAATCATTCGTAATGTAATACATATGGAGCAATAGTTTAGAAATGAGCCGTAATTGCATATTAGTGAGGATAAAACAACAAAAAAAACTGGTACCAGGGCGACGCTGTCGTTGACGAAAAGCTCCCACGATGAAGGCAGCTACCTCGTTTTCTTAATTGGAATGCACATATTCAATGGTCAAGTCAAAGCTTTGTTGATTAGAAGATTTAATTCATGCTGCTGCGCAGAAACAAAAAAAAAACATGTCAAGCAACACAAATGCATGCGCTTGATAACGAGAATAATCCAATTTCCTTCTGGGTGATTCTTTTGTTTCGTCGTACTAAGAACACACACACACGCACTTTCTAGGTGAGTATTCGCTTGCCGCCACGAGAAATACACGGTTAAATAAATTAGATGATTAAACACTTTAAGGTAAAAATCGTTCCTTTTTTGTTTTTATTATTAAATATTTACTACAGTGGGTCCTCGCAGGAATCGATATCCGTTCTCGCAGGTTAAATATATATTTCTCCGACTCGAATACGCAACGAATATTTACGCCGTCCGCACTCCTTTGCTGCAAGATACCCACTGCCGAAGTTCACTCTCTTTTTTGAGCAACAAGTTCTTGTTATGCGAAGTATAACGCGAGGGTTGATCAAAAGTACTCCTTTGGCTCTTACAATACTGCTTAAGAGTAACTTTATAATAAACATGATATTGTTATAATATTATAATACAGCGAGATAATAATAGTAATAGTAATATTGATAGCAATAATAATAATACTAGTATAATAGTACTATCAGGGGCAAGAAATAAAAACAATTATGATTAAAAAAAAGTATGAATGAGTGGAACTGATGATGACAGCATTTCTTCTTGGATTTACTCTTACAAAAAAAATTCAACTCGCAACTTAATTCAACTATAGGCATATAGTTCAAATCACACGAGCGACTCAAACTCTCTTTCGCCCATTGCGCCTGAGAAGAAACGAGGAAGAAAAACAAATCATTGAGGCTGTCGTCACAAATCGTGGGGAAGTCCAACGACCCCTGAGAAATGTCTCTAATACGATCATTATTAATATATAGAGTATGTATAAAATTCGCACTTTCAGGTGACTACTAAGATTGCTACCAAAAACCTGACGGTATAACGAAAACCACGCTAATTAAGTTCTGATGTCCTTTATATGATATATGCCAATATGAGTACCGTCCTTGTCCACTAACTTAAACGCAACATTACCTACTGGTTCTTTAATAAATGCTATCTTACATTTTGGCGAAAGTTTTGCAGAAAACTTTTGTGTTGCTGAACTCTGACAAGTACAAAGGTTGACCTCTCTATCGTCTAAACTATTTAACTCACGAAGTAAACCATACCATGAGATCCATCCGAAATGTAATGCTGGCCAAAAACCATAAAGTAAAGCGAACGATCGGTACTTGCATGAGTAACATTCCGCAATGCAGATGCAATGGCATGAACATGCACATCCCATGTTGTGTGATCTTCCTGAATGTATGATCTGATGGCGGACAAGATGCTTCTGTTCACGCGTTCCAAGGCGTTCGCTTGCGGCGAGTACTTCGGAGTCAACATGTGCTTGATGCCATATTTGCTCAGAAATTCACGAAATAATTTGAAAGTAAATTGTTTACCATTGTCACTCAAGATTCGTTTAGGGACCGAATAAATCGAGTTATTAACGATTTTCTAACAATTTAATTACGTTTATAGTATTAGCATCCCGCATCGGCTCGAGCAAAACAAAGCGACTAAATTTGTCTAAAACTACGAAAAGATAAGTATTACCTTGTTTAGAACGCGGATAAGGCCCATAAAGTCTATATATAAATGTTGAAAAAATATACGACTTCGGTGTATTTTCCCATCGGCGGGCGAGTTATGATATGTGCTGGTTTGCTAGCCTTACATATCGGACAATTTATTATAAATTTATGCACGTGTACAGCCATTTTAGGCCAATGATAATACCGGCGTAAAACTTCCAAAGTTTTACGAATTCCCAAATGTGAAGCTTTAGGCGGAGAGTTAACTCTTTTGAGTAGAATTGGAATAAGTGGTTTTGGGACATAAACTTTCCAAGAAGGAATATCGGAAAATAAATCAGTATCAGGTTTCGTCAGGATCAAGATCTTATCGTTACCTACTCTAAAATTTGATTTAATCTCGGCCTTTGATTGAATAAGTTTCTTTTGGGTTACGTATTCAGGGTCTTGAAAATAAATCGAATCCGAATCTGGATATAACGGTATAACATCCACACCAACATCCAAGGACAATACCTCAACTCGCCTTGAGAGGGCGTCTGCTACGACATTGTCTTTACCCTTGCGATATTCAATCGAGTAATTGAAACCTTGAAGTTTGAGACTCCACCGAGCGAGCCGTTCAGAGAGCTCCTTCTGTCCCATTACCCATTTTAAACTTGCGTGGTCGGTAATGATTGTAAAAGGATAACCCTCCACATATTGCCGAAATTTCCCGACACTTAGTACAGCCGCATAACACTCCAGCTCTGTAACGCTATAATTTCGCTGCGCTGCGTTAAGTTTCTGGGAGACAAAAGCAATAGGGCGTTCATCGCCACCTACTGATCTTTGAAACAAAACAGCACCTATACCAGTCATGGATGCGTCACACTGAATGAAAAATGGCTGGGTCCAATCGGAATTACACAGGACGGGGCCTGAGGTAAGGGATAATTTCAGCTTCTCGAAAGATGCCTGGGACTTGTCATTCCATTTAAACTTATGGTTCTTCTTTAGAAGATTGTTAAGGGGTGTTGTCAAATCTGCGTAACATCGGATAAAACGTCTGTACCAACCAGCCAAGCCCAGAAACCTACGTAATTAACGAACGGAATTAGGGACAGGGTAAGAAGTTATTGTGGATATTTTTGAATCATCCAATTTTTATACACCATCGCCGACGAGGTATCCCAAATAACGAATCTCTTTAAGGAGAAATTTGCTCTTCTCTAGATTTATGGTAAGACCAGCTCTCTTCAATAGGTCAGCCACCTTACTCAACAACTCGAGGTGTTCTTCGAATGTCTCAGCGGCTATTAGGAGAACATCGAGATAAACGAAAACCTGTGTGTGCAACTCGATGCATTAATCGACACATTGTCTGTGGAGCATTGCAAAGACCGAAAGGCATAACGGTGAATTGGTATTGTGGGCGTCCCGGAACAGTAAAAGCTGTCTTATCCCTTGACCCCTCATCCAACGAAATCTGCCAAAAGGCGTCCTTCAAATCCAGACTCGATATAAATCGGGTCTTATTAAGACGTCCTAACAAACCGTCTATAAGAGGCAAAGGGTAAGCATCCTTCACCGTAACCGCATTCACCTTCCTTGCATCCAAGCACAGTCGAACTCTACCATCCGCTTTGCGTACCTTTGTAATCGGTGAACTCCACTCCAACTTGCACTTTCCTCAATGACCCCTAGTGAGAGCATTCGATCAAGCTCCTTCCCAATCTCAGCTTCAACAGCCGGGGACACAGCATAAAACCGTTGTTTGATAGGTTTGGCATCGTCATCGGCACACGTCAATAACGTGTTTTAAAAATTGCGTTCGCCCTAATCCAAGAACAGCTGACGACGGAAAACGTTGCTTGACTATCTCTAACTGGTCCTGCTGAGAAGGTATTTGATATGGTAAGAGAAGAACAAATTCGGAAAGGAGTAGACAAGGCGAAATTAGCAGAATCACGAACAATTTTTTAAGTGAAATAATATCCAAAAGTCAATACCGAGATACAATGACTGTTTCAGATTCGGAGCTAAATGCAAGGTAACAAAAGTAGTTTGACCCGCAAACATCACAGGTACTTTAATGTGGCCTATGATTTGTTCAGCGTTGCCGTTTGCCGTTCTAATAGTGCACGGAAAATGCCGGAAATTAACGGTCAGATTCTTTAAAAACTCTTCGCAGTTTTTACCCAAAATAGAAACGTTGGCACCACTGTAATGGAGTTTTCCAGCCGGGGTAGTCCTGAGTGTGACCAGGGTTCTATTTATAGTGGGTCGTTACAATAATAAAATTTGTTTATTTAGGTTCTCGGAATTTTCTTTATTTCGTTAAGGTTTATTTCGATATTTATTCAATGTTATTAACAAAAAAAGGATGTTTGTGGCTCCTTGAGGCGTGTAGCGAAGGGTTTCTAGCGACGCCTTCTTGGCAGCGCGTGATGTCGTGGCGATCTGTTGGTTGGCGATGCCTCCTTGGCAGCGCGTGATGTCGTGGCGTTATGTTGTTTTCCTATGGCAAAGAGATTAGGAAATTAAGTTTATTTTATAAAAAGTTCGATATAAGATTTTTGATAGCAGATAATTGCACAGCGTGTAGCTTCTGCGGTAACGGCAAGATAAGTACTCTTCAACCGTTAATTTGAGTATTCAGTCAGCGTCGCAGCGTTTAGCTTCTGCGGTAACGGCAAGGTAAGTACTCTTCAACCGTTAATTTGAGGACTCAGTCAGCGTCGCAGCGTTTATCTTCTGCGGTAATGGCAAGGTAAGCACTCTTTAACCATTAATTTGAGGACTCAGTCAGCGTCGCAGCGTTATCTTCTGCGGTAATGGCAAGGTAAGTACTCTTTAACCATTAATTTGGGGACTCAGTTCGCGTCGCAGGATTTAGCTTCTGCGGTAATGGCAAGGTAAGTACTCTTTAACCATTAATTTGAGGACTTCGTGAGCGTCGCAGCGTTTAGCTTCAGCGGTAATGGCAAGATAAGTACTCTTTAACCATTAAGTAGTCGATTCCAAAAGGAACTCAGGAAGACTGCATTTCTGTCGAGCTGCGTGCTCCTTTTATTTTGATTAAGATATTTTATTAAACGTTTAGGTAATATACAATTTTGACTTAAAACTAAACTTATAACTATTATTAATAAGTGTCGGCTCAACAATAGGGGCCCGAAGTATTTACATTGTATTTTTTTTGAATTGCTTATTATTAAACAATAATGTTGACTACTTAATCTACTACATGTTTATATTTACAGCAATTTAATTTTAAACAATAAATTTTAAAATAAAATAAAAATGAAAAAAATATAAGAGGGGGTATGAACAGGGCGATCTTCAGCCTCTGTATTGTTCATTGCTGGCCTTCTCGTAGAAGGAGACGTCTTCATTATTAAAGACGCGTCGAATCTGTGAATCCTCTGATGTGTATGTACCGGTGACTTGGACACCTCCTGCTCCTTTTATACTTTTCTCCGTTGTTACAAACTATTGGGAAACCGTTGTTGCTGTGCAGCGTGGATTTCCGTTAGTTTGTCGTTATCCTTGTGTTTTGTTGTTGTTTTCTTCGATTTTCCCAGTACAGTCCGATGCATATTGTCATATATATATATTAGTGGCAACATACAAGTTAAGGTATTTGAGTCGCGCAGCTCCAAAAAAAATAACAACACGTCCACTTCGAGGTCGAATCAGAACAACCAATAATTTATTTATTGCGTATATTTATAATTTTACAAATTTGCTTTCAATAATACTTATTCTAGGAATTACAAAGTTACAAATTATGCTTATTCTATTGTTTTCGTTTTAATAATTCTTATTCTAAGAATTATTAAATCAAGAATATTATTTCTGCAAATTATGCTTATTCTACAGTCTACATAAGCTAATAACAAAACAATATTGCAACACGGGAAATTGGGCGTCTGGGCAGGTGAAATATTATGCAGTGTCATCGGTAAAAGGAATTATGTGGAAACGCAGTGTGGGATTGTGTAAAGGGCAACGACCGATATTTGTGTTAACTCCCCCCTTCTTAAGTATCAGCGTTCCGCTGATCAAAAGTTTATCTTAATGGGTTCTAGATTTGAAATTTTAAAAGTGGCATCAAGGGGTTCATTTTGTTTTTTAAATTTCAAACAAAAGATTAGAATAAGATTTAGCAATATACTAATTAATAGGATGGTTATATCTGAGCCTATTGAGAGAGCCGTATAAGATGAAAAATGGGATAATTTCTTAACGTTGTCCAAATGAAGTTTGTGAAGATACTGGAGATCTAGTCTCATACCACTTTCCGTCAGGTTATTATATAGTAATGGAGGTAAAATATGGTATGATCGACTTTCCCAATTTGTGTATTTAATGTTATCTAATTCAATTGCCGTAGTAGTTAGTTAAGAATAAGGTACCCTCATTTATGAGTTCGGCAATTGGTTTATTTTGAAATTGGTAATTACATGTTGCATCTTCGCTATTTAAGAGCTTAATAATGCAATGGCTTGGAGCTAGTTTTTGAAGTTGATTTTTTCTACAGATAGTCGTATCTTGTATTACGGTACATTTTTCTCTGACACCAAACTTCGTTGTTTGGGATATAAACAAGTTAAAAAAGTATAGATCTATCCTTTTGTTATTTTTTACTGTTGATCGTATTATGATGTTGTTAAACACTACCTCTTCCGTTTGGGGCAAGCAAATAACGTATAATAGGAGATTATCTTTTATTACCAAGATGGGTTCAGAATATTCGATGGCCTGAAGTTCGTTCTTAAAAGGAAGTGTTCCTGTTTTGGAAAGTAAGTCAGCAATATCAGCTTTGAATTAACTATACTTTTTTTTGCAAGTTGTCCTGCTAAAACTATTTCATTGATTTCGTCTTTAAGTAGACCAAGCTTGTTAAAAAGTATTTGTTCATATTTTCCTGTATTATTTGTGTCTAAAATTTCGGTTATTCTATTATATTTATCTATTAGGTTATTGCTTAATTTGCTGAAGCGCTGATTTACTTGATATTGCTTATTGTTATTACTAATAAGTTCATTGTTTTTTGCCAAAATGTTATCCCAGTCTGTCGCATCTGGATTACCAGCCAGCCATTTCCAGGCGAATCCTATCCAGTTTATTGATCTTTTAGTCTTCCTCAGATTTTTTCCTTGTAGTTGCTCCATCAGGTTGTCTATTTTAGAAAGTTGGTGATTTAATTGTTGTAAATAAGGATTTGTTTTAAGGATATTGTGGTGCACATCTGCTCTTAGGCCATCTATTATTTCTTCGTAATCGGTAAGGTTTATGGTATGTATTATTTTATAGTTTCCGTTTATTATTCTTCCCGTTCCTTGTTTCACTGCAATGAGAGGGCTATTGTACTCGTAGACGTTCACAACGGCTTCTGCACATAAGGGGATTAATCTGAAATGGGAGGTTTGTTTTTGGGGTGAGACTTATGTACTCGTTTTCCATTGGTTGTTGTTACTGTAACGGTGTTATCTAATCCTACAGTTTCTTTATGATATATGGGTTTTTCTTTTCCCTTTATTTGTTTATTTCTTTTACAACTGTTTCACCAGGATTGCAGTTTCTTGGTGGAGACCTTTTTTGATTGTGTCTGTTGATCTGATTCCTTTGATTACGTAAAATTTAGTATCTTAAATCAGTGTTAATTATGTTTTTAAAATCTGTTAAATTCTGATAATTTATTCTCTGACTTCTTCCAAAGAAGATATCGGCAGGTTTCTTTTTTGTTACCGAGTGGATTGTATTGTTATATCTGTCTACTGCTATATTAATTATTTCTTTTATCGAATAGTCTGGGAATTCTCTTTGAAGACATCTTATTATTTCAATAATAGTTGAGTGTACTCTTTCCACAGCTCCATTGACCTCACTTTTTTGCGGGGGGGCTAGGTAGAGAGTTACTCCGAGACCTTCTATATAATTATGGATGATTGGGCTTATAAAACTACTTTCATTGTCAGTTACCAGTATCTTTGGGACAGTAAAGAAATTCAATAATTTTATTATTCTGTTTCTAACGTGTAAAACTGATTTATTTTTAATGTGAAAAAATTTTGTGAATTTTGAAAATTTGTCCACACATGTTATGAATTTTTCTCTTTTAATTTCGATGATGTCCATATGTAATATCTCGGTTGGATATGATGGAATTGGAGTTGGTTGCAATTCAGGTTTTGGTGGATGTCTGTCATATTTATTAGAACAACAAACATCACAAGAGTCGGTATATTTTTTTAATAGTTTGTTCATTTGAGGGAAATAGTATTTTTCTAAAATTTGTTCCCTGTTTTCCTTATGATTCCGGTGTGCGCGTTTGTGCTCGTCTTGAATTATTTTCAGTTTATTTTCCTCATTTGCGATATCCGTAACTACTCTTTGCGTGATTCTAATTTTGAAGTGAGAAAAAAACTCTCTATATACTTCTCCTAACAATGGAATAATGTGTTCTGGTATTTTAATTCCATTCAGTATATTTGGATTTAGTTTTTCTTTTAAAATTTGAGCTATGTTGTCTTTATCGAAAGATTGTAATCTTATATAATGCCTGTGGAATTAAGGATGTGGTTGTTCATAGCAAATCATATCGTTTCCTTCAGAAAAAATTAACTGGTTTCTAAAGACGTTAATCGGTGCATCGCAGTGTGGTATGAGGTCAGTGCTATCTTCTTCTGCACTGTGTTGTGTTCCAGAAGAAGTTAAAACTTTTAATTCCGTTGGAAGTCTTGAGAGGGCATCCGCTACAACATTTGTTCTACCTGGTTTATATATAAGGGAATAATTAAACTCTTCAATTTTTGCCTTCCACCTTTTGAGTTTTGCATTATTATTGCGGTTACTCAAGGCAAATGTTAAAGGCTGATGATCTGTTAAGATCTTTATGCACTTGGCTCCATAAAGGTACGTCCTAAGCTTATCGAGTGACCAAACGATTGCTAGTAATTCCTTCTCGATTACTGAATAGTTTTCTTCAACTTTGGTTAGTGACCTGGATATAAATGTGATAGGTCTATCCTTGCCCATTTCTCCTTGGGATAGAACGGCTCCAATTGCAAAATTAGAGGCATCCGTTGTTAGAATGAATGGCATTTCAAAGTTTGGGAAAATTAAAATGTCTGAGGACACGAGCATTTCCTTAAGGTTTGTTAATGCTTTCAGAGCTTGATCGTCAAGGTGTACTTCCTTTTTTCTTGATTGATTTGCCTTTATTTGAGCATTCAATTCCCTAGTTAGGTTTGTCAAAGGCTTAGCTATTTTTGCAAAGTCTTTAATAAACTTTTGATAGTACGATGCTAGACCAAGAAAGCTCTTTAGGTCTTTAAGATTTTGTGGATTGCAGCAATTTTTTTCGGGTCTGCACGTATTCCTTCCTGAGTAATTATGTACCCTAAGAAATCCACTTCGGATCTCAAAAATTTAGATTTTTCTAAATTTACTCTTAAGTTGGCTTTTCCCAGAAATGAAAAAACATCGTCAAGATTTCTATTATGCTCGTCCCGGTTCTTTCCGAAGACGATTATATCGTCTATATAGACGTAGCACATCTTCCCGATAAGTGGTTTTAACACATCATTGATCATACGCTGAAAAATTGCAGGAGCTTTTTTTAAACCAAACGGGAGTCGAGTAAACTCGTATTTTCCGTTTGTCGTGGAAAATGCAGTTTTTGGAATGTCACTAGTTTTCATTTTTATTTGATGAAAACCAGAAGTTAGGTCAAGAGTTGTGAAGAATTTGCATTCTCCAAGACTTGCTAGGGTGTTCGTAATGTCCGGGATAGGGTATGCGTCTGGGATAGTAATTGCGTTAAGACGCTTAAAATCTATAACTAGCCTGTATTGTTTTTCTCCTGCTGAATTAGCCTTCTTCGGGACAATCCAGAGAGGAGAGTGGTACGGGCTTTTGGATGGTCTAATAATACCATCTGCAAGCATTTTCTCAATTTGATTTTCTACTTCTGACCTCAAATTAGCTGGATAGGGGTACGACTTTGTGTAGACCGGTTCAGACGTTGCAGTTTTTATTTCCGCACGGACACTTGTAGCGATTGTTCCACAATCAGCAATGGTACCAAAAAGTTTGTCATGTTTTTTCAGGATGTTCTGAATTTCATTTTCAATGTCAGTGTTTGCTTGTACGCTGTTGACTTGTTTGGAATATTTTGCCTTTAGTTTTATTTTTATGTTAGGACTTATGTGCAAGATACTGTTTTTCCTATCAATTACAGCCTCCAAATTCCTCAAAGTATCGTCTCCTATTATTCCGTCAAACGATTTTAAGCCAGGGAGAACGAAGAAATCTAGTATACTGTTATTACCTAGGCTTCTGAAAAAGGGACCACTTATTTTGTGGGTGATCTCAAGCTGTCCCGCAGCTGATTGTATTTTAAACGGTGTTTTAATAGGTTTGGAATTTGTTGCAATTCTACTTGACACAAAGTTTTTGTTAGCTCCTGTGTCGATTAGGAATTTTAACGTTTTACCATATCTGGTAACATACTCTAGGTAGGGTACGCTAGAGAGGCTTCCGTCGAACTCTTCATGTGTTATCATCAGGATCTATCTGCTTAAGATCTGAATTTCCAACAGTGTTTGTAGCAAAAAGCCGTTGCTGCTTTCGGGGCAAGTTTGATGACTCATTCGATCTTCTGGGGAGAGGGTTGTTTGCAGGTCTATTTATGTAATTTACACGATGTGTTTGAATAGACTGATCGATTTCCATAGGTTGCGGGGGTTTTTGTTGTGTTGGTCTTTGGGTGGATTATTATATTGGTTGGGGTAGTATTCCGCATGTCGAGGTGTATTATAAATCATATTTTTTTCGATTGGAGTTATTTGTCTAGATGGCATTCTTGGCCTATACTGTGATTTATTGGGGAACATTTGATTTATGGGTGCGGATATGGTACTGTTTATGCCTCTGTTGTAGATCGGAAGGCTTCTGAAATTAAGATTCTGAAACTTGAGGCATGACAAGCATCCTTGAAACATCACCATTTAGACCTCTGATAAATATATCTAAAGCCCTGTTCCTATAGTTTTCGGTTAGAGCACGAATAGTCTCTTGAGAGTAGTCTTCGGTTTTTAATTTATTTATTAACAAGGAAAGTTGATGATTGACTCTTGAATAGAACTCGTCTATACTTTGTCTTCCTTGATTCATTGAATTGAGCTCGTGTTCAAGGGTACGAACGTCACGTTTATCTGCGTAATGCAGGGATAAACATTTTTTAATTTTTGACCAATCGTCGTCAAAAATATTGTACGAAATAAGGGCAGTATCGGCTGGGCCTCTAATTTTCTGTCTTATATGTTGTATGATTGCCCTGTAAATGGGCTTAATCTCGTAGTCTTTTAATATGGATTCAACGCTGTGGATCCATGAAATATAGTGAACTGGATTTCCGTCAAAAATTTGCAAGTCTCTAACGCAGTCAGGGAGTTTCCTAATATCTATAAGGTCTTGCTCACTTTTTGGAAGAGCTAGGGTTGCAGGAGGGGTTTGGGAAGTATTTTGAGGAGGGCTGACTCTGCATTCGAGTTGTTGCAAACGGGTATTAATTAGCTTGATTTGCTCCATTTGAGCATTTACAGCCCCAGTTAGCTGGGTTATTAAATCTTTCACTTGTTCCTTTTTTTCAAATTAATAACTTGGTTTGTTACTTGTGTAATAACTCTAACTTTTTTCACTTTATAAAATATATTATTTTGAAATAATGATTGTATATATTTTAATATCAAGGTTTATATAACTTGGTTTGTTGCTTCTTTTATAGTTGTATAATAATTCTTACTCTTTTCAATCTATATAGTATTTAGTACATATATTTGGTGTATTTAAATATCAAGGTTTATATATTTTTATTTTGAAAAAGAAGGTGAAATTTATTTTAAATTCTTGTGGCTAAACTAATAGGTAAGATTAATATATAAAATTAAAATAATCGCTTACAGCAAACATACAGCCAACAGCATCTTGTTTAAATCCTTTTGGGCAGTCCGTTTTGTCCTTTTTAGCGTTGCTTACTTGGGAACGGGATGTGTCACGTTGGATCCGGTTATCTGGTTATCTCTGATGATCCTGTAATGGTCCTCTGATGTTTCTTCGATGGCTCTCTGATGATTTTCGGGTGGTTCTCCGATGGTTATCTGCTGGTTTTCTTTGGTTCTATGATGATTCTTTGATGAGTTGGTTTTAGGCCTCTGGACACTGATAAAAATTTTTTTTCCTGGGCTTTCCAAAAGTGTTGTAACAAGGTCACCTTTCGCCTTTAATTAGTAGGGCCTTTATTGCCACTTCACACTGTTAATATAGCAAGGGTATTTTTTTTATTAATAACCACTTCACTTTTTTAATAGGCAGGGTGTTTGTATTACGGGTGTTTTTACCACTTCACACTTTTTTATGATATCAATTTATCAATTTTAAAAGTAGGGAACTCTTAGCACTATACACGACTTTTACTTTTTAATTTTTCGGGTTTAAAGACCTTTGTTTGCTCGGGCGCCAGTTAAGGTATTTGAGTCGCGCAGCTCCAAAAAAAATAACAACACGTCCACTTCGAGGTCGAATCAGAACAACCAATAATTCAATACTTATTCTAGGAATTACAAAGTTACAAATTATGCTTATTCTATTGTTTTCGTTTTAATAATTCTTATTCTAAGAATTATTAAATCAAGAATATTATTTCTGCAAATTATGCTTATTCTACAGTCTACATAAGCTAATAACAAAACAATATTGCAACACGGGAAATTGGGCGTCTGGGCAGGTGAAATATTATGCAGTGTCATCGGTAAAAGGAATTATGTGGAAACGCAGTGTGGGATTGTGTAAAGGGCAACGACCGATATTTGTGTTAACTTACATACATGATTGACGTATTTTTGCATACATGTTTCACAATTATTACAATATACATGTTTTGTCGTATTGCAATATACATGTAATATACATGTTTTCATTTTGTATTATAAGCAAACTTTACTTATTACCATACGCATGTAGTGCGTTTGTTGGATCTTTCTATGCTTATCTCTGCTGACGTCATTTGCACATTCGGTTTTGAAAACGGTTTTGTACTTCGAAGAGTTTCGCTCATCGACCTCATCAGCCGTTTGTCTGATGTTTATGTGCATTGAATCTAATCCATGCGTATGAGTCCACTGCAGCTAATGACCGAGTGTGAGCGGGACAGGCGTACTTTCGGGCCAATTCAATGCTGTTATCGTCTTGTGCTTGATTTCTTTTCTTCTGTGATTTCCTGATCGCCTATGAGTCATATGAGATCAGTTGCGTTGGGTTTGTCGGTGCAGGTTTGTTCGGCTTGGTAGAGATGGTCGGTGATGACGGCTGTGATTGGTTGTCATCTGTATTGCATTTGCCTGCATTTGAGTGATTTGTCCTCAAGAGAAAACAAACATGGTTGATATTGAGTGACTTGCTTTTGTGTATTGAGAACACCATTGGCATATATTTTGTTTTGAACAAAGTGTAATTAAATATTTCATGGCATTTGTTTTGTGTGGACAAAATTCTATTTAAAGAATTTTGTTCCTCAACCTTCCCCGTTGCTTCGGTAGACAAGCACTCACTCTTCCCAATAATTAGAGCTGTGAAACGGCAGCTCTCTTGGAAGTGAACGAAACCAGGTTGTGATTGGCATGCGGTTCGTTGTCGTTTCGAGTCTTTTGGTGACTGCGTTAATTATTGGCGGCGGTAGGTACTGTGAGGTTCCAGACGACTGTGGCGACTGTGACTGCTGTGCTGACTGTGACGAATGTGACATCGGTAGCGACTGTAGCATTTGCAGCAACTTTGATAGCTTTTTATTAATTTGGTGACTCTGGAGACGGTGATGATTCCTAAGAATTACTTTGGTTCTTGGCAACGGATTTTCTGGCTGTTGCGACTGTGACGGCTGTGGTGACTGTCACTGTTGTGGTGACTGTGGCGAACGTGACAGCTTTAGCGACTGTGGAGTTTGCGGTGACTTTGACAGTTTTTGGTTAAGTTGGTGTCTGTGGCGACGGTGATGATTCCTAACACCTGCTTTTGTTCTTGGCGACGGTTTTTCTGGCTGCTGCTGGCTTCGAGTGACGGAAGTTCTCCTCAACAATGATGATTGTTGAGCTTTTGTAGATGACTTCTGGTAATGCTGTCTGTTTAGGCGTCTGTGGCAATCTTTGGCGAGAGTCCTGACTGCAGTATGTCCAAACGGATGTGGTAATACACTATGGTGTCTCTCGCCGATTCTATGGCTCTGTTGTTTTGGACAGAGGTAACTTTCGTCAACTCTGGCGCTTGTGGTTACTCTAGGCTGCGACGACTTTTGATGCCCTGAAAGTAAAGCTGTTTGGTCGTTTGGCATCAGTAAGGGTTTTTGGTGGCTGCGACGTCTTCTGCTGGACAGTGTGACTACTGGTAAGTGTGGCTTTAACGGCTATTGCGTCTTTGGCAATTGTGGTTGCTTTAGTTCTTGGAGTGTGTTACAGACGTTTAACCGGCCGTGCTGGTACAGTTTGTAGTGTTAAGCACTCACCTCCGAAACTAAAAGTGACCCTGTTTCTTGTAAGGACGTCCATCCCCAATGTAAGGTCATCAGCGGCATTCGACAACACCAGCAGTCGCACTGAACATATGGATTTCCCAAACTGAAGGGTGATGCTCTTGACGGACTGTTATCTGACTTCCGTTAGCCATTTGTATTGGGATGTGCACGGGGGTGGTGTCCACATTTCTTACCCTTTCAGCCAAAGCTTTGCTGACGAAACTGCGGGATGCTCCGGTGTCAATAGTGGCCTGAACGGGTTCGCGGTTGATGATAAAGCGAGCGAGAATTCGATGTCGATCCTGGATCAGGGCGGACTTCTCGCCGCACAGGAGCAAATGACGATGCTCAGCGTGTGAATTACGTTGACGGCAGAAGTCAATTGTCCTAATAGTCTGTTGGTCACAATCCCAGCAGAAAATTCCTCGAGGGTTAGTGCACTCTTTTTGAAAGTGGCCTTCCTGTCGGCACCATCGACAAGTCATTCGAGGATTATATGGTCCTTTTTCAGGCTGACTCACCATACAATATATCTCCTGTGGACTTCTCGAGGTGTCGTCGTTGTGCTGTCCTGGTTTGTCTGGATACTTTCGTAGTCCTCTGCTATGCTCTCGAAATCTTCCGCCAGTCCGATAAGTTCACGGAGGTTGCTGAAATCTTTTCGTCGGATGTAATACTGATATTCCTAGTGGCAGCTCCGGAAGATCGTTTCCACCTGTTCTTCTTCGGGATAATTCGCATGCCTCATCAGGTTCTGCATCGCAATTACATACTCCTTGAATTGCTCCTGCTGTTTCTGGCGGCTTTGGCGAATTTCATCGTCCAGACGTTCTGGTATCTCGTGGGCAAGAAGAATTGCAAGAAGTCTGTCTTAAAGCTGTTCCTGTCATGCCACCTCTGGTTGTTGTTACGGAACCACAGCAAGGCTCGGTCGCGAAGCAACTCAGACATAGTTCAGGGGAGGAGGTTTCTACTCAACGAGTATGCGTGAGCGAGCTCTTCCAACCTCTCGATAAATAGAAGAGGTTCTTTGCCACCGTCGTACCGCACTGACCACTTTCGTACCTGGTCGATAACCATGGGGTCCCTGGTGCCTCTGTTGGGTTTCGCATGGCGGTTGTTTCCCGTGGTACTGGGGACGCCGTCCTGCTTATGACCGCCTTTGGTTCAGTGTAACCCTGTGAATCCGGAGGGTTCAAGGATACTTGAGGCAGCGGCGATGGGCCGCGGGTATGCTTCTTTTCCAACTCGATGAGGCGCGTTTCGTCCTCTGACGTGACGTCTCGCCCTGTGATATAATTGAAAAAACGTTGCCTTAGTTCTTCTACCGCACCGTTAATATCCAGTCTGAAATCGCTCATATAATTTTTTAGTTCTTCTTTCGAGAGATTATACACCCAGCTCGTTTTGACCATTTTGGCTTTATGCTGGTGTTATCGGGTTATTGATCTATTAGTTTAAAATTCCAGAGTCCCTGCTCGGGCGCCAATTTAACGGAGTTTTCCAGCCGGGGTAGTCCTCAGTGTGACCAGGGTTCTATTTATAGTGGGTCGTTACAATAATAAAATTTGTTTATTTAGGTTCTCGGAATTTTCTTTATTTCGTTAAGGTTTATTTCGATAGTTATTAACAAAAAAAGGATGTTTGTGGCTCATTGAGGCGTGTAGCGAAGGGTTTCTAGCGACGCCTCCTTGGCAGCGCGTGATGTCGTGGCGATCTGTTGGCTGGCGATGCCTCCTTGGCAACGCGTCGGTCGGTGATGACGGCTGTGATTGGTTGTCATCTGTATTGCATTTGCCTGCATTTGAGTGATTAGTCCTCAAGAGAAATCAAACATGGCTGATATTGAGTGACTTGCTTTTGTGTATTGAGAACACCATTGGCATATATTTTGTTTTGAACAAAGTGGAATTAAATATTTCATGGTATTTGTTTTGTGTGGGCAAAATTCTATTTAAAGAATTTTGTACCTCACACCACTGTACAATAACCCAAAAACTCTTTTCCCTAAAATTTCCACTTCGGCATACGGACGATCATCGGATGAATCAGTTAACAATGATTCAGCAATTTGAGATTTAAGCGCTTTCCTGCGTGTGAAATAACGAATGGAACGTAAATTACGTTCTTCCTTGTTAGTAACTTTTGGATAAGTTGTTTTGGATTTCGTATATTTTAAGAAAGTATTGCTTTTAGTACTATTTATTTCGGATTCGAAGGATACCTTCCGTTCCTGTTTTGGTTCGATCGATGTCTGTTGTCTGTTCGTTGTGGTTGGTGATTGGGGGTAAACTTCCGTATTGAATTGCCTGCGACTACCCCCTCCTTCAAATTTCCCTGAATTAGACAACAATGGGGACATGATGTCTTCAAGACTTCAGGAGTACCACAAACAAAATGTACGTTGTATACGATGGTTGCAGTCTTTATAATAGTAACCTGCTTGAAGACAATTCCAACAATGCTTCACCTTTAACTGGAGAGCGCTTGGGGAAGACGACACTTTACGAACTATTCTGATGCGACGGTGTAAATTTTCCTACACCATATGGATCCTGATAATATATGCCATTTTGTGAGTTGGAATAAAAACTCAAAGGATCATGAGACTGTACCCCCACAAGGTTAATATTAGAATGACCAAGGTCTGAAACGTAACTCGCTATTGTGTTATCCGGTTGAAATCTATGATAATTGGTATGGTGACTAACGTCCGTAAAATTCGGGTCCGCCAAAACCTGTAACTCGTGAGCATATTTTCGAGAATCAACAACCACTTCTGGTAGGATTCGATTACGAGCCCAAGTGTCCTCGTATGCCATGCATTGCCGAAGCAATTCGTCGAGGGTTACGAACTGTGTAACAGCAAGACGGTCCTGTAAACAGGGTCGCATATTATGGGTAAGAATGAAAATGAGTTCCGGGTCTGACATAGGAGTTTCCATTTGCAGGGACATTGATAGAACTGAATTATAGAACTCAATAAACTTTTCATTCAGTCGCTGTTTCTTCGATTCTATAACACGATGTATTTCCAAATCAGTTCGTCTATCAACGAATCTTTTTGTTAACACATTTTTAAAAAATGCCCATTCAACGTTGCCATTCCGTTGGATGAAATCCCAATACCAATCTGCTGCAATGCCACGGAGGAAGTAACTCATATCATTGGCAATTTGCTGCAGATGAATTCGGTTCGTCATCGCTTGGTGCTCCAACATGCAAATACATTTTTTAACCGGCGTGCCCGTCAATGAACCGCCAAATGATATATGCCATTTTGTTGGGTCACGCTGGAGAGGATTAAAGATTGGTGGATGGTACAACTGATCTGGATTCAACACTAAACAGTTGCCAGACTGTTTATTATTTGACAACGAACTACCCATCGGTGGGAAAAACAAATTATATTGGGTCTGGTTCACGCTCGGTTGTTTTACCATTGCGGGAACAGTCTTCGAACTCGTTACAACGGGATCGACTCTCTGTGAAGAAACTCCCTGAACTACTCCGTTCAAGTTATTAGACATTATAGGCTCATTGCTATAAGTAGGAGAGCTAGCCTGATGCTCTTATTGTCGTACTTGTGACTGGTCTGTCTGATCTGTATCAGAACTGTCGGACCCTTCCCTGTCGTCCTGTTCAATGTACCAATATCCAAAGACTGAGTGATAGAGTCATTTAAATCCTTGTTTTCCTGATTGGCATTAGTGATAAATTCAATTATTTGATCGCATTTGTCGTTGAGTTCAGTGACCAACGTTTCCACTGCCTTGGAATACCTAATCGTTTCTAACCGCTTTATGAGCTCATTAAGCTTAGTTAACGGATCGCCAGAAATGTCGCGAACCGAACATTCCAACTCAAACTCGTCGTTCGACAGGTGATCCGGATTCATCTTGGTGTTTTGTCAATATTTCGACAAAAAAAAAATTTAATACTAACTATTAAATTAGAAATGCTTATTAACGCGTGTTACACCGAGAGACTGAGCCACCCATGCGATTGTTTAATTACGCCGACCTAGTGAATTCTTTTACCAAAAAAAAATACTTCAATTTATATAATCTAGTGTACTTATAGTTAATAATTTCTTAATTCCGCATCCAAAGATCCCAAAACTTTTTTTCAATAACCACTTCCGATTTTGAGTAGCAAGCTATAACGAAGAAAAGATAACAACTCATATTGTAGACAACTTGGTAACTAGTGAGGAAGAGCCGGAACCCCATATTTAGGAGACGTGCTTGTGTTGACACTGATTGTGTTGGACCATCGAGGATAAAATTCAATAACAGACCGGAAACTCATGGAAATCAAACCATTAGACTAATCCAATAGGAAATTCATGACTCCAATTTGTTATTGGTACTAAGATTAACGCATTTCCCGGACAATCACCCACGACTTCTATTCAAACCCATAATGGAGGGAATAAGATGCGTAATCAATAATCAAACCATTAATGCAGAATGCCAACGATCAACAGAGAACAAAAACCGTATTATTAATTCGAAGAAACCACAGAGCTAACATTTAGCCATGTTTCCGAATATTGGTCCAGCCCTGCCGATCGTTAACATTATCAAAGAAAGAAATTAGTGGGGAAATGCAAAAAGAGATAACCAAACAATTTATGTTCAGCCGAAAATCAACAAAAATTATTCAGAAATCGACTAGAAATCAACCGAGGCTCAGTTAAAATCAAACGAAAATATTCGGAAATAAACCGAAACTCAATTGCAAGTCAACCGAACATATTCGGAAATCAAACGAGAAATCAATTGGAAATCCACCGGGGCGCAGTCGAAAGTCAACTGGAGAACATCTATGTTAACGTTTTATATTGTTTTCTCTTTTTCTTGCTAGAAAAAATCTAACAACCGATCTTTCTCAGTCAACCTCCAACAATATCTATTTCATCAACTGTTCGTCATATTACAACGTGGGTACGCATCAAAGAACATCAAGCAACGTACATATGCAGCGACATCAACTATTCATCATATTACAACATGGATGTGCAGGAATTATAGGAATTCTACGTTATCTATCATAAGCATTACATTTCTCAAACTTATAATTTTGTATTAGATTATTAAGCATTTTTTTAATTTTGTAGACTTTGCATTATATCATGTAAACTATTTGTATAAAAGAGGGCTTCGGCCACTAAATAAATATCATTCTACTCAGAAACCTTTTGTGTACATGATCATTTAAACTAATAAGATTTGGTTCAAGTGCCTAAATCTTAATTTCGTCGCTCCTACTGTATAGGTGATATGGTGACCCCGACAGTTTAATTTGTTTTAACGTGGTCCACCAGTGATTACAGTTAAAATTGTGCGTGAGCTAGGCCTGAACATAGCTCTTTAATTCGTCCCTGATCCTCAAGTGATCATTTCGTGCGTGAGCTAGGCCTTAACATAGCTCTGTAATTCATTGCCGTGATCAACCACTGATCATTGGAAATAATCTCGAGATCCCGCATTCAACACATCAACAAAACAAATAACTTTACATACCATTATGGAGCAATTGACAGCAAGTCAAAAAGAACTAGGGAATGAAATCCAAACGATAATAAACAACTTTAAAAATGATTCTGCAGACCGCAAAACCACTACAGAATACTTCACCGCTAGACTAGAGCAGCTCGATGCTACATGGGAGCAGTTTGAAGGTATCGATGGTAGGATTCGTGTTCTACCCGACGTACAAGCAGAGCATGAATATTTCACGTCGGACTTCTTTATCACCATCAATTTACTATACCTCAAGTATAAGCAAATCCTAAAAGAAGCGCTGGCGAAGCTAAAAACCAGAAAGTTCATACCAATTCAAAAGGAGCGACAATCCGTATCGACAAACAAAGATGAAAATCAACTTCGTCAAGACAACAACAGGCCAATAGTCAACTTGAAATATTATTCAGAAGGCAAAAGGCAATGCAGAATTCCATAGAACGAATTATCAATGGCAGGACCAAGGACGAAGCACCAGCTCAATGTCTACTGGCAATGGAAAAACTATGGAACCAAATCGAGGAGGTTCATTACTCGGTGCAGTGTGCAGATCCCATAGCTGAAGAATATGACACGGAGTCATACATTGAGCTGGAGGCAAGAGTTCTGCAGAATCGTGCCTCTCTAGAGAAGGCAAGAATACACGATCGACAAACTTCTAAACGGGTAATAGATCAAACAGCAATCCAACTTCCCAAAATGTCAATACCAAAATTTGGCGGTGATTATTTGAAATGGCAAATGTTTTCAGACATTTTCACAAAAATGATCCATGAGCAGCAAATACAATCAATTCAAAAAATGTGGTATTTGAAAAAAAAAAACGTATCCGGCGATGCAGAACGGTTGCTGCGACACCTCGAGCTAACCGAAGAAAACTACAATATAGCTTGGAACATTCTACAAGATCGCTTCAGCAATAAAAGAGCATTAACATCAGCACTCCTCCAACGGATTCTCAGCCTACCAATCCTAACATCGGAGATGAAAGCAATTAGAGATTTTCATGACGCTGTTCATGAATATCTAGCAGCGCTTAAAACTCTTGGGATAGAGACTAAAAACTGGGATCCTCTACTGATATATATTTAAATTAAAAAATTTGATCGCCAAAGCCACCTGCTTTATGAACAGTCACTTCAAAATCCACGAGAACTACAATCAATAAATGAATTTTTAGGATTTTTGAAGAATCGATTTGAGGCATTAGAAGCAGTCGGAGGATAGGACAAAACCAAGGTAGTATCCTCCGTGGCGACATCCAAAACTGGTGAAGGCTGTAAGGCATGTGGGATAAAGGGTCATCCACTTTACTACTGCGAAAAATTCCTTAAAATGTCAGCAGCTGAAAGGCTTAAATGGGTCCAAAAACGAAACCTATGCGTCAATTGTTTAAGGCAGACCACACTGCAAAATCATGCCCAGAACGATGTTGTACTAAATGTTCAGGAAAACATAGTTCCTTATTACATCTAGGTATAAGTCTCCAGATGACCAACGAAAATGAAAACAATCAAACGAGAGTTCTCTACATGAGAGCACTCCACCGACAACTATTGCTACCGTTAATCAACTAAGTATTCAGCAAGGATACGTTCTTCTGGCCACAGCCAAGGTTTCAATCAAAGCAAAGAACGGGAAAACATGTAAAGCTCGGGCCATTTTAGATTCCGGCTCTCGAAAAATTTTGGAGGATCGACAATTTCGATAACGCACCAAGACAAATGTCTTCAGCAGAAAAATTCTGCGAGACCCACTTCGTTAAAAACGTGTCAAAAACTGATACCAGCCGTTTAATCGTCAGATTACCATTTCGCGAAAATGGTTCAGCGTTAGGAGATTCCAGGCAATTAGCTGTGAATTGTTTTCTAGCATTGGAAAGACGTCTTTACAAAAACCCGAAGTTGCGAGATAATTATGTAAAGTTTATGGCCGAATATGAATCTCTCAAGCACATGGAGGAGATAAAACTGGACACCATTGATGGCCCACACTTCTTCATTCCGCACCATTGCGTATTCAAGCCAGATAGTAGTACGACAAAACTACGTGTGGTTTTCGATGCTTCTGCAAAGACATCATCCGGTTTATCACTTAATGACATCCTGCACGTGGGACCTACGATACAAAGCGAATTATTCTCAATACTACTTCGATTCCGTCTACACAAGTACGTCTTCACAGCTGATATAGAGAAGATGTACAGGCAGATAATTATCCATGAAGAAGACCAAGGGTATCAACTGATCATGTGGAGATGGCAGTCAAAAGAGGAGATAAAATACTTCAAATTAAAAACCGTTACCTATGGAACATCGTCAGCCCCCTATTTAGCAACCAAATGCTTATAATATTTAGCAACCCAAAATAAGATAGCACAGCCAAATGGTGCTCTCATTCTTCACAACGATTTCTATGTGGATAACTGCATTAGCGGAGCGGATAGCCTTTCTCTGGCAATTGAAGCTCAAAAACAAGTGAATTTACTGCTAAACGGTGCCGGATTCAAACTTCGAAAATGGTGTGCAAACCATCCATCATTGCTTAAAGATATTCCCGCTGCGGACCAAGAGATCAGTCTTGACTTTAGCGAATCCATCAACTGCACAATCAATACTTTAGGTCTGAGTTGGCAACCAAAATCCAACCAATTGTGGGGAAGAGCCCAAATAGGCAACGTTGCCTTAATTAAGAAACGATCAGTCAGTTCAGATCTTGCAGGTATCTTTGACCCGCTTGGAATCTTTGGCCCAGTGGTCGTTAAGGCGAAAATATTTATTAATGCAAGTGTCTCTAGACATGTCTTCAAACAAAATAACCCAACGTCCATACAAATTCACACCTTTGTGGACGCATCGGAACAAGCTTATGGGGCAGCGGTATATCTACGGTCAACATATAAGCATCGAACGATAGTCGTAAGACTATTCTGTGCTAAATCACGCATAGCTCCAGTAAAAAGGCAGACTGTTCCGCGACTTGAACTGTGCGCTGAAGTCTTAGGAGCTGAACTCACAACCAGAGTCAAAGGTGACTTAAGATTCCAAGATATTCCAACATATTTCTGGTCGGATTCACAAATCGTACTTTCGTGGATCAACTCAGCATCGTCATCTTTCCGTCAAAACCAAAACATCATCATACGTTCGTTGCAAATCGAATTGCAAAAATTCAAGAATTTTCCTTGGCAACCCAATGGCGTCACGTCTCATCCAAGGAGAATCCAGCTGACCTACTATCACGAGGAATACCATCGGCTAGCTTTATGTCATGTAGGTGTGGCTTTATGGACCATTCTTTCTGCATGGAAACGAGTCATCATGGCCCCAACCATTCGCAAAGGAGCTAGAAACCCTATCCGACTTAGAAAGAAAAAGGAAACAAATCGTCGCTGTAGCCCTAACACAAAGTTCCACAGAAATAATTGATCAAATAAAACATCGCAACTCATTCTCGTTTCTACAACGTACGATTGGTTACGTTCTTCGATTCATTCGAACAACTATGAAAATCGATACAACATCAGTGAGGCAAACAACATTATCACCTCAGAATTCAACGAAGCCCTAATGGTAATTGTACAAGAAATACAACAATCCGAATTTGGCAAGGAAATACAGGATCTTAAGAGTCACAAGGGCTTGTGCAGATCTAGCTCACTGACCAGCTTAGCGGTATTTTTAGACGAAAAAGGGATTTTACGAGTTGGAGGCCGCTTAGAAGCCGCATCAATTTCTTTCGATGTTGATTCCGTACAATGAATCTATAATCAAATTGTTATTTTAAATGAAGCACGATGAAAACGCTCATTGTAGACCACAGACACTGTTATCCATTTTGAGACAACAATTTTGGCCCATCAAAGGAAAGGTAATGGCGCGGCACACAGTATTCACAGCATTCGATGCACCAGAGTCAGACCACAGCTCATGACTCAAGTCATGGGGAACTTTCCAGCAGATCGCCTCACACCAAATAGGCCATTCATCATTTCCGGTGTAGACTTTTGTGGACCTCTATGGGTGCATTAAAAAATCAGAGGAAAGAGACCCCACAAGGTATACCTAGCAGTCTTCTGTTGCTTCGCAACCAAGGCCATTCATTTGGGAATATTGACTGATTTGACAAAAAGGCATTTATTGGAGCGTTAAGAAGATTCATCAGCCGACGCAGACGAATTCAAACTCTTTATTGCGACAATGCAACCAACTTCGTCGGCGCAAGAAACCAGCTCCAAGAATTACACGGCGCATTGCATACACCACAAGCCAAGGAGCCCATCATTAAGGCAAGCATATTAAAGAGGACAACACGCCACCGCTACATTGGCCTTTGGGAAGAGTCGTTGAATTATTAAAGGACGACGATAACATCGTTCGTGTTGTCAACTTTAAAACCAGATCAGGAATATGGAAGCGACCAATTCATCGTTTAGCTTCATTATTTAAGGAACCTGATAATACTGATCCAATAACAGTTGAATCAGAGAAGCCAGCTTCGCACTCCCAGCCCTCAGCACATGATACGACAGAAGCACAACCAAAACGACGAAGGTTGTCATCTAATACATTATTTACAACGGTTGTGTTATCATTGCTACTGTTGCCAGTAATCTGCGCATCGCCAATCAACGTAACAAGGTTCATCAATAGTCCAGGAATCTACTTCGAACATCTTGGATCCGTAAATATATTTGCGAATGCGTGGAAAATTGTCGTTTACTATGACTTGGCACCAATCCGACCAGAATTAGACGCATTTGACAGTGGATCAATGGCGCTCCAATATCTATGTAATCAACTTAAACAAAAAACATCTTGTAATCCCCTAGCTATGTACTTCATTAACACTAGAAACAGTTTACAAGCAGATACAACTTTAATCACAAAACACCGAGTTTCTCGGGCAGCAATTAACACTACGTGTGGTTTTCGATGCTTCTGCAAAGACATCATCCGGTTTATCACTTAATGACATCCTGCACGTGGGACCTACGATACAAAGCGAATTATTCTCAATACTACTTCGATTCCGTCTACACAAGTACGTCTTCACAGCTGATATAGAGAAGATGTACAGGCAGATAATTATCCATGAAGAAGACCAAGGGTATCAACTGATCATGTGGAGAACGCAGTCAAAAGAGGAGATAAAATACTTCAAATTAAAAACCGTTACCTATGGAACATCGTCAGCCCCCTATTTAGCAACCAAATGCTTATAATATTTAGCAACCCAAAATAAGATAGCACAGCCAAATGGTGCTCTCATTCTTCACAACGATTTCTATGTGGATAACTGCATTAGCGGAGCGGATAGCCTTCCTCTGGCAATTGAAGCTCAAAAACAAGTGACTTTACTGCTAAACGGTGCCGGATTCAAACTTCGAAAATGGTGTGCAAACCATCCATCATTGCTTAAAGATATTCCCGCTGCAAACCAAGAGATCAGTCTTGACTTTAGCGATTCCATCAACTGCACAATCAATACTTTAGGTCTGATTTGGCAACCAAAATCCAACCAATTGTGGGGAAGAGCCCAAAATTGGCAACGTTGCCTTAATTAAGAAACGATCAGTCAGTTCAGATCTTGCACGTATCTTTGACCCGCTTGGAATCTTTGGCCCAGTGGTCGTTAAGGCGAAAATATTTATTTATGCAAGTGTCTCTAGACATGTCTTCAAACAAAATAACCCAACGTCCGTACAAATTCACACCTTTGTGGACGCATCGGAACAAGTTTATGGGGCAGCTGTATATCTACGGTCAACATATAAGGTTCGAACGATAGTCGTAAGACTCCAGTAACTCCAGTAAAAAGGCAGACTGTTCCGCGACTAGAACTGTGCGCTGAAGTCTTAGGAGCTGAACTCACAACCAGAGTCAAAGGTCACTTAAGATTCCAAGATATTCCAACATATTTCTGGACGGATTCACAAATCGTACTTTCGTGGATCAACTCAGCATAGTCATCTTTCCGTCAAAACCAAAACGTCATCATATGTTCGTTGCAAATCGAATTGCAAAAATTCAAGAATTTTCCTTGGCAATCCAATGGCGTCACGTCTCATCCAAGGAGAATCTAGCTGACCTACTATCACGAGGAATACCATCGGCTAGCTTTATGTCATGTAGTATGTGGCTTTATGGACTATTCTTTCTGCATGGAAATGAGAGCTAAAAACCCCATCCGACTTAGAAAGAAAAAGGAAACATATCGTCGCTGTACAGTGGCGGGCCCTAACACAAAGTTCCACACAAATAATTGATCAAATAAAACATCGCAACTCATTCTCGTTTCTACAACGTACGATTGGTTACGTTCTTCAATTCATTCGAACAACTATGAAAATCGATACAACATCAGTGAGGCAAACAGCATTATCACCTCAGGAACTCAACGAAGCCCTAATGGTAATTGTACAAGAAATAGAACAATCCGAATTCGGCAAGGAAATGCAGGATCTTAAGAGTCACAAGGGCTTGTGCAGATCTAGCTCACTGACCAGCTTAGCGCTATTTTTAGACGAAAAAGGGATTTTACAAGTTGGAGGCCGCTTAGAAGCCGCATCCATTTCTTTCGATGCAAAACACCCGATGTTGATTCCGTACAATGAATCTATAACCAAATTGTTATTTAAAATGAAGCATGATGAAAACGCTCATTGTAGACCACAGACACTGTTATCCATTTTGAGACAACAATTTTGGCCCATCAAAGGAAAGGTAATGCCGCGGCACACAGTATTCACAGCATTCGATGCACCAGAGTCAGACCACAGCTCATGACTCAAGTCATGGGAAACCTTCCAGTAGATCGCCTCACACCAAATAGGCCATTGAACATTTCCGGTGTAGACTTTTGTGGACCGCTATGGGTGCATTACAAAATCAGAGGAAAGAGATCCCACAAGGTGTACCTAGCAGTCTTCTGTTGCTTCGCAACCAAGGCCATTCATTTGAGGATATTGACTGATTTGACAACAAAGGCATTTATTGGAGCGTTAAGAAGATTCATCAGCCGACGCGGACGAATTCAAACTCTTTATTGCGACAATGCAACCAAATTCGTCGGCGCAAGAAACCAGCTCCAAGAATAACACGGCGCATTGCATACACCACAAGCCAAGGAGCCCATCATTAAGGCAAGCATATTAAAGAGGACAACACCTTACCGCTACATTGGCCTTTGGGAAGAGTCGTTGAATTATTAAAGGACGACGATAACATCGTTCGTGTTGTCAACTTTAAAACCAGATCAGGAATATGGAAGCGACCAATTCATCGTTTAGCTTCATTATTTAAGGAACCTGATAATACTGATCCAATAACAGTTGAATCAGAGAAGCCAGCTTCGCACTCCCAGCCCTCAGCACATGATACGACAGAAGCACAACCAAAACGACGAAGGTTGTCATCTAATACATTATTTACAACGGTTGTGTTATCATTGCTACTGTTGCCAGTAATCTGCGCATCGCCAATCAACGTAACAAGGTTCATCAATAGTCCAGGAATCTACTTCGAACATCTTGGATCCGTAAATATATTTGCGAATGCGTGGAAAATTGTCGTTTACTATGACTTGGCACCAATCCGACCAGAATTAGACGCATTTGACAGTGGAACAATGGCGCTCCAATATCTATGTAATCAACTTAAACAAAAAACATCTTGTAATCCCCTAGCTATGTACTTCATTAACACTAGAAACAGTTTACAAGCAGATAAAACTTTAATCACAAAACACCGAGTTTCTCGGGCAGCAATTAACACTACGTGTGGTTTTCGATGCTTCTGCAAAGACATCATCCGGTTTATCACTTAATGACATCCTGCACGTGGGACCTACGATACAAAGCGAATTATTCTCAATACTACTTCGATTCCGTCTACACAAGTACGTCTTCACAGCTGATATAGAGAAGATGTACAGGCAGATAATTATCCATGAAGAAGACCAAGGGTATCAACTGATCATGTGGAGAACGCAGTCAAAAGAGGAGATAAAATACTTCAAATTAAAAACCGTTACCTATGGAACATCGTCAGCCCCCTATTTAGCAACCAAATGCTTATAATATTTAGCAACCCAAAATAAGATAGCACAGCCAAATGGTGCTCTCATTCTTCACAACGATTTCTAGTTGGATAACTGCATTAGCGGAGCGGATAGCCTTCCTCTGGCAATTGAAGCTCAAAAACAAGTGACTTTACTGCTAAACGGTGCCGGATTCAAACTTCGAAAATGGTGTGCAAACCATCCATCATTGCTTAAAGATATTCCCGCTGCAAACCAAGAGATCAGTCTTGACTTTAGCGATTCCATCAACTGCACAATCAATACTTTAGGTCTGATTTGGCAACCAAAATCCAACCAATTGTGGGGAAGAGCCCAAAATTGGCAACGTTGCCCTAATTAAGAAACGATCAGTCAGTGCAGATCTTGCACGTATCTTTGACCCGCTTGGAATCTTTGGCCCAGTGGTCGTTAAGGCGAAAATATTTATTTATGCAAGTGTCTCTAGACATGTCTTCAAACAAAATAACCCAACGTCCGTACAAATTCACACCTTTGTGGACGCATCGGAACAAGTTTATGGGGCAGCTGTATATCTACGGTCAACATATAAGGTTCGAACGATAGTCGTAAGACTACTCTGTGCTAAATCACGCATAACTCCAGTAAAAAGGCAAACTGTTCCGCGACTTGAACTGTGCGCTGAAGTCTTAGGAGCTGAACTCACAACCAGAGTCAAAGGTCACTTAAGATTCCAAGATATTCCAACATATTTCTGGACGGATTAACAAATCGTACTTTCGTGGATCAACTCAGCATAGTCATCTTTCCGTCAAAACCAAAACGTCATCATATGTTCGTTGCAAATCGAATTGCAAAAATTCAAGAATTTTCCTTGGCAATCCAATGGCGTCACGTCTCATCCAAGGAGAATCTAGCTGACCTACTATCACGAGGAATAACATCGGCTAGCTTTATGTCATGTAGTATGTGGCTTTATGGACTATTCTTTCTGCATGGAAATGAGAGCTAGAAACCCCATCCGACTTAGAAAGAAAAAGGAAACATATCGTCGCTGTACAGTGGCGGGCCCTAACACAAAGTTCCACACAAATAATTGATCAAATAAAACATCGCAACTCATTCCCGTTTCTACAACGTACGATTGGTTACGTTCTTCAATTCATTCGAACAACTATGAAAATCGATACAACATCAGTGAGGCAAACAGCATTATCACCTCAGGAACTCAACGAAGCCCTAATGGTAATTGTACAAGAAATAGAACAATCCGAATTCGGCAAGGAAATGCAGGATCTTGTGCAGATCTAGCTCACTGACCAGCTTAGCGCTATTTTTAGACGAAAAAGGGATTTTACAAGTTGGAGGCCGCTTAGAAGCCGCATCCATTTCTTTCGATGCAAAACACCCGATGTTGATTCCGTACAATGAATCTATAACCAAATTGTTATTAAAAAGGAAGCATGATGAAAACGCTCATTGTAGACCACAGACACTGTTATCCATTTTGAGACAACAATTTTGGCCCATCAAAGGAAAGGTAATGCCGCGGCACACAGTATTCACAGCATTCGATGCACCAGAGTCAGACCACAGCTCATGACTCAAGTCATGGGAAACCTTCCAGTAGATCGCCTCACACCAAATAGGCCATTGAACATTTCCGGTGTAGACTTTTGTGGACCGCTATGGGTGCCTTACAAAATCAGAGGAAAGAGATCCCACAAGGTATACCTAGCAGTCTTCTGTTGCTTCGCAACCAAGGCCATTCATTTGAGGATATTGACTGATTTGACAACAAAGGCATTTATTGTAGCGTTAAGAAGATTCATCAGCCGACGCGGACGAATTCAAACTCTTTATTGCTTGCTACATTGGCCTTTAGGAAGAGTCGTTGAATTATTCAAGGGCGAAGGACGTTCGTGTTGTCAACTTTAAAACCAGATTAGGAATATGGAAGCGACCAATTCATCGTTTAGCTTCATTATTTAAGGAACCTGATAATACTGATCCAATAACAGTTGAATCAGAGAAGCCAGCTTCGCACTCCTAGCCCTCAGCACATGATACGACAGAAGCACAACCAAAACGACGAAGGTTGTCATCTAATACATTATTTACAACGGTTGTGTTATCATTGCTACTGTTGCCAGTAATCTGCGCATCGCTAATCAACGTAACAAGGTTCATCAATAGTCCAGGAATCTACTTCGAACATCTTGGATCCGTAAATATATTTGCGAATGCGTGGAAAGTTGTCGTTTACTATGACTTGGCACCAATCCGACCAGAATTAGACGCATTTGACAGTGGAACAATGGCGCTCCAATATCTATGTAATCAACTTAAACAAAAAACATCTTGTAAATCCCTAGCTATGTACTTCATCAACACTAGAAACAGTTTACAAGCAGATACAACTTTAATCACAAAACACCGAGTTTCTCGGGCAGAAATTAACACTACGTGTGGTTTTCGATGCTTCTGCAAAGACATCATCCGGTTTATCACTTAATGACATCCTGCACGTGGGACCTACGATACAAAGCGAATTATTCTCAATACTACTTCGATTCCGTCTACACAAGTACGTCTTCACAGCTGATATAGAGAAGATGTACAGGCAGATAATTATACATGAAGAAGACCAAGGGTATCAACTGATCATGTGGAGAACGCAGTCAACAGAGGAGATAAAATACTTCAAATTAAAAACCGTTACCTATGGAACATCGTCAGCCCCCTATTTAGCAACCAAATGCTTACAATATTTAGCAACCCAAAATAAGATAACACAACCAAATGGTGCTCTCATTCTTCACAACGATTTCTAATTGGATAACTGCATTAGCGGAGCGGATAGCCTTCCTCTGGCAATTGAAGCTCAAAAACAAGTGACTTTACTGCTAAACGGTGCCGGATTCAAACTTCGAAAATGGTGTGCAAACCATCCATCATGTCCCGCTGCGGACCAAGAGATCAGTCTTGACTTTAGCGAATCCATCAACTGCACAATCAATACTTTAGGTCTGATTTGGCAACCAAAATCCAACCAATTGTGGGGAAGAGCCCAAATAGGCAACGTTGCCTTAATTAAGAAACGATCAGTCAAGTCAAATCTTGCACGTATCTTTGACCCGCTTGGAATCTTTGGCCCAGTGGTCGTTAAGGCGAAAATATTTATTTATGCAAGTGTCTCTAGACATGTCTTCAAACAAAATAACCCAACGTCCGTACAAATTCACACCTTTGTGGATGCATCGGAACAAGCTTATGGGGCAGCTGTATATCTATGGTCAACATATAAGGATCGAACGATAGTCCTAAGACTACTCTGTGATAAATCACGCATAGCTCCAGTAAAAAGGCAGACTGTTCCGCGACTTGAACTGTGCGCTGAAGTCTTAGGAGCTGAATTCACAACCAGAGTCAAAAGTGACTTAAGATTCCAAGATATTCCAACATATTTCTGAAAGAATTCACAAATCGTACTTTCGTGGATCAACTCAGCATCGTCATCTTTCCTTCAAAACCAAAACGTCGTCATACGTTCATTGCAAATCGAATTGCTAAAATTCAAGAATTTTCCTTGGCAACCCAATGGCGTCACGTCTCATCCAAGGAGAATCCAGCTGACCTGCTATCACGAGGAATACCATCGGCTAGCTTTATGTCATGTAGTATGTGGCTTTATGGACCATTCTTTCTGCATGGAATGAGTCATCTTGGCCCCAACCATTCGCAAAGGAGCTAGAAACCCCATCCGACTTAGAAAGAAAAAGGAAACATATCGTCGCTCTACAGTGGCGGGCCCTAACACAAAGTTCCACACAAATAATTGATCAAATAAAACATCGCAACTCATTCTCGTTTCTACAACGTACGATTGGTTACGTTCTTCAATTCATTCGAACAACTATGAAAATCGATACAACATCAGTGAGGCAAACAGTATTATCACCTCAGGAACTCAACGAAGCCCTAATGGTAATTGTACAAGAAATACAACAATCCGAATTCGGCAAGGAAATACAGGATCTTAAGAGTCACAATGGCTTGTGCAGATCTAGCTCACTGACCAGCTTAGCGCTATTTTTAGACGAAAAAGGGATTTTACAAGTTGGAGGCCGCTTAAAAGCCGCATCAATTGCTTTCAATGCAAAACACCCGATGGTGATTCCGTACAATGAATCTATAACCAAATTGTTATTTAAAATGAAGCATGATGAAAACGCTCATTGTAGACCACAGACACTGTTATCCATTTTGAGACAACAATTTGGCCCATCAAAGGAAAGGTAATGGCGCGGCTCACAGTATTCACAGCATTCGATGCACCAGAGTCAGACCAAAGCTCATGACTCAAGTCATGGGAAAGCTTCCAGTAGATCGCCTCACACCAAATAGGCCATTCATCATTTCCGGTGTAGACTTTTGTGGACCGCTATGGGTGCATTACAAAATCAGAGGAAAGAGACCCCACAAGGTATACCTAGCAGTCTTCTGTTGCTTCGCAACCAAGGCCATTCATTTGAGGATATTGACTGATTTCACAACAAAGGCATTTATTGGAGCGTTAAGAAGATTCATCAGCCGACGCAGACGAATTCAAACTCTTTATTGCGACAATGCAACCAACTTCGTCGGCGCAAGAAACCAGCTCCAAGAATTACACGGTGCATTGCATACACCACAAGCCAAGGAGCCCATCATTAAGGCAAGCATATTAAAGAGGACAACACGCCACCGCTACATTGGCCTTTGGGAAGAGTCGTTGAATTATTAAAGGGCGACGATAACATCGTTCGTGTTGTCAACTTTAAAACCAGATCAGTAATATGGAAGCGACCAATTCATCGTTTAGCTTCATTATTTAAGGAACCTGATAATACTGATCCAATAACAGTTGAATCAGAGAAGCCAGCTTCGCACTCCCAGCCCTCAGCACATGATACGACAGAAGCACAACCAAAACGACGAAGGTTGTCATCTAATACATTATTTACAACGGTTGTGTTATCATTGCTACTGTTGCCAGTAATCTGCGCATCGCCAATCAACGTAACAAGGTTCATCAATAGTCCAGGAATCTACTTCGAACATCTTGGATCCGTAAATATATTTGCGAATGCGTGGAAAATTGTCGTTTACTATGACTTGGCACCAATCCGACCAGAATTAGACGCATTTGACAGTGGAACAATGGCGCTCCAATATCTATGTAATCAACTTAAACAAAAAACATCTTGTAATCCCCTAGCTATGTACTTCATTAACACTAGAAACAGTTTACAAGCAGATACAACTTTAATCACAAAACACCGAGTTTCTCGGGCAGCAATTAACACTACGTGTGGTTTTCGATGCTTCTGCAAAGACATCATCCGGTTTATCACTTAATGACATCCTGCACGTGGGACCTACGATACAAAGCGAATTATTCTCAATACTACTTCGATTCCGTCTACACAAGTACGTCTTCACAGCTGATATAGAGAAGATGTACAGGCAGATAATTATCCATGAAGAAGACCAAGGGTATCAACTGATCATGTGGAGAACGCAGTCAAAAGAGGAGATAAAATACTTCAAATTAAAAACCGTTACCTATGGAACATCGTCAGCCCCCTATTTAGCAACCAAATGCTTATAATATTTAGCAACCCAAAATAAGATAGCACAGCCAAATGGTGCTCTCATTCTTCACAACGATTTCTATGTGGATAACTGCATTAGCGGAGCGGATAGCCTTCCTCTGGCAATTGAAGCTCAAAAACAAGTGACTTTACTGCTAAACGGTGCCGGATTCAAACTTCGAAAATGGTGTGCAAACCATCCATCATTGCTTAAAGATATTCCCGCTGCGGACCAAGAGATCAGTCTTGACTTTAGCGAATCCATCAACTGCACAATCAATACTTTAGGTCTGAGTTGGCAACCAAAATCCAACCAATTGTGGGGAAGAGCCCAAATAGGCAACGTTGCCTTAATTAAGAAACGATCAGTCAGTTCAGATCTTGCAGGTATCTTTGACCCGCTTGGAATCTTTGGCCCAGTGGTCGTTAAGGCGAAAATATTTATTAATGCAAGTGTCTCTAGACATGTCTTCAAACAAAATAACCCAACGTCCATACAAATTCACACCTTTGTGGACGCATCGGAACAAGCTTATGGGGCAGCGGTATATCTACGGTCAACATATAAGCATCGAACGATAGTCGTAAGACTATTCTGTGCTAAATCACGCATAGCTCCAGTAAAAAGGCAGACTGTTCCGCGACTTGAACTGTGCGCTGAAGTCTTAGGAGCTGAACTCACAACCAGAGTCAAAGGTGACTTAAGATTCCAAGATATTCCAACATATTTCTGGTCGGATTCACAAATCGTACTTTCGTGGATCAACTCAGCATCGTCATCTTTCCGTCAAAACCAAAACATCATCATACGTTCGTTGCAAATCGAATTGCAAAAATTCAAGAATTTTCCTTGGCAACCCAATGGCGTCACGTCTCATCCAAGGAGAATCCAGCTGACCTACTATCACGAGGAATACCATCGGCTAGCTTTATGTCATGTAGGTGTGGCTTTATGGACCATTCTTTCTGCATGGAAACGAGTCATCATGGCCCCAACCATTCGCAAAGGAGCTAGAAACCCTATCCGACTTAGAAAGAAAAAGGAAACAAATCGTCGCTGTAGCCCTAACACAAAGTTCCACAGAAATAATTGATCAAATAAAACATCGCAACTCATTCTCGTTTCTACAACGTACGATTGGTTACGTTCTTCGATTCATTCGAACAACTATGAAAATCGATACAACATCAGTGAGGCAAACAACATTATCACCTCAGAATTCAACGAAGCCCTAATGGTAATTGTACAAGAAATACAACAATCCGAATTTGGCAAGGAAATACAGGATCTTAAGAGTCACAAGGGCTTGTGCAGATCTAGCTCACTGACCAGCTTAGCGGTATTTTTAGACGAAAAAGGGATTTTACGAGTTGGAGGCCGCTTAGAAGCCGCATCAATTTCTTTCGATGTTGATTCCGTACAATGAATCTATAATCAAATTGTTATTTTAAATGAAGCACGATGAAAACGCTCATTGTAGACCACAGACACTGTTATCCATTTTGAGACAACAATTTTGGCCCATCAAAGGAAAGGTAATGGCGCGGCACACAGTATTCACAGCATTCGATGCACCAGAGTCAGACCACAGCTCATGACTCAAGTCATGGGGAACTTTCCAGCAGATCGCCTCACACCAAATAGGCCATTCATCATTTCCGGTGTAGACTTTTGTGGACCTCTATGGGTGCATTAAAAAATCAGAGGAAAGAGACCCCACAAGGTATACCTAGCAGTCTTCTGTTGCTTCGCAACCAAGGCCATTCATTTGGGAATATTGACTGATTTGACAAAAAGGCATTTATTGGAGCGTTAAGAAGATTCATCAGCCGACGCAGACGAATTCAAACTCTTTATTGCGACAATGCAACCAACTTCGTCGGCGCAAGAAACCAGCTCCAAGAATTACACGGCGCATTGCATACACCACAAGCCAAGGAGCCCATCATTAAGGCAAGCAGCGATAAAGGAATATCATTCAAATTCATCCCACCTAGAGCTCCTCACTTTGGCGGTTTATGGGAGGCAGCAGTGAAATCAGCCAAGCACCTCTTGATAAAAACCATTTCAACTGCGTCACTTACACACGAAGAATTGGAAACCGTAATCATCGAAATTGAAGCTATTTTGAATTCGAGGCCAATTACACCTCTCTCGTCCGATCCAAATGACCTATCAGCATTAACACCAGGACACTTCCTAATTGGTGAACTATTGGTAGCAAAAGTCGATAGTTATACCGTTCCAGCAAAATTAAATCTGACATCGCAATGGAAGTCGATCTATCATTTAAAACATGAATTCTGGAAATGATGGTCAAGCGACTACCTAAACGAGCTGCAGCATCGACATAAATGAAAACACCAAAATAACAACATAAAGGTTGGGACATGGTTATTATTAAAGAGGACAACACGCCACCGCTACATTGGCCTTTGGGAAGAGTCGTTGAATTATTCAAGGGCGACGATAACATCGTTCGTGTTGCCAACTTTAAAACCGGATCAGGAATATGGAAGCGACCAATTCATCGTTTAGCTCCATTATTTAAGAAACCTGTTAATACTGATCCAATAACAGTTGAATCAGAGAAGCCAGCTTCGCACTCCCAGCCCTCAGCACATGATACGACAGAAGCACAACCAAAACGACGAAGGTTGTCATCTAATACATTATTTACAACGGTTGTGTTATCATTGCTTCTGTTGCCAGTAATCTGCGCATTGCCAATCATTGTAACAAGGTTCATCAATAATCCAGGAATCTACTTCGAACATCTTGGATCCACAAATATATTTGCGAATGCGTGGAAAATGGTCGTTTACTATGACTTGGCACCAATCCGACCAGAATTAGACGCATTTGACAGTGGAACAATGGCGCTCCAAAATCTATGTAATCAACTTAAACAAAAAACATCTTGTAATCCGCTAGCTATGTACTTCATCAACACTAGAAACAGTTTACAAGCAGATACAACTTTAATCAAAAAACACCGAGTTTCTCGGGCAGCAATTAACATTGTCGGTAATATAGCGCATTCGTTATTTGGACTCCTTGATTCCGACTACGCAGAAGAGCTGTCTAGAACCATCGATCAAGTAAACAACAATCAATGAAGCACACTTATTGACTATGTTGAAAAAACAGACATCCACCATAGACTCAACCAAGAACATCATGAAGCAAGATCATCTCGAAATAAAAGAACGCATTAATACTCTGCAAAATCAATCCAACCATATTGTCTCTTGAATTGGAGAGGTTTCTGAGCAAACTAGGATATTCCAAACTTTTATGTCATTGACAATGCAACTATCAATCGTAGCTTCAAACTTGCAACGAATTGAAACCGCAATATTAACTACCTTAACAGACGCTCACTATGGTACCCTACTCAGTTAAAGGCAGAAATCATCAACATCAAAAACCACCTTCTCCAGTCAAAAGCATTACCATTCGAACATGAGGATTTGCTTCACTTCTACAAAATCTTAACAGCGAAGGGAGGAGCTATTGACAATCACCTTATGTTCGTTATCAAAATTCCTCTAACCGAACAAAAATCGTTTAATTTGTTTCAACTTATACTCTTTCCTTCGATCATCAATAACACGCTGCTGATAATAAACCCGGCAATTGAAATTTTGGCCATAAATCGTCATCGGGATCAATACTTCTCACTGACGGCAGCCGAACTGAAAAATTGCGAGAAGGCCAAGGACATGCGTTACTTTTGCTCTAATAAAAAGGCAAAATACCATGCTGGTTCTCGGGCATGTAACTGCGAGTTCAACCTTTTCAATAATAATACAGTGACAGATTGCAAGGTAATAAAACCAAGTAATAATCTAATGTGGACACAGTTAAACAACACAAATAACTGGATTTTCGGTACTCTGAAGGACGTTCAATTCACCGCTGTGTGTAGAACAGAAACAATTCAGATTGAACTTACAGGATCTGGGCTCCTTTCACTGGAAGACAACTGCGTGATGAGAAACAATTTAATCACCATCCAATGAAATCCGATGACGACCAGCAATCTGCATTCCTCCTGAATCAGTTTTGGTAATATTTCCACAATCACAAAAACCGATAATGTGCACGAAGCACTAGAGCTTATTCCAAAATTCAACAACACTCATCTGGAATCACTAAAAAACCCTTCAGACTCAACTTTCTGCCTTGCGAAATCAAGAGCTCACAAAACTGCATAATGCGTTCCTTGTGAATAGTACACATTATCAGTTATTTGGCTCTTATTCTATCAATAGCCTTGGGAATAATTGTCACTATCTGCAGACTTCGCATCCGAAAAAACCCTGCTTCCATCCCTGTTCCACAACCTTGACAACTAGGAGCATCATACGCAGTCAACGTAACATAAACTCTCAGTTGAACGGAACCCCATTCAACGCGGGGAAGTATGTTAAGTAACACAAAATAACAAACGGCCATTCAGTGCAGTAACATCAAGGCCAGACAGAACGTGCTTATGAAGATAAATCAACTTTTCGTCATATTAAAACGTGGATGTGCAGGAATGTCTAGGAATTCACCGTTATCTATCATAAGCATTAGATTTCTTAAACTTATAATTTTGTATGAGATTATGAAGCATTTTTTAATTTTGTAGACTTTGCATTATATAATGTAAACTATTTGTGTTAAAGATGGCTTCGGCCACTAAATAAATATCATTCTACTCAGAAACCTTTTGTGTGAATGATCATTTAAACTAATAAGATTTGGTTCAAGTGCCTAAATCTTAATTTCGTCACTCCTACTGTTTGTACAGTCAGGAAACATATTTTTACACTCAACAAATCTTATCATACCTACCTGAAGGTAGCCAATTACCATTCCCCTTACAAGAACAGTACATAGATATACTATTACTACTATTACTATTACATAGATATATTATTACAACGTGTACAATAATAACAAAATACATTTCATACTTAATGTACCATTGATCTCTTCCAGAAATTTTAAAATATTTAAAATGACAACAATTGCGAAACCAATGTACAACCAAATGTACTCACTAATCATTCCCGAAAAAATGATATTAGCTATTGACTCCGAAAAACAATCTTACTTTTTATACGACGAAAAGAATGTCGAAAAATGCCTTAACCCCTATAAAAACCATTCCATTAAAACAACAAAAATCGTGCGTTCAAGTAATGCTTGAGAAGTTAATATGTTTTCCTTTTTACCTAGCGCATAGACTATAATGTCAGACAAAATTAACATTTATATATCACCCAATATTCCTCCAATTAGCAGAAACAAACGCATGGATATTCACATCGCCTAGACCTGAAAATATCGTAATAAAATCCAAAGATTCGAACTCCCAAATAACTATGAATTCAACAGGAATCCTTAAAATTAACAAATATTGCATTGTAAATGCCAGATATCAAACTCTTAATTCAAGAGCAACATACGAAACCAAGCTTCATTCCAATTTTATCCCCCTTGCCCCGGAATTACCAATTGATCACGACCTTACACATTTAGAAAAAAATACCACATTCTGAAACTAAAACATTTACAATACATAATCAAATTAACGACCTTAACTCAATAAGCAGGAGCATCGAAGAACTAAAGGCACCTAAATCCACAAACCTTTACCAAGAGAAACAACGCTACAACATACAAGTTAAGGTATTTGAGTCGCGCAGCTCCAAAAAAATACAACACGTGCAGTTAGAGGTTGAATCAGAACTACTGATAATTTATTTATTGCGTATATTTATAATTTTACAAATTTGCTTTCAATAATACTTATTCTAGGAATTACAAATTATGCTTATGCTATTGTTTTAGTTTTAATAATTCTTATTCTAAGAATTATTAAATCAAGAATATTACTTCTGCAAATTATGCTTACTCTACAGTCTACATAAGCTAATAGCAAAACAATATTGCAACACGGGAAATTGGGTGTCTGTGCAGGTGAAATATTATGCAGTGTCATCGGTAAAAGGAATTATGTGGAAACGCAGTGTGGGATTGTGTAAAGGGCAACGACCGATATTTGTGTTAACTCCCCCCTTCTTAAGTATCAGCGTCCCGCTGATCAAAAGTTTATCTTAATGGGTTCTAGATTTGAAATTTTAAAAGTGGCATCAAGGGGTTCGTTTTGTTTTTTAAATTTCGAACAAAAGATTAGAATAAGATTTAGCAGTATACTAATTAATAGGATGGTTATATCTGAGCCTATTAAGAGAGCCGTATAAGATGAAAAATGGGATAATTTTTTAACGTTGTCCAAATGAAGTTTGTGAAGATATTCTTCCCGTTCCTTGTTTCACTGCAATGAGAGGGCTATTGTACTCGTAGACGTTTAGACGTAGAGGATTAATCTGAAATGGGAGGTTTGTTTTTGAGGTGAGACTTATGTACTCGTTTTCCATTGGTTGTTGTTACTGTAACGGTGTTATCTAATCCTACAGTTTCTTTATGATATATGGGTTTTTCTTTTCCCTTTATTTGTTTATTTCTTTTATATACTGTTTCACCAGGATTGTAGTTTCTTGGGGGAGACCTTTTTTGATTGTGTCTGTTGATCTGATTCCTTTGATTACGTAAAATTTCGTATCTTAAATCAGTGTTAATTATGTTTTTAAAATCTGTTAAATTCTGATAATTTATTCTCTGACTTCTTCCAAAGAAGATATCGGCAGGTTTCTTTTTTGTTACCGAGTGGATTGTATTGTTATATCTGTCTACTGCTATATTAATTATTTCTTTTATCGAATAGTCTGGGAATTCTCTTTGAAGACATCTTATTATTTCAATAATAGTTGAGTGTACTCTTTCCACAGCTCCATTGACCTCACTTTTTTGCGGGGGGGCTAGGTAGAGAGTTACTCCGAGACCTTCTATATAATTAAGGATGATTGGGCTTATAAAGCTACTTTCATTGTCAGTTACCAGTATCTTTGGGACAGTAAAGAAATGCAATAATTTTATTATTCTGTTTCTAACGTGTAAAACTGATTTATTTTTAATGTGAAAAAATTTTGTGAATTTTGAAAATTTGTCCACACATGTTATGAATTTTTCTCTTTTAATTTCGATGATGTCCATATGTAATATCTCGGTTGGATATGATGGAATTGGAGTTGGTTGCAATTCAGGTTTTGGTGGATGTCTGTCATATTTGTTAGAACAACAAACATCACAAGAGTCGGTATACTTTTTTATTAGTTTGTTCATTTGAGGGAAATAGTATTTTTCTAAAATTTGTTCCCTGTTTTCCTTATGATTCCGGTGTGCGCGTTTGTGCTCGTCTTGAATTATTTTCAGTTTATTTTCCTCATTTGCGATATCCGTAACTACTCTTTGCGTGATTCTAATTTTGAAGTGAGAAAAAAACTCTCTATATACTTCTCCTAACAATGGAATAATGTGTTCTGGTATTTTAATTCCATTCAGTATACTTGGATTTAGTTTTTCTTTTAAAATTTGAGCTAGGTTGACTTTATCGAAAGATTGTAATCTTATATAATGCCTGTGGAATTTAGGATGTGGTTGTTCATAGCAAATCATATCGTTTCCTTCAGAAAAAATTAACTGGTTTCTAAAGACGTTAATCGGTGCCTCGCAGTGTGGTATGAGGTCAGTGCTATCTTCTTCTGCACTGTGTTGTGTTCCAGAAGAAGTTAGAACGTTTAATTCCGTTGGAAGTCTTGAGAGGGCATCCGCTACAACATTTGTTCTACCTGGTTTATATATAAGGGAATAATTAAACTCTTCAATTTTTGCCTTCCACCTTTTGAGTTTTGCATTATTATTGCGGTTACTCAAGGCAAATGTTAAAGGCTGATGATCTGTTAAGATTTTTATGCACTTGGCTCCATAAAGGTACGTCCTAAGCTTATCGAGTGACCAAACGATTGCTAGTAATTCCTTCTCGATTACTGAATAGTTTTCTTCAACTTTGGTTAGTGACCTGGATATAAATGTGATAGGTCTATCCTTGCCCATTTCTCCTTGGGATAGAACGGCTCCAATTGCAAAATTAGAGGCATCCGTTGTTAGAATGAATGGCATTTCAAAGTTTGGGAAAATTAAAATGTCTGAGGACACGAGCATTTCCTTAAGATTTGTAAATGCTTTCAAAGCTTGATCGTCAAGGTGTACTTCCTTTTTTCTTGATTGATTTGCCTTTATTTGAGCATTCAATCCCCTAGTTAGGTTTGTCAAAGGCTTAGCTATTTTTGCAAAGTCTTTAATAAACTTTCGATAGTACGATGCTAGACCAAGAAAGCTCTTTAGGTCTTTAAGATTTTGTGGTGCTGGAATTTTTTGGATTGCAGCAATTTTTTTCGGGTCTGCACGTATTCCTTCCTGAGTAATTATGTACCCTAAGAAATCCACTTCGGATCTCAAAAATTTAGATTTTTCCAAATTTACTCTTAAGTTGGCTTTTCCCAGAAATGAAAAAACCTCGTCAAGATTTCTATTATGCTCGTCCCGGTTCTTTCCGAAGACGATTATATCGTCTATATAGACGTAGCACATCTTCCCGATAAGTGGTTTCAACACATCATTGATCATACGCTGAAAAATTGCAGGAGCATTTTTTAAACCAAACGGGAGTCGAGTAAACTCGTATTTTCCATTTGCCGTGGAAAATGCAGTTTTTGGAATGTCACTAGTTTTCATTTTTATTTGATGAAAACCAGAAGTTAGGTCAAGAGTTGTGAAGAATTTGCATTCTCCAAGACTTGCTAGGGTGTTCGTAATGTCCGGGATAGGGTATGCGTCTGGGATAGTAATTGCGTTAAGACGCTTAAAATCTATAACTAGCCTGTATTGTTTTTCTCCTGCTGAATTAGCCTTCTTCGGGACAATCCAGAGAGGAGAGTTGTACGGGCTTTTGGATGGTCTAATAATACCATCTGCAAGCATTTTCTCAATTTGATTTTCTACTTCTGACCTCAAATTAGCTGGATAGGGGTACGACTTTGTGTAGACCGGTTCAGACGTTGTAGTTTTTATTTCTGCACGGACACTTGTATCGATTGCTCCACAATCAGCAATGGTACCAAAAAGTTTGTCATGTTTTTTCAGGATGTTCTGAATTTCATTTTCAATGTCAGTGTTTGTTTGTACGCTGTTGACTTGTTTGGAATATTTTGCCTTTAGTTTTATTTTTATGTTAGGACTTATGTGCAAGATACTGTTTTTCCTATCAATTACAGCCTCCAAATTCCTCAAAGTATCGTCTCCTATTATTCCGTCAAATGATTTTAAGCCAGGGAGAACGAAGAAATCTAGTATACTGTTATTACCTAGGCTTCTGAAAAAGGGACCACTTATTTTGTGGGTGATCTCAAGCTGTCCCGCAGCTGATTGTATTTTAAACGGTGTTTTAATAGGTTTGGAATTTGTTGCAATTCTACTTGACACAAAGTTTTTGTTAGCTCCTGTGTCGATTAGGAATTTTAACGTTTTACCATCTTTGGTAACATACTCTAGGTAGGGTACGCTAGAGAGGCTTCCGTCATAAAATTTATTTCAGGAGTTTCGTCTACGATTTCCTCGTAGTCGAACTCTTCATCTGTTTGATATGTGTTATCATCCGGATCTATCTGCTTAAGATCTGAATTTTCAACAGTGTTTGTAGCAAAAAGCCGTTGCTGCTTTCGGGGCAAGTTTGATGACTCATTCGATCTTCTGGGGAGAGGGTTGTTTGCAGGTCTATTTATGTAATTTACACGATGTGTTTGAATAGACTGATCGATTTCCATAGGTTGTGGGGGTTTTTGTTGTGTTGGTCTTGGGGGTGGATTATTATATTGGTTGGGGTAGTATTCCGCATATCGAGGTGTATTATAAATCATATTTTTTTCGATTGGAGTTATTTGTCTAGGTGGCATTCTTGGCCTATACTGTGATTTATTGGGGAACATTTGATTTATGGGTGCGGATATAGTACTGTTTATGCCTCTGTTGTAGATCGGAAGGCTTCTGAAATTAAGATTCTGAAACTCGAGGCATGAGGTGTATGCCTCTGGTAAAGTCTTGGGTTTCTGGATGACAAGCATCCTTGAAACATCACCATTTAGACCTCTGATAAATATATCTAAAGCCCTGTTCCTATAGTTTTCTGTTAGAGCACAAATAGTCTCTTGAGAGTAGTCTTCGGTTTTTAATTTATTTATTAACAAGGAAAGTTGATGATTGACTCTTGCATAGAACTCGTCTATACTTTGTCTTCCTTGATTCATTGAATTGAGCTCGTGTTCAAGGGTACGAACGTCACGTTTATCTGCGTAATGCAGGGATAAACATTTTTTAATTTTTGACCAATCGTCGTCAAAAATATTGTACGAAATAAGGGCAGTATCGGCTGGGCCTCTAATTTTCTGTCTTATATGTTGTATGATTGCCCTGTAAATGGGCTTAAGTTTGACTATCTCGTAGTCTTTTAATATGGATTCAACGCTGTGGATCCATGAAATATAGTGAACTGGATTTCCGTCAAAAATTTGCAAGTCTCTAACGCAGTCGGGGAGTTTCCTAATATCTATAAGGTCTTGCTCACTTTTTGGAAGAGCTAGGGTTGCAGGAGGGGTTTGGGAAGTATTTTGAGGAGGGCTGACTCTGCATTCGAGTTGTTGCAAACGGGTATTAATTAGCTTGATTTGCTCCATTTGAGCATTTACAGCCCCAGTTAGCTGGGTTATTAAATCTTTCACTTGTTCCATTTTTTCAAATTAATAACTTGGTTTGTTACTTGTGTAATAACTCTACTTTTTTCACTTTAAAAAATATATTATTTTGAAATAATGATTGTATATATTTTAATATCAAGGTTTATAAACTTGGTTTGTTGCTTCTTTTATACTTGTATAATAATTCTTACTCTTTTCAATCTATATAGTATTTAGTATATATATTTGGTGTATTTAAATATCAAGGTTTATATATTTTTATTTTGAAAAAGAAGGTGAAATTTATTTTAAATTCTTGTGGCTAAACTAATAGGTAAGATTAATATATAAAATAAAAATAATCGCTTACAGCAAACATACAGCCAACAGCATCTTGTTTAAATCCTTTTGGGCAGTCCGTTTTGTCCTTTTTAGCGTTGCTTACTTGGGAACGGGGTGTGTCACGTTGGATCCGGTTATCTGGTTATCTCTGATGATCCTGTAATGGTCCTCTGATGTTTCTTCGATGGCTCTCTGATGATTTTCGGGTGGTTCTCCGATGGTTATCTGCTGGTTTTCTTTGGTTCTATGATGATTCTTTGATGAGTTGGTCTTAGGCCTCTGGACACTGGTAAAAAATTTTTTCCTGGGCTTTCCAAAAGTGTTGTAACAAGGTCACCTTTCGCCTTTAGTAGGGCCTGTATTGCCACTTCACACTGTTAATATAGCAAGGGTATATAATAACCACTTCACTTTTTTAATAGGCAGGGTGTTTGTATTACGGGTGTTTTTACCACTTTCACACTTTTTTATGATATCAATTTATCAATTTTAAAAGTAGGGAACACTTAGCACTATACACGACTTTTACTTTTTAATTTTTCGGGTTTAAAGACTTTTGTTTGCTCGGGCGCCAGTTAAGGTATTTGAGTCGCGCAGCTCCAAAAAAATACAACACGTGCAGTTAGAGGTTGAATCAGAACTACTGATAATTTATTTATTGCGTATATTTATAATTTTACAAATTTGCTTTCAATAATACTTATTCTAGGAATTACAAATTATGCTTATGCTATTGTTTTAGTTTTAATAATTCTTATTCTAAGAATTATTAAATCAAGAATATTACTTCTGCAAATTATGCTTACTCTACAGTCTACATAAGCTAATAGCAAAACAATATTGCAACACGGGAAATTGGGTGTCTGTGCAGGTGAAATATTATGCAGTGTCATCGGTAAAAGGAATTATGTGGAAACGCAGTGTGGGATTGTGTAAAGGGCAACGACCGATATTTGTGTTAACTTACATATACATATAACTATAAACATATAACGATATCACTACTCGCTCTAACCCTAATAAAATACAAAAAAGAAAAGACCATCGAAAAAACGGTACATACTTTATCCTATCCTAAATCCTATCCCAAGACCACGTTCTGAAATCATTACGCCATCTCGTTCCTTTCCTACACTCAATGCTAGATCGGCACTAACAACTAACCCACCAACTAAAACTCGTTCTGTTGGATATTCATCAACACATATTCACAAAATGACGACACTGTCAACTACTGTCGCGTGTGAATCTGAATCACCTACTGTCACGTCTGAACGCAACGATTGGATATCGAAAATTGCTATATTGCTTTCAACAAAAAAATAAAAATTACAAAAACAAACACATTGGTTAGACCAGAAAATGGTTTAGCGTTAACCAAAAAAAAATTGTTGGTTAAGAAATATTTAACCAAATTTTTAATTATAATTTTCACCACCAGAGTCGACTTTTAAAATTTATATATGGATAAGTGGCAAACACATGAAAAAAAAACTGACCAAAATTTGGTTAGTTCTTGCTGTTGCTTTGATCAGCCGTTAACCACAAAAAATACCTAACTCATTTTGTTGAAAGCAATATAGCAATTGTCGACCACTTGCCTTTCTTTGTTCCTACACGAAAAACCAACATTTTTCTTTTCGTATTTATCTATCTATCTATATATATAAAAATCAATTGCTGTTCGTTAGACTGGCTAAAACTTGAGAACGGCTGAACCGATTTGGCTAATTTTGGTCTTAAATTATTTGTGGAAGTCCAGAAAAGGTTCAAAAGGTGAATTCAGCCCCGCTAGCTGGTATCGTTTTTTTTTCTGAAAATTGTTATTTATGGAACGATTTCACCAGATAATATTTAAATAAAAAGCAAGTCGTTGACAAAATTTGGACCCGATAGGTGGCGCTGGTGTCTTTTTTTTCCGAGGTGGGTCAGTATGTATGAGGTCAATGGGTGGGTGGTCAGTGGGCGGGAGGTCAGTGGGTGTGAGGTCAAAGGGTGGGTGGTCAGTGGGTGGAAGGTCTGTGTGTGGGGCAGCCGGGAAACGCGGGTGTAAGTTGGCGTGGCGTCAGTGGGAGGGTAGCAAAGCGCCCGGTAACAGCTAGTAGTGAAATAAAGACATTCGTAATATTCAAATCGGTTATTAATTTGTTCTTATATTATTTTGTGTGAAACAACAGCATCCGGGGCACGTTTTAAATACAAACATTGGTGCCGAAACCCGGGAATAACCTACATCTATTGAATCCATACTTTGGACATTGCACTGGATCACGTGTTCTTGCTGTGGGTGAGTTTGCTTTACATTTCATTCACCATATTGTTCGATTTCTCGTGTAATTGTGGTTCTGATTCAATATGAGCATCATTGATTTAGACGCCTTGGTTTTGAGACAAGAAAACTTGCAATCAGCTGTCAAGACTTTAACCAATTATAGAAAGGATACTCTAGCGCGTAAGACAGAGGTATACTTCCAGAAACGAATCGAAAAGCTAGAAAGTTTGTGCAGCGAATTTCGTAACAATGACCGTATCTTGATCATGAATAAACTGCCAGAAACCGACGGCTACCTCGTAAACGATATGGCTGATAAGTTTGAAGAATTATACATTGAGGCCATAACAAATATTGAAGGTAATCGTGAGGAACTACTCTCATCGAAACCAACCCCCCATAGTGAAAATAAGGAAGAGAACATCCTTAGCAATCAGCATACGCATTCGAGATTGAGAAAAATCCAAGTTCCTAATTTTGACGGTAATTATTCTCAATGGCCACATTATCGTGACATGTTTTGTTCACTCGTCCACACAGACAATCAGCTATCGAAAGTTGAAAAGTTTTGGTACCTAAAAGACAGTCTGTAGTGACTATTGTTGTTTCTTGTAAAATTAATTGAAGTATTTATGATTTTTATAGTGCCAGCAGAGTCGAAATGGTGTACATTTAAAAACATAAATCGAAATGGTGTACATTTAAAAACATAAATCGAAATGGTGTACATTTAAAAACATAAAACGAAATGGTATACATTCGCCTTTCTTGGGAAATTGCAACTTGGCAGTGTGCTCCTGGCTTAATGTCGATTTCGATTTCTCAGAAAAATAACCACAACTAACTTCACTAAAGTCAAAAATAAGCCTTGCCCTTCCGGCATTTATGTTTTTTCTAATCACTTTTGCTGATTTTGAGATAGACAACGCAAGTACCTTTTTTTCTCTACTTGCGATTGATAATGCGATAAATTAAAAACGTTTCTTTTTGAAGTTTTGTGTGTGTGCTGCTTGCGACTTCCAAGGCGCAATTTATATATACATATGGGGCATACAAAATACCCATACACGTATCACATACAATTTGGAATCAATCAAACATAAATGTTTAGTGTTTTGTATTTGATCTGCTTGTGACACCAAACGACGCATCCTTTACATATATATATATGGGACATCCACACAATACCCATATAATTGGTGACCCCGGCGTGATCTGAGAATTTTGCGTCGTTGATATTTTTTGCTCAAAAGTAACTTTACGAGGTGCAGCGCTGCAGCCCTGCAGCAGAATCGTCTGCAGCCTTGATGCAGGGTATTATTGGGGCTGGTTGTAATTGCGGTGCATTTCTTCCTGGCGGTTCTAGCAAAAACGCGTCCAGTGTTAGGGAAGTGTCATATGTCGCTTTTAAGTCCCCTCAGCCGTTATTCAATCAGAATCCGGCAGTGTGGTTTGATATTTTGGAACATCAGTTCAATGTAGCTGGAATCAAGTCTGAAACGACAATGTATTCGCATGCAGTAGCAGCTTAAGACTCGAGACTGCATAATACCTTCGCTGATTTGATTCTTCGCGATAAAAGACCGACTTCTTACACAACGTTTAAAAATGAGGTTGTGCGTACATTAGGACAGTCTGAAAAAACTCGTTTACACAATTTAATTCGTCGCTTTCAAAAAAATAAGCGACCATCAGCCAGTGACGGCAGGTATTGATGGTCATGCTTCTTGTCGTCTTTTAGTTTTCGAAATTAATTCTCGAAATAAATTTTTAATTGATACTGGTGCCGACGTTTCCGTTTACCTCCAAGACTTTGCAAATTTTCTTCCACGACTTCTGTCTTTAATTTGCTTGCAGCCAATGGTACGCCGGTTAAGGCATTCGGTTCAAAATTTCTAAAATTAAATATTGGTCTTCGTCGCGAATTCGGTTGGGAGTTTATTGTGGCAGATGTTTCGATACTTATTATCGGAGCGGATTTCCTGAAACATTCAGGGTTGCTAGTAGATATACAGATACAGAGGCTCATTGACCCGTTAACCTCTCTGCATACGACTGGTAGCCTTTTTACTTCACAGGATCCCTCTCTTTCCAATATCGATTCATCAGCACTACATCCTGAAATCCAACGCTTGATTAAAGCCTTTCTAGAAGTCACGCAGAATTCAATCGGAACTTCCGAAATTAAACACAATGTGACGCAACGGCTAGAAACTACCAGACCACCGGTTGCCTGCAAAACTCGTCGTCTGGCTCCGGACAAGCTCAACATCGCGAAGGCGGAATTTGAAAAATGATGGAATTAGGTATTTGTAGACCTAGTAAAAGTTCGTGGTCTAGTCCTTTACACTTGGTGAAGAAAAAGAATGGTGAATGGCGACCTTGCGGAGACTACCGAGCTCTCAATAGAGTTACTACTCCAGATCGTTATCCCATTCCTCACCTTCAAGATTTTGTATACCAATTGGAGGGTTGTACTATATTTTCCACCTTAGACCTTGTCCATGCTTACCATCAAATTCCCATCGAACCTTCCGATATTCCGAAAACAGCCATCTCAACTCCTTTTGGTCTGTTTAAGTTTTGTAAAATGACGTTTGGACTTCGAAACGCGGCACAATCTTTCCAACGTTTGATGCATTCCGTTCTGTTGGAACTAAACTTTTGTTTCGTGCACTTGGTTGATGTCCTGGTAGCTTCAAAAAACTTTACAGAGCATATGGAGCACTTAAAAATTGTTTTTCAAAGATTCGCCGAACACAGTTTAATCATTAACTTTGATAAATGTGTTTTTGCTTCTGAGAAAATTTCCTTTTTGGGGCATTCGGTTACTGCACAAGGCATTTTACCTTCTCAAGAGCGAATTGATGTTATTAAGATGATCGAACGCCCTATTCATGTCAAAGAGTTAAAGCGTTTTCTTTGCATAATAAAATTTTATAGACGTTTTATACCAAATGCTGCCGAGGATAAAATTTTACTGAACGGGATACAAGAAAAATAGTAAGATTTCTATTAATTGGTCTGCTCCAGCTATTGAGGCTTTTGAAAAATGCAAAGAGAAATTATGTCAAGCTACTGTGTTGTCTCACCCAAATATTTCGGCCCCTTTAGCTATTATGGTTGATGCTTTTGACTCTGCACTTGGGGCTGTTGTACAGCAATTTGTGTCTGATACCTGGTCACCCCTTAGTTTTTTTTTCGGTCCGTTTGATTTACGGATCAGAAACCTCTTGTATTCGCTTTTCGACAGAATTTGGATAAATGAAATGTTAGCTGCCAGTTCATCATTAAAATTGAAACAATTTCCGGTCTCTTTCGGGTCCAATAAATTCATCTACTACTTCTTCAGACCCTCCAAGACCTTTTATTCCAAGAAGTTTTCGACAAAGCGTTTTCGACTCTTTCCACAAACTATCTCACCCAGGTATCAAAGCTTCAGTTCGGTTATTAACCAAAAGTGTTGTGTGGCCTTCCATTCGTAAGGATGCTAGGATCATGGCGCGGAGCTGTTTTCCTTGTCAAAAATCCAAAGTCTCTCGACACACGAAATCTCCTCTTGGTTCCTATAAATTGTCTTCAGAACGCTTCTCCGAGATTCATCTAGACATCGTTGGTCCGTTACCTGTTTCTGAGGATCAACGATACTGTGTTACACTGATCGACAGGTTACTCGTTGGGCTGAGGCGATTCCCGTGCCGGACATTACAGCCGCCACCGTTGCCTGGGCTATATATTCAGTTTGGATTGCTCGTTTTGGTGTTCCAGTATCCATTTTAACGGATCAGGGAGCCCAATTCGAATCACAAATCTTCTCCGAACTTTCAACACTCTTATGTCTCGAAAGGAAAAGAACTACGAGTTACAATCTGAAGTGTAACGGTATGATTGAACGATGGCATCGTATCATGAAGTCTGCCATTATGTGCCATAACCGATCGGATTGGACTAAAATTCTGCCAATCATTATGCTCGGTCTGCGAACTACCTTCAGTGAGGAAATTCAATCTACTCCAGCTGAACTCGTTTTCGGCACTTCTCTGCGAGTTCCTGGCCAATTTCTTGAACCGAATCCTCATAAGACTCTTCAATTGGATTTTGCTAGAGATTTGAAAAACCATTTTAATGAAGTTAAACCAGTTCCAGCTTCCAGCCATAATGTTGACAAAGTTTTTATTAGCAAAAACTTAAACCAATGTTCACATGTGTTCCTCAGAACGGACGCTTTACGTAAGTCTCTACAACCTCCTTATACCGGACCTCATCTAGTAATTGATCGGTCTGACAAGTCATTTATTGTTGAAGTTAATGGCAAACGCACCAAAGTTTCAATTGATTGGTTAAAACCCTGTTATCAAATTTTTGAGGAGAATTTAGATCATCGTAATTCTCGCCAGCTTCCATCCTCTCCTGACATTTGGAATCTTCCTATCGTGAAATCAAAAAAATCTGTTACCTTTAAGCTGGACCCTCAAGCAATCTCACCCGATTTTCAGGGCCATACATCGACTCGCACAGGAAGAGTTTCCAGAACCCCGGCTCGATTCTTGAAGTAATGTACAATTCATTTTTTGTTTTCACTGAGGGTGAGTATGTGTGGTGACTATTGTTGTTTCTTGTAAAATTAATTGAAGTATTTATGATTATTATAGTGCCAGCAGAGTCGAAATGGTGTACATTTAAAAACATAAATCGAAATGGTGTACATTTAAAAATATAAATCGAAATGGTGTACATTTAAAAACATAAAACGAAATGGTGTACATTCGCCTTTCTTGTGGAATTGCAACTTGGCAGTGTGCTCCTGGCTTAATGTCGAGTAGCAATTTCCCAAGAAAAATAACCACAACTAACTTCACTAAAGTCAAAAATAAGCCTCGCCCTTCCGGCATTTATGTTTTTTCTAATCATTGTTGCTGATCTTGAGATAGACGTCCAAGTACCTATTTTCCTCTCCTTGCGATTGATAATTTTTTTGGCCAGTGTATAATTACATTTATTTGTTAATATATTTTGTTTGGAGTATTGGCTTTAAAGAAGCAATAAAACATTGATTTACTTAAAAATTAAAAACGTTTCTTTTTGTAGTTTTGTGTGTGGGCTGCTTGCGACTTCCAAGGCGCAATTTATATATACATATGGGGCATACAAAATACCCATACACGTATCACATACAATTTGGAATCAAACATAAATGTTGAGTGTTTTGTATTTGATCTGCTTGTGACACCAAACGACGCATCCTTTACATATATATATATATATATATACATCCACACAATACCCATAAGTCTACGTGGTGAACCATACGAAAACCCTCGTGAATTGTTTAAATCTCACATGCACTTGTTTTCATCTCAACCAAATGAGGAAAATGCAAGTGCAATTCAATCTCTGAAGAATTTTAAATTGGAATTGGAGCACTGTGATCCAATCCTATTTTATTTTATCGTTCAGAAATTGCCAGCTGAGACGGTTGGGTTGTGGGAAAAACACATCGGCAGCTCAACCGAAATACCCCAATTCGAAAAATTACAAATTATTTTGAATACGCGCATCAAGACATTAGATGCCATTGCTGAAAATAAATCAGCACACGCACTGCCTAAATTAGTAAGAAACATTTTGAAAGCTAATAGTGAAATCTTTAGGTCAGCTAACAAAAAAAAATCGTTTTATTCTCGCCTAGAGAAGATGATACCAACATTAAGAGCAAACACAATATAAGTTGTCTTATTTATAATGGTACTCATATTCTCCGAAAATGTCCGCAATTCCTCTCAATGTCTACGACATTACGACGATCTACAATCGAAGGACGGCAAGTTTGCACCAACTGCTTAGCAAATAACCACATGGTGAACGACTGTCAAAGCCGATACAATTGCCGATGCGGCGAACGCCATAACACACTATTACACATAGACAAGGGCATTACTGCGACAACAATACCTAATATACAGCATTTAGAGACTGTTAAATCGTACGTTGCAAGATTTTATGAAAGAACTGTTTTATTAGCCACTGCCATAATTAACGTGAAAACTTTCAATAATCGATTGATTGAACTTCGAACTTTAATAGATAAAGGCAGCGAAGCGTCTCTTATTAGTAACCGAGCTGCAAGATTATTGAGGTTACCGACGGACCGACGACAACTGTAACGGGAATTGGTGATATTGAAGCAGATTCTTGCAATCAAATCATGAATTTAACGGTGTGCTCTAAATTTAATGAATATCAAATTAATATTTCAGCATTATTAATCCAGAAACTCACCAATATACTGCCAAGAAAACAGGGCATTGGCGTGGATTGGCTGCATATTCGGAACATACCTCTAGCAGATCCGGATTTTTACAAACCCGTTAAGATTGATTTAATTTTGGGTAGTGAAGTTTATGCCGATATAATTCTCGACGGCTTACGGAAAGATGAAGGTCTACCAACAGCTCAGAATACACAACTTGGCGGGATTCTGTTTGGGGCCATCAACATTCAACCGAACGTAAAGTAAAAATTAATGCTTTAATTACGAAGTTCCAAATTGTTTCCACTATTCGAAAACTATGGGAAATCGATCTGATACCGTCCAAAAGACAATTGAAGTCTGAAGACATTTGGTGCGAGAATTTCTGTAACGAAACTCACTTCCGAGAAAGATCGGGTCGTTATGAAGTTCGTTTACCATTCAAGGAGTATTTGGTACCTGACACTATAATTGGTAAATCACGGCATATTGCCATTCAACAATTTACACAATTAGAACGACGTTTTATAAGAGATCCCAAGTTTCATGCGGAATATCATAAATGTTTCAATGAATATTTGGAAGATTGGCAGATGGAACAGGTTAGCACCTCTGAAGATGAGAATGTCAGCGTAATTAACGGCAATTAAAAGGTTACCAGTTGCTACCTCCCTCATCACGCGGTAACTAAGCAATCAAGTTCCACGAGCAAGATGAGAATAGTGTTCAATGCATCCAGAAAGACGACTAACGGGAATTCTCTGAATGATATTATGTACCCAGGTCCAGCACTACAAAAGGATTTGCCATCTGTGATTACAAATTAGAGATTAGAGCATTCACCGCAGATTTAAAGCAGATGTTCCGACAGATTACGGTCCATGCAGACGATGCTCAATTCCAACGAGTGATTTGGAGAAACCACCCAATGGAGCCTCTTCGAGAATACTTCCTAAAAACGGTCACATTTGGAACAACAAGTGCTCCGTACCTAGCCATCCGCACCATTCAACAGCTGGCTCAAGATTATCAAACTAAGTATCCATTGGCCTACCCTATTCTGCTAAATTCTATGTACGTCGATAACATTTTTGCCGGAACATACACGGTCGAGCATGCATCAGAGTTACAGCATCAATTAATCAGTATTTTTCAAGAAGCTAAATTTCAACTTCGAAAGTGGGCTAGCAACCACGAATATTTGTTGATATGCATCCCCGAAGTAGATCGTGAAGTACAGATTCCACTAGCAGTAAAACCAGAGGAGTCAATTAAAACTCTTGGAATTTATTGGCAGCCGTCTTAGGATACCTTCCGATTCAAATTCGACTTTGATGCACAAGCCGAAACAAATAAAGCGGCAACGAAACGTAATGTTCTGTCGACAATTGCTCGATTATAAGACCCACTCGGATTTATCACGCCTGTAATACTGCCAGCGAAATTGATAATGCAAGACTAGTGGATGGAGCACTTAGATTGAGACGATGTGATCTCGAATGATTTACGAGAAAAATGGCATCAATACGTCAATAGCCTCAAATATTTATTGCAGCTTAAAATCCAACGTTGGGTAGCGATTACGAGTACCACTACGATATTCGAACTACACGCATTTTCCGATGCGTCTGAAAGGGCATACGCCACATGTATTTATCTCAGAGTTTCATCTGACAATAGGATTTTCAATTGCCACCTGATAACATCAAAATCAAAGGTAGCCCCTATCAATGATCCATCAATACCTCGTTTCGAATTAATGGGCGCAGTTTTGTTAGCCGACTTAGTGGACCATGTAATTCTGCAACTTCCACAAAAACCGATAGTATATGCTTGGACAGATTCGGAAATCATCCTATACTGGTTGAAAGGAGATACCACGCGCTGGGAAAGATTCGTAGCTAACCGTTTAAGCCGAATACAAGAAATAATGCCCGACACTAAATGGCGTCACATCAGCTCTGAGCTCAATCCAGCCGACATAGCATCACGGGGCTTAACTGCAGCTGAAATCAACAATCTAACGTTGGGGTGGAACGGACCAGTTTTTTTGAAACTGTCTATAAGAGAATGGCCTCAGTCAAAATTTAATATTCAGGACTTGAATTAATTGAAGGAGCAGCGCGTCGTTGTTCTCAACATCGAATTTACGGAGCAACTAATCAACAAATTCTGAGAGTAAGAGGTCGTTTAGAAAATTCGTTACTGATTTATGACGAGAAATTCCCAATAATCCTACTGCCAAAAAATAATTTTTACCAATTTGCTAATTCTAGAATACCATAACAGAACTTTACATGGTGGAACGCAACTGGTACTAACTTTCATCCGCAAAAGGTTTTGGATCATCAACGCCAGAAAGATATATGGTAATCTTTGTTTGTTTCGTTAATAGAGCCATACATATCGGGCTTGTTGGTGATATGGAGACAGTAACCTTTTTAGCAGCACTTAAAAGGTTCCTGTCTAGAAGAAATATGTGTTCGCATATTTACAGTGACTGTGGGACGACCTTCGTAGGTGCGACCAATCAACTGAAATCCCAGGAAAGATCGTGGTTGAAGCATATGGAGGAAAGTGTGCTACCCATATTAACTAATCGCTCAATTCAGTGGCATTTTATCCCCCCAGCTACACCACATTTCGGTGGCTTGTAGGAGACTGGAGTCAAGTCCGTAAAGTACCATTTGAAACGAGTCTGTGATCGTGGATCCTATACATATGAAGAATGGGCAACTGTCCTCACGGAGATCGAAGGATGCTTAAATAGTCGGCCATTGAGTGCAACCACTGCAGACCCTGACGATTTAACCGCCATTACGCCGAATCATTTTCTGAACGGAGACATTACCAGAGAGAGACCTACCTGATTCAAATGAAGTATCTTCGTTTAATTTCTCCAAACGATGGCGCGAGGTTATGCAGATGAAACAAAATTTTTGGCGTCGATGGAGTGCGGAATATTTGAATAACCTACAATCTCGACCCAAGTGGTTACAATCCAAACCTAACCTAGAAGTACACGATCTTGTATTGGTAAAGGACGAAAGGTTGCTACCTACTAATTGGCTAATGGGTCGGATAACCGAGTTACACCCACGAAATGACAATATGGTAAGAGTCGTTTCGCTTCGAACAAAAAACGGCATCCTCCTTAGACCAATAACTAAGATATGCCGTTTACCAATTGATTAGACAACGCACACTTAGGTGAATCCCTCAAATAGATCCACAATTCACGAATTAATCAAATATACCTGAACGAACAAAATAGAATGAATTCAAGTATAGCAAACAATAATAATGATAATTAATGTATCAAAGACCGAGTCGTGGCGGTATAACCACTATTAGGATCGCTTAAGCAGTAAATGCCTAGCAATCCAACTATTATTTATCATTGATGTTTTCTCAAATATATATGTATCAGCCAAGGAGGATACCCTCTACCAATCCAGGACAATTTAATTAATCCAGAGTCATCATGGGCCCCGAAATGTTGGATATTCATCAACACATATTCACAAAATGACGTCACTGTCAACTACTGTCGCGTGTGAATCCGGATCACCTACTGTCACGTCTGAACGCAACGATTGGATATCGAAAATGCCAGCCGACTACAAGCAACTTCGCTTTATTGTCATGTTCCTTTCTTTGTTCCTACACGCAAAACCAACATTTTTATTTTCGTATTTATAGTGAAATAAAGACATTCGTAATATTCAAATCGGTTATTAATTTGTTCTTATATTATTTTGTGTGAAAAAACAGCATCCGGGGCACGTTTTAAATACAAACACGTTCACTACCTATTACCATTTCTTCAGCCGAAAGTCGCACCAATCTGAGGTATTAGTTTCGTTCTTAAGAGGGTAGGTGTTGTAAAGTGACCACTTCACAACTCATTTACCCTATTACGTAGTGGCAGCACTGCAACTATGTGCATAAATCGATACCCATAAATTAATACAGCTATTATTTAAATTCTTTGAACCAATATCCGCTATTTCCCAATCCTAAATCAACGTTCTACAACATTGTTGCAATCTTGCAACAATGCTATCATTCATATCCGTTGAAATAACATCCGCTATTTCCCAACCCAATACAACACTGTTGCAACCTTGCAACAATGAATTCATTCATAACTCTAAATCAATGTCCGCTATTGCTTAAACACAGAGCAATAAACCCCAAAACAATTTAACGAAACCCATTAAAATACAGCAATTAAATCAAATGCTGACACAGCGTATGCTCCACAGTACAAACGATCGACTCGTTGTACTGACGCCATATGCGGCTGTGTCATACGACGTTTTATACTTTTCATCCATTCACCTCAACTCACATATTTCGCACCTCGCTGCAATATGATTCAAATGAAGGTCACGGTCGCGTACATGAATTCCAACTCCTCTTTCGTGCATTAAGATAGGTCAGTAATAAAGCTTGAATATATTAAACTTTGATAATACAACCCTAGTACAGAAAGCTTTGGTAGTAACTTTAATAAGCTAAAAAGCTACTATACCGAGGTTTCGTTATTGAGAGTCACCGTCAGAACACGGAGTCGCATCAGAGTCTTGAAGTTGTCAGTAAGTCTTGAGAAAATACTAAATCTTGTGAAAATACTAAATCTTGAGAAAATACAAAGTCTTGAGAAAATACTAAATTTTGTGAAAATACTAAATCTTGTGAAAATACTAAATCTTGTGAAAATACTTAATCTTGGGAAAATACTAAGTCTTGAGAAAATACTAAATCTTGTGAAAATACTCAATCTTGAGAAACTTCTAAGTCTTGAGAAAATACCAAATCTTGAGAAAATACTAAATCTTGAGAAAATACTAAGTCTTGTCAAAGATTAGTTAAATGACTAAAATGACCAAAACCAATTTATGAATTTCTTTTCATATCGTTTGGACAACCAACATCGTGAAAACAGGCAACCCAAACACCGTAGTAGAACTCTTGAACCAACTCTATCTCCAACAGGAGATAGATACATCTGTGTGCAAATTTTGAGCCGGGCTAATTTTGAAAAAATTAATATTCAAATTCACTTCAAAATTTTTACAAAAACTGTTGTCACCGGAGATACACATGTGTAAAAAATTTGTTTGAGAGCCCCCCTACCTGGTGGCCCATTTACTTCCAAATTTCAATAGTAATTATAAATTAATAATATGGGCAACCCTCGGGCCACAGGGCGCGTTCACTCCAAAAATTTTACAAAAAGTTTTGTCAATCGGAGATATACATGTGTTTAAAATTTGAAGAAGATCGGGCTAGTTTTTTAAAAATGTATATGGGCAACCCTCAAGCCTCAGGCCGCAATTACTCAAAAATGTTTACAAAATGTGTACACATGTGTTTGAAATTTTAAAGTGTGAAAATCGGGCTAATTTTTAAAAAAATCATATGGGCACCTCTTAAGCCTCAGGGGCCCGTTCACTCCAAAAATTTTACAAAAAGTTTTGTCCTTCTGAGATGCTCATGAGGCTCGACAACATATATCACGCAAATAATGCAAAACAAGTGCAACTCGGCGAATAACACAAAATAGGAAACATATGCGCACGGAACAGCAACAATACACAACCAAAAGATCACATGCAAAGACAACAAAGCAAAGATACTGTATAACAATAACGGACACAACGGGACTCTAGACAACTTGAGGGAACGAAGCAAGCTTGTGTTTCTCACGTTTTCTAAGATTTCTGAACCACTTCAAATAAAGGCAGAAATCCTACAAATAGTCTCTTCCTTCTGGACTATAGACCGACACAGACTCCTCTGAACGTGATCTGCGGAGTATCCTTATCACTGGTCAGAAAACTAGACATACAGACTCCTCTGAACGTGATCTGCGAAGTATCCTTATTAGTTGTCAAAATACTAGACATACAGATTCCTCTAAACGTGATCTGCGAAGTATCCTTATCACTGCTCAGAATACTAGACACACAGACTCCTCTGAAGACGTGGTCTGCGAAGTATCCTTATCACCGACCAGAATACTGGACGCACAGACTCCTCCAAACGTGATCTGTGAAGTATCCTTATCACCGACCAGAATACTGGACGCACACACCCCTCTCAACGTCATCAGAGAAGTATCATTACCACTGGCCCGAACAGTGGACAGACGGACTCCTCGGAGCCTGATCTAGCGAAGTATCCTTTTTCACAACACCACAAACACGCAGTTTACAAACTTTGACCTAAGTCGTATTTAACCCTAATTTTATAATAACCAAATTTTTAAGCAAAATAAACATTAAGTATCTGAATCCCTGAAACAAAAAAATTTATTGTAACGGCGCTCTTATATAAGAACCCTGGTCACGCTGAGGATACCCCGACTGGGAAAAACCTCGTTACACTAGTAAAAAACTGCACGCCAATCAACCTTTCATCATTTGAGCTTAAAGGTCCTAAACGCTTGGTTGAGATGTAGAATGCACTCAAAAGAAATCCCTTAAACATAAATCAGCAACCTTATCAACGTGGGAGATACTGTGAGTCTGCTCTTCATGATCTTGTTTTCACGATTGAAAAGAGCATGTGATGAACGGAATCTTAACTCTATGGGTGTTTATTGATATTGGGGGAGCTTTAGACAACGTTACCTTTGACTCGATATGCAACTCTAATGAAAGGCATGGGGAGGAACCAACCGTAACCAGATAAATTCACTACATGCTCTCTCGCCGGCTTCCTAAAACGGAAGAATATGAACGATAGAGCTACAGTCGAAGTGGTTAGAGGATGCCCACAAAGGGGAGTCCTTTCGCTGCTTCTTTGGTATTTTGTTGTCGATTCTTTGCTAGAAGAAGATAGTCAATTATACATACATACACAAGCCTATGCGGATGATGCATGTCTTATCTAATCTAATATATGAAATGGAATTTGCTCCTGGAATCGAGAGTATCAAAAGCTCAGTTTAAATTCATTCAATGTACAAGAGCATTTGGTAAATCATGTCCGTACACTGGTTGTACTTAACGATCCGTCCCATTCTTACCTATGCGGCAATTGTTTGGTGGTAAAGAACTTGTCCTAAAATGGCTAAGAGGACACTAAGCAAATTGCAAATGAACGTCTGCTTGGGAATAAAGGGCGCAATGTGCTCTTCCTCGAAAGATGCTCTCAATACACTGCTAAATCTGCCACCTCTGGATCCGACTCGAACTCTTAATAACAAGTTTAGTACCTTCCACTGCAGCGAAGCTGAAGTTTTGAAATTGTGGTACCTTTAGTTCAAGTGGTGTACAAAATACACTAGCGCGATTAGTTAAAAGAATTAAAACGAAAAGCAAATCATACTAATTTAAGCCTTTACCTGTTTAGTCCAAAATTTTAAAATGTTGTTAATATACTTACATTTTTAATAAATATCTTCCGCAAAATGATGATTTAAATTTAACACGTCCAATATAATAATTTAAGGTATTTCTAGAGCTTTGAACAGACTTCAATTCTTTAAGGATATTTTTATATTCTATTGTCACCTAAAACAGATAGTAAATAAATGACAAGCAATGCTTATCCACCTTCTCACCTTAGCAGACAAAATTGTCTTTAACATGCTATGTAAAAAGGAAATGGAAATTTTGACGGCATTGTGCTCCCATTCTTCATATGAAATTTGTTGCCGAAATATTGCGAGATCAGTCAATGATTTAAGTTTTTTAACCCCACTTGTCTAAAAATATTCAAAAATAAACTCTAGCGTATAAGCAAATATTATGTACAACTTATCTTACCTTAATGTCAAGGTTAACTATTTTGAGATCATCAGAGTTCATTAGTATGCACAGCTGAATATTCTTTCCAGCAAAATAAACTTCAACTTGTCCTCCAGAGAGATTAATCGCAACGTTTTGGTATTGTAAATATTTGAACTACAGGATATATATCATTAATAATTTTAATTCTTGGTTTGATAAATTATTTCATACATAATCCATTATATTAATTAATAATGCCTTTTTTTTAAACAATTGATCAGCTTTTAATCTATTACTTTGTTCATCGAGGTTATTTGTCGCAGACTGAACGTTAGCAATCTGCAGTTCGTAAGTTTTAATCTGAGAATGAAGGAACAAATATACAGAAAATATTATATACAATATTACTTAACTGAAGTAAATAATACAATCTATATCTTAATATATAACAACGTTGAGGCGTTGACTATCACGGCTGAATCACTGAAGCATTCCAACTTACTTACACGATATATTCGTGGGGTGCTTCGGATTGTTTTTGTTTATGCTAGACCCCCTAGGTGGCACTTGGGTCGCTTTTTCCGAAAATTCTTATTTATGCACCGATTTGGCTCAAATTCACACCATATAATATGTATTTAAATGAAAAGAAAATTGCTGGACCCGATAGGTGGCGCTGGGGTGGAAAATGTAGTTTTCCCTGTATATGATTTTCATATAAAGAATATTCGAACACTTATATTTTTTGCCGATATAAGTGTCGATTCTATAGTTGTTGTTGGGTTGGTGAGGTGGTCCAGTTGGTGGGTTGGTCAGTTGGCGGGAGGTCATAGGGCGGGGTCACTGGGTGGGGGTAGTCAACTGGCGGGAGGTCATAGGGCAAGAAGTCAGTGGGCTAGGGGTTAGAAGGCTGGTTGGTCAGTGGGCCGGGAGTCAGCGGGCGGGAGGTCAGGGGGCGTGGCTTCAGTGGGCGGGTGTAAACATGGGTGGGGGTCAGTGGGATGAGGCAGCCGGGAACCGAAGGCTTATTCTGCTAGTTATATTATAAATTAACAAGAAACATCAAACTCAACTGCTAACCAAGCGTTTGGTGCATTTGCCACAAAAATAATATTGAAATGCAACGAAAATGCTGAGTTAACGAAAGTAAATGTGTGCAAAGTTTCAATAAAATCGGGCTCTGGGGGGTGGGTTAAAAATTTATCGCAAGATTTTAAGCCAGACAAACAAACAAACTAACTAACAAACAAAAAAATACTGGGGCATGCGAAGTAAATATAGAGAATTTAAAAAAATATCTACTGCCATAAATTTTTTTTATAGAATTTATAGAATGAGAAAATAACAGGAAGCAGCCAAAATATTTCTACTCCAACGCCATCTACCTGGTACAAAAAGACTGACCCACCCAAATAACTACCCCATTGACCCCACACCAACATACCCCTTCCCCACACTGGCCTATACCATTAAGCCCAGTATAGATTTTATGACGCCGTGGAGTTAGACAGACAGAGATTGGGTAAATCTGCAAAAATCCCAGGTTCGAAAACTTTCGTGATTACTATTCTTTCTTTTACTACTATGTAAAATAAAGTAAAACTACTTCTAAAATCTTCTCAATGCAGTACAATCCTCCCAGCCAGTTCAATATATAGCACCCTGGAATGTCGACGAATTTCTAGACGCACCAATAACTCTAGAGAAGGTTCAAAATGTAATCGAGAGTGCCAAAAATAAGAAAGCACTAACAGACGATCGTATTTCATTTGAGTTTTATAAGAACTGTACATGCGAAGATTAGATTAAGATTAAGATATTTTATTAAACATTTAGATATTATACAATTTTGACTTAAAAAACTAAACTTATAACTATTATTATTAAGTGTCGGCTCAACAATAGGGGCCCGACGTATTTACATTGTCTTTTTTTTTGGATTGCTTATTATTAAACAATATTTTTTACTACTTAATCTACTACACATGTTTATTTTTAAAGCAATTTAATTTTAAAATAAAATAAAAATGAAGAATAATATTAAAGGGGGTATAAACAGGGCGATCTTCAGCCTCTGTAATGTTGATTGCTGGCCTTCTCGTAGAAGGAAACGTCTTGATTATTAAAGATGTCGTCAAATCTAGCATCTGTGAATCCTCTGATGTTTATATAGCGGTGGCTTGGCTCGATTTCTTCGATTCTCAGTCCTTGCATCTCCGGACTTGGATGTGTTTCCAACCCATCAACGAATTTCTTTGCCATTCGGAACAAGTGGTCGGTTATGGGCAGCAGACCTGCCGCGTCGTAAAGCCTTGCACTCGAGACAAACTTATAGCTGTTTGGCACCCTCCAGAGTCCTGTACAGATCCTAAGTACCTTCCTTTCAAATAGGGTGATCTTCTTCATCGTTGTTGGTGAGACGGTGAACCATATGGGATAGCCATAGGTTATCACTGGCCTGATGAGCTGCTTGTAGATGAGCAGCCTGGTGTTGTTTGACAGTCCGTTTCGCCTTCGTAGAAGCGGGTGCACCAAATGAAGGGCGTAATTAGCCTTTTTCAACGTTTTATCGATGTGGGCATTAAACTTGAGCCTCTCGGTGAAGTTTATTCCCAGGTACTTCGTCTCTGATTGGGTTTTTATAACTGTGTTGTCTGGAAGTGTGATTTTTAAGGCTCTGCAACGGCTTGCGATTTTTCTTATCCTTGTTTCGGTTGCTGGTACTCGGAAGCAGATGAGTTCCGTTTTATTGGCGTTGATCTTTAGTCCCCACTTCAGGTAGTAGTCCCAAAGATTTCTGAAGTGTTCCTCCACTCTTCGGGCAGCTATCTCGGGAGAGCGGGAAACTGCATACGTTATGGAGTCATCCGCGAAGAGCATAGTCCTTGTTCCGGCTGTATTTGTGGGTTGATCCGCCGTGAAGATGCTATACAGGATTGGTCCAAGTCTGGAACCTTGAGGAACTCCGGCTTTAATCCTTTTCCTTGTCGATGAGCGGTCGTACACCTGTACAAAGAAGACCCTGTTAAAAAGAAAATTTTTAATTATTTTTACAATATAATTGGGGAAACCAAAACTAATAAGCTTGTACAGTAGCCCGTTTATCCAGACACTATCGAAAGCTTTTTCGATGTCTAGCAAACAGGCCACTGTACTTCTTTTGACGTTCAGTCCTTTAGTGACATCACTGTGAAGCTTCAGCAGAGGGTGCAGCGTAGAGTGCTTTTCTCGGAAACCGTACTGAAAGGAAGTAATAAGATTTCTTTCCGTACAAAACGTATTGATCTTTTTACGGATCAATGATTCCAATACTTTACTGATACAACACAGTAAAGCTATTGGACGGTAACCAGTTACGCTGGAGCGGTCGGTTTTCTTGGGTACTGGTACTACCTTTGCCACCTTCCAGTTGTCCGGAAAGTAGCCATTGTTTAGGCAATTGTTGAAAATGATGGTTAACATCAAAATTGCCATACCCGGTAACTTTTTAAGCAAAAAGTTAGAAATCCCATCTGTGCCTGATGATTTTTTTGAGTTTCCACTCATAATCAAATCATTGACAACAGCTGTTCCGGTAAACATATCGACATCTACGGGTGCGTTGGCGCGATTTTCTTCACTGAACTGCACTATAGTATTTCCTGGAGAAGTGGTGTCTTCCACAAGACTTTCAACCTCTTCCAAGAAATCTGGAAGATGCGTTGGTGGTCGGTCCGTAAAGCTCCTTTCAAAATGGCAGGCAAAGGCTTCCGCTTTCTCAGCAGCGCTGGATACTGTTCGATCTTCAATGGTGATAGTCTGTGGAATGGAAATACGCTTTCCAACCAGAGAGTTCAGCTTCCTAAAAGCATCAGGGCCTGGTTTGATGTCCTGGAGCCGTTTGGTCAGTTCATCTTCCTGAAACCTCCGCACAGCTTGACGACACATGTTAACTGTACAACGCAGTTGCGAAAGTACAGACAGGTATTCGTCGTTGACTGTGCTAAGTGTCCTATTGAAGATTCTCTGAAGGCGTTTCCTAAGCCGTTGCTTGTGAGCCTATATGGCCTGTATATGCTCAGGCAAGTGTTGGAAGCGATCCCTGCTAGTGCGAATTGTTTTCTGCCGATTAATGGCTGAATTCACTGTAATCTCAAAATTTCTGATAGCATCATCAATTTCTGTATTCTCCAGATTTCTGCAAGCCGCTGGAATAGGAAGTTCAGCTTCAACTTCTGATCTAAACCGGTTCCAGTTTATTTTCTTAAAGTTGATGTGAAGTTCAGGTGTTAGGGTGACTTGCACAATTCGCTGGTTCAGCCTCACTCGAAGCTCTATGGCCATATGATCCGAGTCGCTATCATGCGCCAAGCAGGAATAATTTCTTAATTCTGGGAGAATATTTAAGAAATTTGTGGTTGCCAGAAAGAAATCCAAAGTTGACGGTGTCCGAGGGTACGTCTTCCGGGGCTGTGAAACTATAGCCATCGTGTGCTGATGCGGATTTGAGTCCATCCAGTCTGTAATGGCCCTTCCTTTGTGATTGCACACTTCGTCCTGCCATCGAGTATGTCTAGCATTAAAATCACCTCCAACAACACAGTATGTGTGTCTAGAGGAGGTGTTGCAGACAGTTTGCAAATCCCGTTGGATGTCTTCCCTCGTTGCGTTACAGTGATTGTACACCGATATCACCAGCAAGGTCTCCACTTCGTTGACTTTAATGCTGACAGCTGTTGCTTCCATGCTACGTAGACCACTGATTTGCACCTTTTCGCCTGCCATAGTGTTCCTGATAAGGACCGCCGTCCCAGAGCGTCCACTGCCTTTGTCGACCCTGTGGATATTGTATCCGTCTGGACTGAACGGATTTCTCCCAGTGAGATTTGTTTCCTGTAAAAGAAGAATGTCAGGTTTATTAGTTTTAATAAATAATGTTAGTGTGATACGCCTAGCTAACGAATAAATGGAATTCACATTATATGAGAATATACTTATCCTGCTTATTGTGAACATAATTCACAAATAAGTCGACCCAAAACGGTTGTTTTGGACCTGTCATCAAGACTGCTATAATTAGCAGGCACGACTTTTCTTGCCTTCTGTAAAATTGTAAAGAGGTCAGCTCCAAATAGCCTTTCCGTATCGTCGAAGATGTTGGCTTTTCCGGTAGATGGTACAGTTTTAACGGCTGGCTTTTTTATTGCTTTGCTGTTTGATGCTGCATGGCTGCTTGTTAGAGGCTTGCTGATCATTGCTGGCTTGCTGGAAGTCCCCATAGTAGCTATACTAGCAAAACTTACTCCCTTTTCTATGGCTTTTGAAGCAGACATCTGGGCGAATTTATGTTGTTCCTTCTTCTTTTGTGCGGTTTTAAGCTTTTCAGCCATCTTTTCCTTATATTTTGGACATCCTTTATAGTTTGCCGGATGTCCATTTTTCTGGCAGTTTGTGCAGAAAACGTTGTCGTCTTTTATATTGTCTGCATTTCTTGGGCATTGGCCAGGCAAGTGCTCATCTTTGCACTTGACGCATCTGTATTTCATGCCGCAATTACTTGCGACATGTCCAAATTTTTGGCAGTTTCTGCATTGAATAATGCCCGCCGATTTTAGTTTTTCCCAATGCACCAACTGGTTCAAAAGGAGGGTTTTTGAGCAAACTGCCGCTTTATCGCAGTTCTTCTCTAGCTCGACAATGAAATGATTAAATTTCTTGTCAGTCCTTTGAGATTTGAAGGGTTTCACCACTAGTACAGGGACACCCTCTGTCGTCAACGCTTCCTTGACATCTTCAGCATCAAAGGAGTGGTGAATACCTTTTAGGACCAACATTGTTTTATCAACAGCAATTTTTTTATCAACAGCAGCCACTCCAGGAGAAGATGATGTTGGTGGTGATGATGGTCTGGAATTTCCAGACAACCTCCTTTTTTTTGCCTTTGCGGGCATGGTTTCGGGAGAAGACCAAGCTTTGCGACTGTCTTCGTCGCTGGAGTTATCCTCTCCACCACTGCTGGATTCGGGCACTTCAGTATCCGATTCCTCGACAACGCTCATGGTTTCCTCCTCTGAAGTCGCTAAATCGCACAGCTGGTTCACTTAATCCAGCCTTCGGTACAACGACAAGAGGAAATCCCCACCATGGTTGGTTACTTGTTCCTTAATTAAGGACAAGACCTCGTTTACTTTTTCCTTCCTTTTTGCTTTTTTCCCCATTTTATAGGGCTGATCGAAAGGAAGATCTTTTCTGAAAATATATATGAAATGAAAGAAAAATATTTCTGAAATTAAAAAATAATTAGTGAAATAATAAAAAATAAAAAGTAGCAGGTAGCAGATATTTCAAGGGCCCTCGTTACTTCGGAGAAGACGAATTATACTTCGATGAATGCTCAGGTATAAAATATCACCAAATCCCGTCTCAATAAAAGTTTAGGCATTCCAGTTCATTAAGGCCTACAGCAATGAAACCATTTGCTAAGAATTCATTCCACGCTAATCGGTTTACATGCAATAACTGCAAGCAAGATGGTCATTCGATTATGAGATACCATCAGTTTGAGGATGAGAAATGAGGATCTGCGCAATCAATATCACGATTTCATGTCTGAATATATCAATCTTGGTCATATGTCATTCGAGTCGCAACCGTCACACAGCAACTACTACCTGCCCCATCATTGTGTACTTAAGCCAGACTCTTCATGCACTTCCTTAAGAGTTGGTTTTGACGGTTCTACAAAATCGACCAATAATGAATCTCTGAACTCTCTGCTGCATAATGGACCCGTCGTACAAAATGAACTACATACTTCTACGATTTAGAACTCACAAGGTAGCAACAGTACCGATATTTCCAAAATGTATCGGCAAATTCTGTTGCATCCAGATGATCACAAACAAATATCAGTACATATACTGGAGGTTCCATACAAAGGATCCAATTCAAACATTTAAGCTTCATACGGTTACATATGGCACCATATCTGCGTCATTTCTAGCCACTCGTTGCCTCGTTGAATTGGCTAATATGTGTCATTGATCATCACATCACATCTGCAATATTATTCGACATGACATGTACGTGGATGATCTGTTGTCTGGAACAGACACCATCCCAGAAGCGATCAACATGAGATCTCACATTTCTGAAATTCTACAATCTGCTGGAATGATATTAAAAAAATGGTGTTCAAGTGATGAAGGGGCCCTTGAAGGAATTGACATTAATGATCGTGAAAAAAATCTTTACTTCGACGAAACTGAATATATCAATACTCTTGGCTTATACTGGCATTCTGGCAAGGACTGCTTTCGCATCAAGGTCTCACCATCTGTCAAATTATCCAAGGTAACAAAAAGGATGATCGTGTCAGAAATTGCAAAAATTTCTGATCCCATAGGGCTGGTGTCTCCAGTTGTGATGATTGGCAAAATATTTATGCAAGAGCTCTGACAGTTAAAATACGATTGGGATGAAAGTTTGCCAGTCGAAATTCACTCTCGCTGGACTATATTTCGTGAAGAGCTTGAATGTCTTCAACACTTATACATTCCATGCCATTTATTTGATGGCAATTTATTACCATCAACAATCGATATACACGGATTTTGTGATGCCAGCGAAAAAGGCTATGGAGCAGCTCTCTACGTTCGCTCAAAAATTCATAGTGGATTCTGCATTCGTCTGATATGCTCAAAGTCTCGTGTGGCCCCAATCAAAATTAAGCACACAATTCCACGTCTTGAATTGTTCACTGCTTGGCTGCTTGCTGAATTGATTGCCAAGTATTAATCCATTGTCAATTTCAACATATCGAAAATTTATTGCTGGAGTGACTCTACAATTGTACTCCATTGGCTACACTTAGATGCATCTCGAAGGTCTCGTTATGTTGGTACTCGTGTTCAAAGGATACACTCGATTGCTCCAGCGTTACAATGGCTGCACGTAGATTCGAAATATAACCCTGCTGACTTCATCTCAAGAGGGGTACCCCCTAAGTTGCTGCTAAATCTACGCATGTGGTGAGAAGGACCTGAATTTTTGCTACTCACAGAGGAAAACTGGCATATACCATTTCTTGCCAATACCAAAGAAAACATTCCAGAAATGAAGAAGAATTAGCTTCAAACAATCTTTGCAATAAAAGTATTAATGAACGAGATAATATAGTAAACAACTTTGATCACAACATTGAAAACAATTACAAAATACGATGGCGTATATACTACGATTCATAAACAATTTAAAAAATTCGCTAAAGAGACGCACTGGTTTGTTGAGCTGCGATGAAGTAAAGGAAGGTGTCGAGGCTTTAATTCAGCAAAGTCAAAAAACATGCTTTCCTGAAGAATTTGTCGGACTAAGCAAGCCAAACTACCTGACGCCAAATCCGCTGCTGGGATCGTTATCTTTATTTATAGATATTGATGGCATCATTCGAATAGGAGGACGTCTCAAGTTTTCATAATTGTCATACTCGTCAAACCACCCTGCTCTACTTCACCCGAAGCACTTTGTTACAACCACCATCATATCGCCACCAGAGGTCTTCCTAAACGAATACTGACCGACAATGGCACCAATTTCATTGGCGCAAATCACACTCTGCATGATGTTTATAATCTTCTGACCAGTTCGGAACTTACCAAATCGCTCAGTGAATTGACTGTTTGCGAAAAAAATCGAATGGGTATTTATACTCCCTGGCTCACCTCATTTTGGTGGTCTTCATTAGGCGGCTGTGAAATCCGCAAAGCACTATTTAAAACGTTTAATTGTCAACGCTCGATTCACTTATGAACAATTTACTACGCTAATAAAACAAATCGAGGCTGTTTTAAATTCCAGGCCACTAGTGCCGTTAATTTCAGAGGGTTTTGGAATATAAACACCTGCTCATTTTCTTATAGGCCGTCCATTAAGATCCATACCGGAAGCTGCTGAGTACGATCCAAAGGTACCACTTATAAAAAACTGGGAACTAATCACCAGTCTGCATAAACAATTTTGGATATCATGGTCGAATGAATATTTACAACACCTGCAACAACGGAAATTTTGGCCGCATTTAAAACCAAACATAAAGATAGGAGAAATTGTCGTCATCAAAGACGAAAACTTGCCGCCGCTCAAATGGAAGATAGGAAGAATTATCAAGTTGCATCCTGGTCCAGATGGCAATATTAGTGTTGTCACAATTAAAACAGCAACCAACGAAATAACACGAATGATTACGAAAATTGCTGCGCTGCCTGTTAATATTGTACCAGTTCAACGCGGGGGAGAATGAAGAATCACCAATTCAGTTTATATTCAATTTTATAATATTAACATTAATTATATTAATTAATAATAATAATTAATATAATTAATGTAATGAGGAATCATCAATCTAGTTTATATTCACTATAATAATGTTAATATATTATCAATTCAGTTTATATTTGTAATTTCACAAAAAAAAAAAAAATTATGCGAACAGACCTAATAGTAATATTACTGAACTGACCTAATAGTAAAATTGCTAAAATCTTGACTAACTTCAATTCGCTCTGTTCGAATTTATCTTTTAAGCGATAAGCAAGTCGCACTGGGCACTTGCCAACCATTTTTTATACATAAAAAAGAAAATTATTAATCATTGCTAATAGCTCTTTTTATTTTTGTAATAAATTCTCTTATTGTTCTTGTTCATTCAAAAATAAAAAAAGGGTGTTTTTTTTTACTGCCTAAAATACCGTGCTGCTGCTGTGCCAAATTGTTGGATCTTTACATTGCGCTACTCATCGTCGCTCCGCTGCTGCTAATTTTCTAACTTTGCTGCTATATTCCAGGCAAAATAGTCGTGGAATTTCTCATCCTTGGTCGCCCCAACATTTGTATCTCCGATACCGCTGACTGTAATTCTGGAGTTGACCTTTCGTAGTTTTAGCCTTTGGACACAATCTTCAGTGATGATGCTAACTTGGGAACCAGAATCCATAAGAGCGCGGCAATAATTTGTTTGACCATCCTTATTTAATACACCGAGCAGCTTGAATGTTATGATTAAGTTCTTGGATTTGAAGAGTCTTGTTGACAGACTATAGTAGGCTTTGTTGGCTTTAAGCAACCGTGCGCGTATATCTGGTTCCATGCTGTTATCGGCTGCTACAGTTGACCCGAGATAGTTAAAGGATTGCACTACTTCAAATTCGCGCTCCACTATTTGAATTGAGGAACCAATATTGGATCTTCTACTCGCAGACGTAGCTTGCTGTACTGTACTTTGTTTTGCTCTCATTTATGTGCAACCCCAGATTTCGTGCCGTCTGCTCTATCTGGATGAAAGCTTCGTCTTGGGTTTCTAACAACGATGTCAATAAATTGATGAAGAGAAGTTAAAAACGCATTGCACATTCATGGCCAATGTTATTTTGCTGATTCATTATCAATGCTCATTAATTTGAATAATGAAAATCATCGCAATGATGATTTTATTAACACTTAGTATGTAATGTAGAAATGATTAAAGAAATTTTTCTTCTATACTAAATAATAAAAAGAGGACAGTCTACGACTGGCACCGTAGCTCATCACATACATCATCATCACATCACAATGAACAATGAAATAGCCAATTTACAAGCCAAGTGAGGTGGGTGCATATTGCATATTGGATATTGCATAATATCACTGCCCAAACACAGTAATGCAGCTTTGGTTTTCAATTCATAAAAAATTTAAATAATTTTAAATTCAATTTGAAGAGAAATGAAGCGAGCTGCAATAACACATGCATCGAAATGGTATCGTACGAGAATCGAAGAATGTCGCTTTAAAACGCGCAGACGCAATAGTCGCCATTAATTTCGTTTTATCAGGTTCTCTTTTTATTATATAATTTGATTGAAGAGTTATATATTACTCTTAGTAATGTTGAAATGATTAAAGAAAAGAAAAGTCAACAGAAAAGGAAATGGTAGCAATAGCAACGTCGCTTGCAGCATGTAAATGGTTTATATATTCCCCTTTTTTGTAACATTTGTCTATTTATCTGCATCCATACCGACCGGTCGCCCAAACCGTTTATAATATGACAAACTAGTGTTCTGAAACCTCAAAAGCATGTGAGCGAAAAGGTTAAATGTTTAATAGTGCTTCGTGGTCTCGTCAGTTCGCCAATTTCGCTCGCCCACTAATCTTTGCATACAAAGTTACCATCGTGCATTAGCTTGAACTGATTGCTCTGCCCAATTTTGTGAAACCCTATTCATCAGGAGAACTTCCATCATGCATCGGGTCCCTTGCCCTGCTACCGTTTTCCATATAAAAAGGAAAAGGAGAAATTAAAAAATCGGTTCTGCGTGGGAGAGTGATTCAGGTTGTGGCGAACCTCAACCTTTCACCCTTGATTTCGCCGTATACATCCACAGCCTGGAGCAACAGGCAGCCGTCATTCACAACAGCAAGCGTAATCGCCTTATCATCATCGGCCACATCGAATAGTAGCAGCGCTGCCCAAAGTAAGTAGCGGATCAGCTTAAAGGTGCAAGCAGAAGCCTACGTCATGGAGCAGCACCTGAAAGAATTCCTTTTTTTTTTTTTTTTTTTTTTTGAAAAATTAATTGTTATTACAATCCTTGTGGTAAAATACACTTAACAAAAAAATGCTTTTGCTCGTCACCATTCGGTTTTTTTCTCCAACTGGTCGAATTTTCATTTTTTTTTAAAGAGAATCATTAAGATGTAAAATATATGTAAAATATATGAAAAAATGGTTATATACCTCACCTTGTTTAGGGGTGGTGCCGTAGCCTCGCGCATCACGTTTGATTTCTTTAATCTAATATATTTTTTTCAGGTGCAAAGCAGTAGAATTTAAGCAATGTAAGACTGTTAATAATGAAACCATTTTTTATTGATAATTTTTTTATTATCAACAATAAATTAAATAAAATATAAAATACCAACAATATGAATAATTTTTCAATACAGATATTTTTCATGTCTTCAATACAAAACTACTATTTTTCAACTCCTTTTGCTGTTTAATTGTATTTTTAGTCAGCTTAAATTATTTGGGTGGTAGTGAAGCTGATCATTGATAAAAGAGTAATTCTTTTTAAAAAACTTTTAATAATTTACTGATCTAATAATAATACAAAATATAACCTAACAATATTTTTGTTACAAACTTTAGTCGTAACATATTATAAGACCAGTAATCTACCGTACAGTAAGGGAAACAATATTTTAGACAAAAGTTTCAGCAACAGAAAGATAAAACTCATAGTTAAAAAAAAAATTGAGAAGTTATTTTAAAGTTTTTCTTTAAAGAGCCTAAATAGTAAGCATAGTAAACATACTAAGGCGGTCAGCTATCAGCAGAATATGGGGGATAACACAGAATGTTGGCGCGAGGCTAATAACCTCGCTCGTAAAAAATTATTACTACGGGACCCAAAATCAGCCTCGGATACACTGATGAACAACGACGACCACGGCAACGAAAACGGCTAAAAGATTTTAGAATTTTCTCATGGAACGTACGCTCACTGTATAGATCTCGAGCAGCACATCAGCTGGCCGATACCCTGTGTAAATATAATGCTGGCATAACAGCAATCCAGGAGATGCGGTGGACGGGGAATGGCGTCTTACAAAAATTAGAATATGAGATGAGAATATGAATATGAGGGTTTTTAGTCAGCAAAAGAATGAAACCCACCGTTATCGGCTTTAAAGCAATAAATGAACGGCTATGCACCCTTCGCGTTCGAGGCAGATCTAAAAACATAAGCCTCATAAACGTTCACGCGCCTACAGAGGATTCCCCAGATGATGAAAAAGAGTAAGAAAGAGTTCTTTGAATCAGTTTAACGGGAACTCCATGCGTAAAAATCATTCTGGGGGATATGAATGCCAAAATAGGTAGGGAGCCAGTATTCAGGCAGTACATTGGCACCCATAGCTTACACGAGAACACTAATGACAATGGACACCGAGTCATAGAAATGGCAGCAAGCAATAATTTGGTCGTTGCAAGTACAAGGTTTGCGCGTAAAAATATCCACAATTCCACCTGGGTATCTCCTGATGGAGTCACTCTTAACCAAATAGACCACGTATTGATGGACCGCCGCCACAACCCAAATCTGATGACGGTACGAACGTACCGAGGTGCCAACGGCGACTAGGACCACTATCTTGTTGGTATGGTGCTCCGAGCGCAGATTGCATCATCAAGAAAGACAGCATCCGTGAATCAGATTCGAGTCAACACGGCTGCCCTTCGCAACGAAGAGACCAGAAACAACTACGGTCAAGCTATAGTACTCGCCCTTAATGCAGGAAGAGTAAATCCTTGGGCTGAGATGCCTTTTTCGTTCGTTAGGCCTGGTACTACAAACGAATCCGGTACAATTCACTGTCGAGTTATTGGCCTTCAAGAAAGAAGTCAGCTAGTTCCTGCAAGACCGAATTTTTCAATTGAGGTTCCAAGAATTTTGAAGGCTAATGTATGTTGTTTTTTTTGTAATATTTTCTTGGTCAAGGTTTTTTGTAGTTTTCCTTGACCATGATCCATTCATTAAAGCATTTCAACTCGCGTCGTTGTAGTTTCGTGATCGTTTTTCCGTATTGCCTTTTTCAAGGAATCAGGGAGAATTCCGAGAAAATAATTTGAAACCGACTACAAACGTTAGGAATGTGATATATTGTAAATCACATTTCTCCGATTTATTTCTTAATTTTAATAAAGGGCTTAGCCTCCCTTATTGCCGTGGCGCAAGTCATTCAGGGAGTATTCCCTTGGAAATAATATTAAAAATATAAAAAAAAATATAAAAAAAAGAGAAATGGACACGCCTTAACAATACTGTCATTAGTACTGCTGACGCCATCTTAGACAGAAGTCGTAGAGATCGGAACGATTGGTTAGATGACAAATGTAAGCTAGCGACTGAACGTAAGAATGTTGCGTACCGAGCAATGCAACAATCTCATAGAACGCGGCCACGCGAAGATGAATATAAAGAGCTCAGAAGGTTCACCGGCGAAAGAAAGCAGCCTGGGAAAAGAATCTCGTCCGTGAACTGGAACAGTATAGAGAGCAAGAACCGCGCCAGGCGCGTAAGTTCTACCAAAGAGTCCGTGGCATGACGCAATATACACCTCGTTGCACATACTGCAAAGACAAAGAGGGTAATCTGATCGCCGATCTCAAAGGCAGCTTAGAGCGATGGGAAGAGCATTTTCATGAGTAACTTAATGGCCAGCTAACTGAGGAATTGGAGGCTCCACCAATGACCGAAGACCACACTACGCTGCCGCCACCAAGCATAGACGAAGTTAGCAGAGCGATTAATCGGCTCAAAAATAATAAGGACCCGGGATATGATGGTATCCCAGCGGAACTAATTAAAACAGGAGGCTCCGCAATCCAACCAAGCACTTCATGAACTAATAGTGCAGGTATGGGAGGAAGAAGCGATGGCAGAAGACTGGCGAAGAGGGATCCTGTGCCCCATACATAAGAAAGGGGATATCACAGCCTGCAGCAAATATCGTGGTATAGCGTCGTTTCATAATATGACGACAACCTGCAACCTGCACATAGCATTAAATCTTGAAACACAATGTTTCTCACATGGACCATCATTATTATTCATATTCGAACATGAAAAAAAACAAAAAACCATTGTTTATAAAAGAGCTTGGGAGAGATGTATTCGTTGTGTTAGTTTATATTTGATCGTTAATGACTTGTGTGCTTAGCTCCACCTCATTCGATGTGACTTGTGCATAAGTTAGGGTATGATTTGTGTATGGTTCACGTGTATCGGCTGTTTCAGTTGTGGGATTCTTGTCGTTGGTTGTCTGTTTTTTTCCCGTAAGGTAGGATATCTCTTAACTTTGAGAGCTTTGTATATTTCACAACCTTTGTAATTTGTGGTGTGTTTTTCTCCACACAAAGCACATTTTACGCCATTACTGTTTGGTCCAAGTGCGCATTCAATAGTTTTATTTTTCCTGCGCATTTTTCCTTTGTGCAAACATTTTTGGTGTGTCCGTATTTCTGGCAGCTCGTGCATTGGGGTATAAGCCTTTTTTGATGCGGTGGTTCGAACGATATTTTACAGTGTAGTAAATGGGTAATGCTGTAAATATTTTTGTTATTTTTGCTGTTTTCGAGTTCTATAGAGAAGAGTGGTAGTGGATGTTTGGTGCCCCTTTGTAATATGTATATTTTTAACATTGTGGCCTAGTTCGGTAAGTTCTTTTTTAATTTCATCTTGGTCAGCGGAGTGGTGCATGTTTCGAAGCATTACCCGAAATCCTCTTTGTTCTTTGGGTTTGTATGTGTAATACTGTGTGTTTTTCCGTATTTGTATAAGTTATGGAATCTATGGGCTGGATTTTTATTTCATCGTTTGGCAGCACTCTTAATTCATATGAATTTTTTGATGTCTCGTGATCTAGAGCGTTGGTTAGGACATTTATATATTTTACTCCTTGGACATAAATTGGTGGTGGTTTGGATATTTTCTTAGGTGCTTCTTTGTCTTTGTCTTCAATTTGGGCAGTGTCGGTCTCGTTTTCATCGTCTGTTGATAATATGTCAAATCGATAAGATGATTTAATATTTGGCTGACTAAGCCAGTAGTTTTTATTTTGATTTTGAATTTTTTAGTATTGTCCGTTGTTTTGAGCGGTGAGGTTCTGTGCCTTTTTTGGGATGAGGGTTGATTGTTAGGAACATCTTTCATCTTATGATTGGGCTGTTGTATTTTAACTGGAGCATGTCTTAGTGGGTCCATAGATGTGATTGATGTTGATGTAGTGGTGCTAAAAATAGGTGTAACGTTTGTTGCAATAAGGCTTGTTGTTGTCGAAGTGTTTGTCGCTGTATTAATAATTTTAGAATTTGTCGTTGTTGTTGTGGTGGGAGTTGAGATTATTCTGGTAGTAGGTGGTGTGTTGTTGTGCGTAGCCCAGTTGACTTGGTTTTTTTGTCGCCCCGCAGGGGGCGACCTCGCTACGCTCATATTCAAATGATTTTTAGTTTTTCAATTTGTTTTTTTTTTGTTTTTTTGTTTCGTAGTATTTATTACAATCCACTAGAATTAATGTGTTTTAATTATATATATATTTTTTTTTAACTACTGGTAACTCTATAATTGTAGAGATGAAGTTTTGGTGGAATTGTGTTATATAGTTTTAGGCGCTTGCGATTTCGGTTCAGTGGAAGGTTTGTTTGTCTTTTTTTTGAATATGACAATTGACAAATCTTTACGGCTCTTTGTCTATTCCTCTCTTTTCTACACTGAATCCAAATAAGTTTATCGCGGGTTTTATTTATATATGTATTAATAGGAATGTGTTATTTGTAATTAACAATTATTTTGCTATTCACCTTAAAATCCTAGTACTGCTGTGATGTGCACTTCAATTTGCAAGTGAGCAGCAAACAATGCTCTTTCCAGCGATGGACAATATGTGTATTATTAAGATGAAACGCTTTCAGAGTTTTGTTTTTATTTTCACACCTATAAAAGAGCATTCCAATAAAACATCATACATTTCATACATAACATAATTTTTATGAATTAATATGTATTCATTTCATTATTGTTGTTGTTGTTTTCATTATAACGGGTGTTTTTTTGGGAGGTTTGTTTTTCCGATAGATGTCGTTTTATTTTATGACAGTTGTTTTGACAGCTCAAAGTGGCATTTCTACTCAGTATTGTTTGGCAAATCATTATGATATAACGTGTTTTTTTAAGAGGTTGCCGATTTTTTTTTTGAATAAAACACATATAAAATTATGAAATGACCAAAATTTTTTTTTAATTTGGTAGATAATTTTTTGGCATTTAACAATTTCTGGCATATGGCTACCACGACTATTTTTCACAAATGTCATTTTTTTTTTTTTTTTCATAATGATTTGCCAAACATTTGCCGCAGGGGGCGACCTCGCTACGCTCATATTCAAATGATTTTTAGTTTTTCAATTTGTTTTTTTTTTTGTTTTTTTGTTTCGTATTATTTATTACAATCCACTAGAATTAATGTGTTTTAATTATATATATATTTTTTTTTAACTACTGGTAACTCTATAATTGTAGAGATGAAGTTTTGGTGGAATTGTGTTATATAGTTTTAGGCGCTTGCGATTTCGGTTCAGTGGAAGGTTTGTTTGTCTTTTTTTTGAATATGACAATTGACAAATCTTTACGGCTCTTTGTCTATTCCTCTCTTTTCTACACTGAATCCAAATAAGTTTAGCGCGGGTTTTATTTATATATGTATTAATAGGAATGTGTTATTTGTAATTAACAATTATTTTGCTATTCACCTTAAAATCCTAGTACTGCTGTGATGTGCACTTCAATTTGCAAGTGAGCAGCAAACAATGCTCTTTCCAGCGATGGACAATATGTGTATTATTAAGATGAAACGCTTTCAGAGTTTTGTTTTTATTTTCACACCTATAAAAGAGCATTCCAATAAAACATCATACATTTCATACATAACATAATTTTTATGAATTAATATGTATTCATTTCATTATTGTTGTTGTTGTTTTCATTATAACGGGTGTTTTTTTGGGAGGTTTGTTTTTCCGATAGATGTCGTTTTATTTTATGACAGTTGTTTTGACAGCTCAAAGTGGCATTTCTACTCAGTATTGTTTGGCAAATCATTATGATATAACGTGTTTTTTTAAGAGGTTGCCGATTTTTTTTTTGAATAAAACACATATAAAATTATGAAATGACCAAAATTTTTTTTTATTTGGTAGATAATTTTTTGGCATTTAACAATTTCTGGCATATGGCTACCACGACTATTTTTCACAAATGTCATTTTTTTTTTTTTTTTTCATAATGATTTGCCAAACAATACTGAGTAGAAATGCCACTTTGAGCTGTCAAAACAACTGTCATAAAATAAAACGACATCTATCGGAAAAACAAACCTCCCAAAAAAACACCCGTTATAATGAAAACAACAACAACGGGAACGGAACCATAGGAAGAGAACCGCATAGCAACAACGGTGATTTACCGGACACTGGAAAGACATGGAAAAGGAACAAACCGGTTCGAAGCTATAAACCGTTTCACGTATAGGTAGGTAGATGGAGTGGTGGTCCACGCTTTACTTGCGAGGTCCTCAATTAGCGCTAGTGTGCGCCATTTTGATGCCGTACAACAGCTGTATACAGCCAATGAGCCATCTTTTGTTGAAGACCCCATTTCCTTCCGATGGTTTTGCTGCTAGCATATAGGGCCCTTAGCCCTGTTCTCTATGTTAGCCTTCCAGCTAAACTTCCAATACAATATCACTCCGAGATATTTGGCGCTGGGGGTGAGACTGACACTTTTTCCATTGAGTTTTGGAAGGATAAAGGCCGGTATCTTGGATTTAGTGGTGAACAAAACCATTTCGGTCTTCCCAGGGTTGGCTCCAAGGCCACAGCTTATTGCCCAGGAGCTGACTCTACCCAGGGCGCTTTCAATGACTTAACTGATTACGGAAAGGTATTGGCCTGATACGAGCATCACCACGTCATCTGCATACGCAACTACCTTCTTCCTATCCTCTTCAAGTTTTAGTAGCATTTCATTAATCATCAGCCACAGTAAGAGAGAGATGACCCCTCCTTGGGGGGTGCCTCTGTCGACTCATTTGTTAATGTTACAGCTGCCAAGATTGGCATGTATAATCCTGCTGCCGAGCATGGATATCCATTGCTTAAGAAGGATTCCACTCCTGACTTGGTTAGAGCTTCAATGTGAACATTGTTGAAAGCCCCTTCTATATCTAAAAAGGTGGCTTAAGTAAACTGCTTGTAGTTGATCGTGTGCTCAATCGTTCGCACTACCTCATGGAGGGCAGTCTCCGTGGACCTGCCCTTAAGATATGCGTGTTGAGATCTCAATGCTTGTGTGACTTCAAATCGTTGCCTGATTGAATTCGCTCCAGAGCCTTTAGCAAGAACGATGAGAGACTTAGAGGCCTGAAATCCTTTGCTGATTCATGGCCTCTTCTGCCTGCTTTGGGTATAGAAACCACCCGACCATCCTCTCCAGCTGCGGGGGACATAACTGAGTAGGAGACAGCTTCTAAAAATCTTCATTAGCCAGAGTGTTGACAGCTCATCGACATGTGTAGCATAATCGGCTGTATACCATCTAGTCTAGGCCAGAGGGAGCATGCAACCTTTCTAAGTTATATGCGCATTGGTAGCTGCTGTTGGGAAAATGTGTATTTATGAGAAGATCCAGGGATTCTGTCGCAGATGCCGTCCAGCCAACGTCATCTTTCCTGATGAAAGTCGGACAGGTGTTCTCTTTCGCCAGAATCTTGCAAATTATAGCCGAGTCCTTGGTAGTTTCAATTGATTGACAGAAGTCCATCCAAGAGCGTCGCTTGGCTTCTTTGATGGCCTTCTTGTACCTTCTTAGGCAGTCTTTATAAGGCTGCCAGTATTTGTTGGTATAGCAGATATTGAAGATCGACCTAGTCATACTTCTAAGTTTACTAAGGTCTTGGCTCCACCAGGGAGGGTGTATTTTCTACTCCGACTAATTGGGTAAGAGGCTTTTAGAGCCACGTTCATTGATTTCTCGAACTTATCAATTTTGTTGTCCATGCTGAAATTACTTCAATATTGGGTAATTTGCCTAATTTTGACTGGATAATATTGCCGAATTTCACCCAGTCAGTTCTTTTTATATTTTGAAAAGTTTTAATCGACTCCGTACGAAGGTTCAGATCAAACCTTATATACTTATGGTCAGAGTAGGAGTTGATATCAGACACTGTCCAGTTATCAACCCTAAATACCTTATTATTAGAAATCAAGGTAATATCGATTACCCCTTCCAAACCATTGAACCTCCAGCTTTAACCATTAGCTTTAAGATTTCTTCTGGTGGGGTTGGGCGGTTATGCGGAAAATACGCCGAGGACACAAAAAGGTGTCCCCCTCCCGCTTCCTCTACCCTGACAACAGATTGGTCTGCAGAGCTGAAATTTGGCAAAGGAAAGCGTTAATGTGTTTTTTCACTAAAACACAAGATCGTGGCTTACCGTTATCTTTTTTATAAATGAGATTGTAGTCCCTCGTATTTAGACCCTTGACGTCAGTACTTCTGACCCAAGGTTCTTGTACAAGGACGATGTCTTGTACAGATTATCAGAGGCATATTTCGAGTGCTTGAGGTTAATCTGCAGTAACCTAGACATCGTCACTATTGGGTTGATGTAGAGCGACCTGCCACCAAAGGATCTATACTTAGATCCTCTAGTAGTCTGGAGGCCGTATCTTCTTCCGGGTCATCTTCCTCACGGGACAGCCGGAAGACCTTAAGTTTGGCCTGCCTGACGCCAAACCTAAGCTTAAAGCCAGCTTTCTCAATAGGTCCCAGACACTCCTCATTGATCAGGAGTACCAGGGACATATTGTTGAGCTGTGGTTCTTCTGCTCGAATAATGCTCCAATTGTCCATCGGTATTTCAAGGTTCTGGAGCCGTAGACATTGGAGAACTTTAGCTTTGTCCACCTTCATCCTTGGTAGCTAAATGCGTGCCCTGGGCCTCCTAGGGACTTCCTTGGCCGGGATAAGCTTAATTTACAAGCCCTCTCATTCGTCGCTTATCTTAGCGACGCACTTGCCAAGAAAGTCCAAAGACGGCTGGTCCTCGCATTTCAAAATCCTGAAACCCTTAAGGACAACGGAGCAGTCGGAAGAGACTGGTGGACCCTTTTCAGCGGTGATAAGGTGATCACCAATTCAGACAGTCGGGCCTCAATGTCGCCCCATTTGTCCAAGATTGGTGTGCCACTATTTGACAGCTCGTCGATCAGCGCCACATTCAAGTGACTGATGGCCACCTCTTTGTAGGAAGGTCTGACATTAGCCTTCTCAACGGAGGAAGCCGCGGTCTCCTTGACCTTCTTTATTGCTGCCACCTTGGAACCACCACTTGTAGTTAGCAGCCTTATTCTTAGCAATCTTGCTTAAAATGAATACAGCCCTCTGGTTCAGCTGCTTCCAGAGAACATCAGCGGTTTTCTTCCGTTTGCTCCTGAGGCCGACCCCGGCGACCTTAGGCAAGATAGAGCCGATCATTGGTGTACTATGGCTAGTACTCGCAATACTCGGCTGTTGAGCACTATGGCTGGCGCTCACGTTCTGATCTGCTGGCAACACCATCTCTTGACTAGACGCCAACAGATCATTTTCGGACGAGCTTCCTAGCGGTCGCTCCGCCCTCTCCTCCTCCTTTTGTAGCCGGTAAAAGCTCATTATCTGATTACTACTGTGACCAAGCTTTAATAATCATGCGTTTTAAGCTTTGCTTTTGCCTTTGACAGAAAGGGGGAAAAAATAAAAGTTTTTAATGACTTACGTGCTTTGATCAGCGTTAAAATTAAGCAGTAGTTGAAATTACAAGTTTCAAACTTTCTTTCTTCTGCTTAGCAAACTGATATTTTTCAGCACTTTTATCACTGCAGGACTTTTATACTGCGAACATCAACACTTTCCCCTTGTGTATAAATTAATAATTTTCAAAATTTCAAAAAATATTCTCGAAATTGACTGCAATTCCTGCAATCTAGTCAAACAGAAGGAAGCATTAGCGAACACAGCCGCGCGAGTATATAGCAAATAGTCAAAAAATTTCAAGATCAGCTATACAGAAGTGCGACTAAGAAAGAGAGATATCACCAGCGAAAAAAGAATGCTTATTTTGCTAAATGCTTGGCGAAAAAGAAGATCTTTACAAACCTGTAGCTTGCAGCACTTTAACACTGCAGCATTTTTACACTGCGAACTTGAACACTTTTCGCTTGTGTATAAATTGAAAATTTTGCTTTTTTTTATTTTTATACAATCACGCCACCCTATCTGAAAGCACTAATAAAATTTATATTTATTGCTGAAATTTAAACGCCGCTGAAATATACAGCAAAGCCAACAGTAGAGATTTATTTTCACAAAGATCAAATCATCACTACTGCCAGTGTACCATTTCCATAAGTGTGCCTGTTAAGAGACTTCCAGCTAATTGCACCACAAAAACAAAACCGTTTCACGTATAAAAGAGAAAGAAATCAAGCAAACGCTCTCTTCTTCTGACGGACTCGTCTGACAGTGAATCAAGCGTAGAATCCTTTTCACTGGTCAGAATACTCTTATTCAATAAAATAAAATAAGCATATTAACATTTAAAATTGCTATCTACTTCTATTGCTGCTAGGCCAATTCTCGTCACCGTAAGAATTTACCTGACTGTCACCACAAATTCTGCCGGTGTCACGTGTTGACGGATTTCTGGACAGAGGGGTTGCTGGTTTAGCTCCATCTTTCGACATTGTGTTCGTTTGTAGATTATTGCTATGATGATTCCAGGTGCAAGAAGAAGACCGGCATAATCGACAGTCGAATGATGATATTTTATGTGTTGGAGTTGTAAGGGCAAATCCGTCAATACATGATGGTGCAGCTTGGTCTGAATGTCTGATAGTTGTGTAGATAGTGTGGTTCTTGGTGTGGAAGTTTTCAAAAAGAGATTATATTTCAACTGGATACACGATATCTTTTATGTTTGCAGTGGATTTGTATGAGGATTGAAGTGAAGAGGAATATGTTTGATGGCCTTGGACAAGGATCGACTGATGCTTGCGCGTGGAATCTGGATTTAATTTGAGGAGCCCTTCAAAGTAAATAGAGAATGTTCTTGTCCGCATACGGCGTTTATTCGAGTGGGGTGTAGTGATCGCACTAGATGTCGCCTCATCAAATCACCACTCCTAATATGATAATGGGGTTAATGTAACCCGGGAAGACTGGGATTCCTCAGACTCCCCGGGAGCAGGCAACGATGAAGCGCATTACACAGCCACTCTCGCTGCAAGACCGTTGAACGGGACAATAGTGCCCATCCGACAAGAGGTGACCCTGTCTAGCAGAATTCAACGGATCTAGAGGAGACAACCTCGATAATAAGTCCTCAATCCAAGGTGAGACACGTGCGCTGAGGGATGAATGGCCATGAGGATTTTGGTCGCTAGCACGGGACTCCGGATACCTGGTACCCTCCGGCTTAAAGTGACCTTACCACAGCAAGAAGCTCTGCGGTGGTGGACCTTCCCTTCCTCAAAAAACGATACTTATGGATGTACAAAAAATAATTTAAATCTCGAGGGCGGTGCTCCTCCAAACGTGCCAATCTCAGAAGCCAAGGACCACTCCGGTCCTAACTCTGAGAATGATAACAACAACTACGACAGCACAGACTCGTCGACAATAACCATGGACTATGTCCCTGCACAAGGCTCCAACGTGCCAAAATGCTCGGACAACATGTCCACATCGACTACCTCTAACTTAAGAGAAGGACTGGCAAGTCTAGACCTTGAGGACAGACAGAAAAAAAGACTTCACTCAAGTGGGGCGGCAAGGAAGCGACTCACGTTCCTAAAACAATCGGGGCTCACCCACGACGAGGCATTAACTATGTGTCAGACCAAAATCAAAGACAGGAAGACTGACACGAAAATCAAACGAGTTCGATCCGACGACTCCAGCCCCAAAAACCCGCCAAAGCGAGACAAACCTACGCACACCCCCACAAAAGTAACCAAAACACCCAGCACCACTGCAAATACAGGTTCGGGTCAAGGCGAAGAAAAAGTGGTGGCAAGCGGATCTGGGACAATGCCACGATACAGTGACGTAACGAAAGCCATCAGGTTGGCGATTACCGACCAAGGCTTTCCTGATGTCAGACTGGAAACGGCACAGATGTAACAAATTCAAGACTCCATTATGGACGCAGTAGCTGAGCTCCCACTCGATGGCATAAGCCCTAACTTTCTGGGCTGCAGACCAAAGAATGGGTGGCTATCAGTGAACTGCGCAGATGAAGACACGGCAACATGACTCACCAAGACTACCCCTAGTCTAATACCATGGCCAAATGCCAGCCTAAAGATTGTTGGAGAGGAAGAAATACCACGCAATCAAATTTTTTACGTATATCTTCCTCACAGCAGAAACGAACCGAATGAAAAAATTCGCAGGCGCCTAGTGGTCCAAAACAGAGAGCTAAGGAATGCGGATTGGAAGATACTCTCAAGAAAAGATAGAGAAAAGGAATATCTCCAATTGACCATCTCAGCCTCGCCAAAAATTGCTGAGAACCTTAAAGGCTCAAATTACAAAATCAACTGGCTCTTCGGGTCTGTTTATTTCAGTCTCAAAAAAGACCACGAAAAGGAGAAAGCAGATGCGAAAGTGGTACATGACAAGGCGCCACCAAAACCAGGGCAATCAAGTCTCTCAGGAAGACTAAGGCATCACCCAACAACAACTACCACTAAAAACACTACCAAACCAGACCAGGCTAAACGGTCCAAAAAGTATGGCCTAGCAGCTGCAAGACCGACAAAGTCCACCGAGACCACGACAACACAGGGCTGTCAAGACAAGCCGGTTAGCCCAAAAAATACCCAAAATGCTGAAGTGCGTGCAGATAAATCTGCATAAATCCAAGGCAGCAACCGCCAACCTATGCCTGCTCTTCGCAGCCAAAAACTGGGACATAGCTCTCATCCAAGAGCCATGGACCAAATACGACAAAATTCGCCACCTATTCATCGCCACTCGTTCAACATTTACTCTCTAAATCAATTTATTTCCAGAGAACTAGTCGCGATCTCCCTAGAGACGCCCACTAACACCGGAAGCAAGAGCACCATCAATTTTGCCGCTGCCTACTTCCCGGGAGACGAAGAAGACCCCCCTCCGGAAACAACACAGAGCTTTGCAGAATACTGCATAGCTCAGAGACAGAGATTCGTGATCGGATGCGATCGCCACACAGTCTGGGGAAGCACCGACACAAACACAAGAGGTGAGCAACTGCTAAACTATTGCTTAACAAACAATATTATTATAAATAATGTGGGGAATGATGCAACCTTCATAAACGCCATAAGGAGAGAGGTACTGGACCTTACCCTGTCAGACGCAGGTACGGCCAGCACGATCCAAAACTGGCACGTAATGAAAGAGGCATCATTCTCCGATCACATGTATATCAATTTCAATATCGAAACACCCAACAGGGTTCAATCTCTAATAAGAACCCCTAAACACATTAACTGGCAAGTCTTTTAAAACACACTCCAAGCTAACCTAACAGGCTTCATAACCCGATTAGAACAATTGCAGAATTAGATAGCACTGCAAACGACCTTACCGAGGCAATCATGAATGCCTACCATACAAGCTGCCCCGCAGTACGAGTCAGAGGCACGAGAGATGTTCCATGGTGGAACCACGATCTCGAGGCCAAAAGAAGAGAGGTCAGAAAACTTTTCAACAAGGCTAAACGGTCAAACAACTGGACGGCCTATCGAACCTCCCTTACTAGATATAACGCTGCACTAAGAAACAGCATAAGGAACAGTTGGAGAGAATTTTGCGAAAGTATTGACAAACTACCAACAGCATGTCGACTACACAAAGCTCTCTCTCTCGACCATAAAAATCCACTCGGATCTGTCAAAAAACCAAACGGTGAATTGACATCCAACAGACTAGAAACTCTTGACTGCCTAATAAAAAGTCATTTCCCCAACTGCCGAATACTAGGCAACCAAGAAGAAAACGAGGACATTAACACAAACCTCTACCTTATCCCCGTGGAAGCTTACAGACGCTCAAACAAAATCTTCACCACTGAAGGAATTCGATGGGCAGTAAATTCCTTCGGCCCCTACAAATCCCCAGGAGGAGACGGAATATAACCGATACTCCTACAACGCGGTTTGCACCTATTAGAATCTCTACTCGTAAAACTCTATAAATCCAGCTATAGCCTAGAATATGTACCAAGGTTCTGGAGAGATGTACGAGTGATTTTCTTACCAAAGGTAGGGAAGAAATCCCCCGAGGATACAAGGTCATACAGGCCTATCAGCCTCACATCATTTATACTCAAATCCATGGAAAAAATCTTAGGTCACTACATAAGATCTAATATACTCCAATAAAATCCAATTAACCCCAGCCAACACGCATATCAAGCTGGGAAATCAACAGAAACAGCCCTCCACGAGCTGACCACTGAAATCGAAGATACACTCCGAAGCAAAGAGATGTTACTATGCGCCTTCATCGACATCCAAGGCGCATTCGACAACACTAACTTCGAAGTAATTCAAGCACAAGCTAGAACAAGGAGAATAGATTCCTCTATCATAGGTTGGGTCATGTGCATGCTAAGGGGTAGGAAAATTCGGGTCTCATTTGGTGATGAAACCATCACAATAGCGGCAACAAGAGGTTGTCCACAAGGAGACGTTTTATCACCACTCTTGTGGCTACTGGTGATGGATCAGTTGCTAGACAGGCTTAAGAACAATCTTATCACAAATATTGGCTATGCGGATGATCTAGTCCTAATGGTTTGAAGTAAATTCGAAAGCACGATAACAGAGCGCATGCAATTAGCTCTCAAAATAGTAAACGAATGGTGCCGGAAGGCAGACCTAAGTGTCAACCCAGATAAAATCGTATGCACCGTTTTCACAAAAAGAAGGAGAACAACTCTTCCCGTCCTAAGATTCCAAGGCAAAATACTCCAAATAATGCCTGAAGCAAAATACCTGGGGGTAATGTTTGACCAAAAACTAACATGGAACTCCCACATATCTTACATCACCAACAAAGCTAACAAAGCTTACTTCACTTGCCAACTTATGTTCAGCAAAACGTGGGGAGCAAACCCGCAAGTTACTCTAACGAAAAAAAATCAAACATTAGCTGTTACATATGCCAAGGTCCGCATATTGCCAGATATTGCACCCAGAAGAGAAACAAGACATTTAATTCGACAAATCGTTACAACAAAATCAATCAATTGGAAGACACCATGGTATCAACATTAAATAATTTTACTATAGACAACATTACAGAAAAAGAGAGCAAACCCGCAAGTTACTCTATGGCTATACCAAAGCATTATCAGGCCTAGGCTCACTTACGCAGCCCTGATATGGTGGCCAAAAACAGAGCAGTGGAAAACACGCTCAAAATTCAGCAAAATTCAAAGACTAATATGTCTTAATGCAACAGGAGCCATCAAGACTTGCCCAACAGCAGCATTAGAAAAAATACTAGGACTCACTCCTCTTCACTTACACATCAAAAGCGAAGCGGGAGCAAGAGCCATCTCACTCAAGGTAACCAACCAACTCAAAGTCAATAGACCAGGACATACAAGCATCATCACAAAAATCAATTTGGGAAGCGAATTCGTCCTCCAATCAGACTCAATGATAAAAACAACTAATTTCCAAAGGAACTTCTCAGTAAAAGTACCGGACCGCAATCAAGTTGAAAATATCATAAATAACCTCCCCAATCATGCATCTATCTGGTACACAGATGGATCCAAACGAACTCAGGAACAGGGGCAGGGGTCTCAAATTACGAATACCCCTAGGAAAATCCCCGACCGTTTTCCAGGCAGAAACAACAGCATTAGAAGCCTGCACACTAGAATGTATAAAGAGAAATTATAGAAGAACCGAGATCTATATGATCTCTGATAGTCAGGCCGCTTTACTTGCGATAAAAGGCCCGGTTTTCAATTCAAAAATAACGTGGAGCTGCTACTGCCACCTAAACGAACTGGCAAAAACCAATAAGGTCAACCTGATGTGGTCCCCAGGCCATTCAGGCATTTATGGAAACGAGACAGCAGACCTCTGCGCAAGAGCAGGCGCGGAAGAGACCTTCACTGGCCCCGAGCCAAGCATTGCCTTCAGCAAAAGCCACCTCAAAAATAAGATAAAAGAGTGGGCAAACAACGCCATCGAGGCTGAATGGGAATCATCAACTACGATGAAACAAACCAAAAAGCTTCTCAAATACAACATCAAAAATATAAACAAAGCAATCAAGCTAAACCGACAAACACTGAGATCCTTTGTCTGGTACATGACAGGACATGGTCCATTTAATGGCCACTTAACAAAAATGGGGAAATCTCAGACAGATCGCTGCCGCTTTTGCGGCGAGGCAGAGGAGACGCCAGAACACATACTATTTATATGTGATGCCCTCACCCGGAAAAGACTTCGATACCTCAAGGCTCATACAGTTCCATGGCAGAATGCCAGACCTATCGACCTGGTGGATATATTGGCACTTATAAAAGAACTAGGCCACCACATAATGTGGTAGACATATGGGACGCACAATAGACCTTAAGGTCGCAGTGCACAAGGCTTCTCAGCCCACCAACAATAACATAACATAATATGATATTGGGCAATAATTTAATTGCTTACCCAGATAATAGAGCGTTGCACTATATCATGCATTTGATTATACGTGAGTGGTGGGGATAAAGATCGATTGGATTTGAGAATATAAAAGGGGAGTAAAATCGAGTTGAAAATTTAGAGTTAATCAAATACCATTCTAGTAGAGGTCGCAGCCATTGCTGAAGACAACGGGCCTTCCTAGAATACATAATAACATATAAAGAGTTAATCAAATACCATTCTAGTAGAGGTTGCAGCCATTGCTGAAGACAGCGGGCCTCCCTAGAATACATAATAATATATAAAGAGTTAGTCAAATACCATTCTTGTAGAGGTCGCAGCCATTGCTGAAGACAGCGGGCCTCCCTAGAATACATAATAATATATAGAGAGTTAATCAAATACCATTCTAGTAGAGGTCGCAGCCATTGCTTAAGACAGCGGGCCTCCCTAGAATACATAATAATATTGATATGTATGTAAACAAAGTGTAAACACAGAGTGTGGACACTAAGTGTGGAACTTAAAGAAAACATAAATGACGTATCAACAAGTGTAATGTAATATAGTTTGTAACCTCACTCACTCGACAAATAAAGGAACAAGTAATAAGAAGTGTGCGAGTTTTTGTTAAAACTAAGAAACATTTTATTTGGCGACGAGGATTAAAATTTTAAAGGAAATTTAGAAGATGTCTACAACAAAGTTTTTTGGAACAATAGAGGTCTATGTACCGGGCGATGACATAGAGTCGTATATGGAAAGACTGGAGCGTTCCGTATTAACAAAACTACAGACGACAAAAAAAACGATTATTTTTTAACTTTAATTGGTGCAACGGCATATAGCAAACTTAAAGCCTTAGTGCTTCCCTCAACAGTAAGCGAATTGCCGTAAGCCCAGTTAAAACTACAGTTAACCGACCACTACAAACCAAAGCGAAAAATAATAGCGGAACGCTTTAAATTTTACAAAAGAAACCAGCATGAAAGTGAATCTATTAACGATTACATAATGGAACTGAAACTATTGGCTAGTTCATGTGAGTTCGAAAATTTAAGCATTACATTAAGAGATCGCCTAGTAATGGGCTTGGCTGATCCGACTATTCAAAATAAATTGCTGGACGAAGATGCCAGCTTAACATTGGATATAGCGCTTTCAAAGGCAGCGAATATGGAGTTGACCTGTGAGAGACAAAAAGAATTAAGCCTCAAGAGACTATAATAGTCGACAACGAAGCGGCAGTAGACATCGAGAAAAAAAATCAAACATAAGCTGTTACATATGCCAAGGTCCGCATATTGCCATATATTGCACCCAGAAGAGAAACAAGACATTTAATTCGACAAATCGTTACAACAAAATCAATCAATTGGAAGACACCATGGTATCAACATTAAATAATTTTACTATAGACAACATTACAGAAAAATCATCTCAAAATATATCAAACTTAGTTATTATTAACAGTTTTAAAAATATTTGATTAATAATAGATTGCTGTCTATGGAAGTGGATACAGGTGCTTCGATTTCTGTAATTGGATATACGGACTATATGGAAAACTTTCCAAATTCTCAAATTAAAAGAGTGAATAATCAAATTAATGTTGTTACAGGGCACCAGGTAGAGGTAGTTGGAGTGTTGGATGTTCCGGCTTGTAAGCCCAACGATGACAAAACATATACCATCTTGAATTGTATGTCATAAAAAGTAAAAAGTATTTTTTACCGTTGATGGGCCGTTCTTGGCTAAACGTGGTGTATCAGGATTAGCAGGATAGATTTCAAGGCATTGCAAATTCGATTGAACAAGAAACCGAGAAAGAATGGATTTCAGGTATATTAAAAAAGTTTAATGTAATTTTTTCGAAGGATCTTTGTAAACCGATTGAGCAATTCGAGGCAAACATTGTTATGTTACCAAATGCAGTACCCATATTTTTTAAACCGTATTCTGTACCGTATGGCCTAAGAGCTAAAACGGAGGAGGAATTATATAAAATGTGCCATCAAGGCATAATTACGCCGGTAAGGCATTCGGATTGGGCTTCACCCATTGTGGTCGTTCAAAAGTCTGACGGTTCGGTTCGTATTTGTGTTGACTGCAAGGTCACCATAAACAAATACATCGTCACAGAGCATTATCCATTGCCCAGGTTTGACGACATTATATTAAACCTCGCGAATTGTAAGTCGTTTTGCGTTTTAGGCTTATCGGGTGCGTATCTACAAGTTAAAGTTGCGGAAAGTTCGAAAAAGTTTCTCGTGGTTAACACCCATTAGGGTCAGTTTTAGGACCAATCTTATTTCTGATTTATATCAATTCAATTTTCCAATTGAAATTAGAAGGCCATTCAGTTGGCTTTGCTGATGATGTGGGATTGGTTTATAGCTCCAAGAGTAGTGATGTTAATACTCAGAAGATTAATAATGATCTTCGCATTCTTAGACGCTGGTTTGACCTACATTATATGGACCTTAGCTCTAAAACGAATATTATGAATATCAAATTGTCTGAAATAGCAGCAAACATCAATAATGTTATATATCATTCCTCTGACTGTTTTTTATAACAATTTTACATGTTCTGATTCTTGTAATGTGCTTGACGTTGTTGACTCTTTTAAATATTTAGGATTAACGATTGATAATCGATTTAGTTTTAAGAGTCAAGTGGAATTATTGCAAAAGTACTTATTATCTTGTAATCGACAACTATACCTACTGCGCGATATTTGTCCCGAAGCGGTTCTTAGATCTATCTATTTTAGCCTTGTCCAGACAAAGCTTCAATATTGTTTAAGCTGTTGGGTGGTATATATTTTTCCAACCTAAAGCCCTTAATAGTAGCACAAAACTTTATTGTAAGAACAATATGTCGTCAACCGAAACTAACTTCTTCATTACCTTTATTAAACATTCTTCCTTTGAGATATTTATACGTATATAAAGTTCTAAAAATTTTCTTTATACGTAGTGGTCACAGAGATCTAAAAGTAACTAGTTATTCATTACGTAACTTTAATCACGTTAACTGTCCACCAGCTAGAAAAGAACATTTTAAACGATTTTTTACCTCTGTGGCACCTAAAATTTATAATCAGCTACCTACGAGTTTAAAACAAATTCCCGATCATTCATCCTTTTTGAGGGGTGTAATATCATGGCTTAAGGAAATAGATGATATTGAATTTCTTTTTCTCACGTTGAAATGAATGTGCTTTCATATTATTTTTAATTAATTTGATAAGTTTATTTGCCACCAGTTAAAATTTATGTTTATTTTTCATTTATAATGATAAATGCGTTTGAAATTGTATATTGTAGAAATGTGTAGCAGTTTCCCCACTGCTTCTTTTCAATTTAATATGCTATGTGGTGATATCGATACTGATCCTTTGTGATCACAGATATCATCTAATTCTTTTCTTGAATATACAATTCCGGTATAATAAAAGTAAGTAAACAATAATCTAATCAGGATAAGAGATTACAACTGTAATATGACCACAAATTTATAATTTAATTACTTAATTGAATATTTATGTTACAGTTAAATCTTAAAATGTTTATAATTGGCTCTTTTTGTTGTTAAATAAATCTCTATATGTAATAATGTATGTGTAATGTATTCAAGAAAAGAAGATTAATAAATAATTATAAATTATTATTATTATTATATCAATTTAATAGATTAGTTTTTGGTGTTTCGAGTGCGCCATCAATATTCCAAGGAATCATGGAGGGTTGCCAAACGTACAGGCATTTTTAGACGATTTTTTGATTGAAGGTCGTAGTATCTCGAAGTGTAAGGAAAATGTAGTTCGCGTCTTAGAACGGTTAAGAGAGTACCGAGTCAAGGTAAATTTCAATAAGTGCAGATTTTTGCAAGACACAGTTGAATATCTTGGTCACATAATATGTGCAGAGGGTATTAAACCAAATCCTTAAAAGGTGGAAGCTATCAAAAATGCCCCAGCTCCAAAAAACGTTTCCGAGTTGAAGTCATTCTTAGGACTTAAAAACTTTTATGGTCGTTTTATTTCGAGCTTATCAATGGAACTCAATCCGTTATACCAACTTTTGAATAAGAATAGAGTATTCAAATGGACCGGGGTAGAAGATGGGGTTTTTCAAACTTTAAAATCGTTCTTATTACAAAACGATTTTTTAGTTCATTACGATCCATTAAAAACAATCGTATTAGCTTGTGACGCAAGTCCCTATGGGATCGGTGCGGTTCTTTCACATCTTATAAATGGAGTTGAAAGACCGATAATGTTTGTGTCCAGTACGTTAAGCGCGGCGGAAAAAAACTATTCTCAGCTTCATCGTGAGGCACTGGCTATTATATTTGGTGTTGAACGTTTTCATAAATATCTTTATGGACAAAAATTTACGATCTATTCCGATAATCAAGCTCTTAAAGAAATCTTTGGACATAACAAAAGTACACCCGCGGTGGCGGCAGCACGTTTACAAGGATGGGCAGTGAAATTATCCATGTATAACTATCAGATTGTGTACAGAAAATCTAGTTTTATGTGTCATGCCGACGCACTTTCGAGATTACCAGTTCCGGTGCCAACGGAAGAAGAAGTAAATCCGATTTATTCCGAGTCTGATTCGGGGTTTTTAAATTTTTCAAAGATTCAAACCGAAACCCAAAAAGACCCAGTTTTGGTTGAAATTTATCATTATTTACTGGCCGGATGGCCAAAAGAAATCAAACCTGAACATAGAATTTATTTTTCAAAAAAGAATTCGTTATCGATTGATTGGAATAGTATTTTCTATGGTAACCGTATCGTTATCCCAAGAAGTTTGTATATGGAGATAATAAATTTACTTCATCGTGATCACATTGGGATAGTCCGTATGAAATTACAAGCACTAATGTATTGTTGGTTTCCAGGTATAGATAAATACTTAGAAGAGAAGGCAAAGACATGTACAGTTTGTCAATTTTGGAAAAGCAGAATAAAACCGTGAGAACGTTTTATTAAAGTTTTAAAATGCCACCTGCATTGGATCTTCGTCGCTCCAAACAATTTGTTGAGAATTTTCGTGAAAAATTGACGCGTTCCGAGAAGTACATTGAAAACGATCTTCCGAATGCAAAGGCGAGACACGTGCAGCACCGACTAAAGGAGTTGGGTGATAGTTGGTTTATTTATCAACGCATGCTTCCACCGTATGAGCTTATGGACACTGAGTTGTTAACAGAAAGTGTTCGCACTGAAATCGAAGAGTCGTACATTAACCTTGTATCCGAACTAGAGGAAAGGTAAGATGTATTAAAGGAAGAGAAACGCAAAACACTCAACGGTGATGACAAGCCAGGTAACCAAATAAATACTATGTTTCCCACGATAAATGCCAAACTGCCAACGGTTGCACTTCCAACGTTCAGTGGAGGCTATTTAGAGTGGAGCACGTTCATTGGCACATTCAAAAGCTTGGTACATGACAACCCATCCCTTAGTGACCGAACCAAATTTCAATATTTAAAGTTGTCACTTGAAGGAGTCGCTGCTAGTGCCATAGCTGCGGTGGAACTTACCGATGAAAATTATGAGGTAGCTCGTAATATACTAATGGAAAGGTTTGATAAACCAAATTTTATATGCGAACAACATGTTCATAAATTATTTGAATTCAAAGCGATTGACCGGCCTGATCCAAAGGAGATTATGAGGCTTCTTGATCACTATCAGTCGCATATTCGTTCTCTAGAAGCACTTAAGAGACCGGTTAAACAATGAGACGATTTAATAGTATACCTGATGGTTTCAAAATTGGATCCAGATACCAAGAACAGATGGAATGAGGCTGCCCCGTCAACTCACCTTCCTACGAAAGATGATCTTTTCAATTTTCTAATTTCCCGTGCTCACCGATTAGAGAGTCAAACGCCAAATGTACGGCCGCCGACTTCATCAAAACCGCATTCCAAACCTGCAAATCGTTCAACCGTCAATTCACTTGCCATCACGAATTATCCAAAATTTCATTGTGTCTACTGCAATAAGAACGGCCATTCGATAGTCCGTTGCCACACATTTCTAAGATTGTCGTTTGATCAACGACACAAATTCGTAAAAGGGTCCAAATTGTGCTACAATTGCCTTCACCCTGATCACATTGCCTCTGAGTATTCAGGAAAGTATCGCTGTCGTCACTGCGACGCAGTTCATCATTCGCTGTTACATAATTTCGCTGTTGCACCGTCTTCATCGTCAAATATAATAGAAGCTGCATCAGATGTCGAAAATTCTTGACCATATGGGACATCCTGTGATTGGGAGAGCACTATTAGATTCCGGATCACAGCTAAATCTTATTACAAATTCATTTGCGTATATGTTGAAGATTCCTCATCGTAACAGCAACATCAACATTCATGGAATCGGCTCTAATGTCGTCGGAGCTTTGAGCAGCTCAACAATCAGATTGCAATCCAACATTACGAATTATTGCACCATGTTGGATGTGCAAATAATTCCAAAAATTACCAGCTATCAGCCGAGCATTCCAATTGATAACATAAAGTCGTGGACAATTCCAACAAATATTCCACTAGCAGATCCGGAATTCTTTGATTTTCAAAACGTCGATTTATTGTTTGGTGCTGAAATCTATCAAGAATTGCTCTCTGTGGGGCAAATTAAGCTAGCTGACCATCTGCCTATGTTACAAAACACCGTATTGGGATGGATATATTCTGGGAAAATGTCGTCTCAATCAGTGTCTGAATATGCTTGCCACGTGACTACCAAAGATTCTGCCACATTGAATGATCAAACGAACAAAAGAAATTCTGTACTATTGAAAATTTTTCTCATGCCGTTAAACAGATATCTCTTGAGGAAGCTGATTGTGAAAACCGTTTTGAACAATTTACCAAGCGCAACCAAGAAGGAAGATTTGTAGTGAAACTGCCATTTTCTTCGGATCCGACATCAATTGGCGACTCCAAAATTTTGGCTACCCGCAGATTTCTAAATTTGGAGATGCGTTTACACAAATCACCAGATCTTCTGGCCAATTATTAAAAGTTCATTACCGAATATAAAGTGTTAGGTCATATGGAATTAGCCGACCAAAAGGAAATAGCTTTGCCGGATTACTACTTCCCGCATCACTGCGTTATGAAACCCGAAAACTCTTCAACAAAACTACGGGTGTTTTTGGATGGCTCGGCGAAATCTTCGAACGGAAAATCACTCAATGCAATAATGATGGTGGGTCCAGTAGTACAAAGTGGTTTGACCACGGTCCTTACTCGTTTTCGTTCACACGCGTATGCATTCAGCGCGGACATCGCCAAGATGTATCGGCAAATTCTAGTTCGAGAAGAAGATCAAAATTACCAGTTTATTTTGTGGCGAAATTCTCCGTCTGAACCGCTCCAGACATTTAAATTAACAACAGTAACATATGGCACCTCATCCGCACCGTACCTCGCTACAATATGTCTAAAGCAGTTAGCATTTGATAATAAAGATACGTATCCCATCGCTGCCAATGTCTTTGAAAAGGAGTTTTACGTCGACGATTTATTGACTGGTACAAATTCAATTGCATCCACAATAGAACTTAAACGTCAAATTTCTATTATACTTCGATCTGCGGGAATGGATTTAAGAAAATGGTGTGCTAATTCAAACGAAATTATACAAGATCTGCCAGATGACTATACCGAAAAATATCTTAGAATCGACGAAAATGAGCTAGTCAAAACTCTTGGTCTCTTTTGGCAGCCAACTTCAGATGAATTTAAATTTTTCGTGAACTTTAACGATGACTCCACCATCTCGAAGAGAGCTATTTTTTCTCAAATTGCCAGAATATATCCGCTTGTTTTTTTGGCACCGGTTGTAGTAGTGGGAAAATTATTGATACAATCTTTATGGCAGTTGAAGCTGGATTGGGATCAATTTCTTCCGCAACATTTGCACACGTGTTGGGAAATTTATCGAAATAGCCTCAAAGACCTAAATAAATTTGCCATTCATCGCCATTTGTTTTGCACGAATAATCCAACTAGCATCCAAATACACGGATTTGCCGATGCCAGCGAACGTGCTTATGGCGCTGTATTGTATGTTCGCAGTTTGGATCATAATGGTCATGCCTCTGTTAAGCTGCTATGCTCACAATCGCGAGTTGCACCGCTACAGAAGACAACAATGCCACGTTTAGAACTTTGTGCAGCCCTATTGCTCGCTAATCTAAGTCACAAGATTTGCGAGAACTTGAATTTTAATATTGATAAAATATTCTATTAGTCGGATTCTACAATAACACTCCATTGTATAAAGTCTTGTCCTTCCAAATGGAACACTTCCGTATCAAATCGAGTGTCTACAATTCAAGAATTATCATCGTCGGAAAGATGGCTACACGTACCGACCGAGTGGAATCCAGCTGATCTACTATCTCGTGGATTGATGCCTGACAAGTTTATTGAATCAGATCTCTGGATTCAGGGCCCTGCATTTTTACGCCAAGAAACATCCTTTTGGCCAACGCTTCGTGACCAATTTCCAGTGCCAGAAGAATTGTTTGAGGCACGGAAAATTACAAGTACCAACGTAGTGTCAAATGAGGTACCAAACTTTTTGACTACAATCAAATTTTATAACAATTTTCCGAAACTGAAAAGAATCGTGGCGTACCAGCTCAGGTTCAAATCTACGCCTAACTACAAATTTAACGGACAGCTAAAGTTACAGGAGTTAGAACGAGCCCACAATACTATAATTAGAATAATTCAAAAGGAATCATTCCCTGTCGAGTACACGGGATTGCAAAAAACACTTTTCGTGGTGAAAGAGCCGGCACTCCGATCGCTGTCACTATTTCTGGACAAGGATCATATTATTCGAGTTGGTGGTCGCCTGCAACATACCACTTTACCCTACACGTCGAAACATCCCATCCTTTTACATAAATCACATGAATTTACATTAACCTTGATCAATTTTTATCACAGAAAGCTGCTACACGCTGGTCCAAAGGCATTACTGGCTGCTGTTCGACAATGCTATTGGCCTTTGTATGGAATGTCTGTTTGCAAAAGGGTGTTTCAAGAATGCAGAGATTGTTTTCGTATTCGACCAATTCCCATGAAGCAACTAATGAGAAATTTACCTCCGGAACGGGTTGTCGCTTCACCACCGTTTTATACAGTTGGGGTGGACTTCGCCGGACCCTTCTTCATTCCTCCTCTCACGCTCGAGAAACCGTAGGCGCTGCATTATTCTGGAAGACATTCCACTGGTTGCGTTCCATATCTCCTCATTTTGTAGCATAGAATTAACTATGTTTTCTGGCGAAATAGTGTGCCCTATTTGCTCTGACACATCCTGTCTTACTCCTGCAAAACGCGGACAATGAAAGAAAACATGTTCCACATCTTCTGGTATACCCTCACATAAAGTACAGTCGGGTGAGCTCTCGTGTTTGTATTTAAAGAGGTATGAGCGGAAGCACCCATGCCCAGTTAAAAATTGGGTTAGATAGAAGTCTACTTCTCCATGGCTTCTACTGGTCCATAATTCTATAGATGGTATTAATCTATGGGTCCATCTACCCTTACTTGACTGGACCCATCTTCTTTGCCAGCTTCTAACTGCTTCGGCGTGTGCTGTTTTGCGGTTCTCGGCTCTTGTAAGATACCCGCGGCGCCTATAAATCACCTGACGTTCCTTGGCCAGTAAGTCGATTGGGAGCATCCAGCAACCACAAACGCTGCATCGCTCGAGATGGTTCTAAAGCCACAGATCACTCTTAGAGCAATCAATCGCTGGATAGATGACATCTTTCGCCAGTAGCTAACCTTATCCATTGCGTCTGCCCAAATTGGCGCTCCGTATAAAAGGATGGACGAGACAATATTAGCCAATAGCTTTCTTCTTGTTTGCCTTGCTCCTCCAGTGTTAGGCATAATTCGAGACAGTGCTGAACATACAGTCTCTGCTTTAATGCTGGCAGACTTTATATGCTCTTTGAATTAGAGTTTCGTATTAATTACCATTCCCAGGTATCTAATTGATGGCTTAGATATAATTGAACAATTACCAACTACAAAGGTTATTGTCTCTCTTATTTTCCTACTGGATATTAGTAGAGCTTCAGTTTTATGTTCTGCCAACTGTAATCCGATTGACGTCAGCCAATCCCGGATAGTCCTAATTGTTGCACTACATATTGCAGTTTTCGCCTCCTTGTGTTTTGCCACAACGAAGACTGCGATGTCATCTGCAGCAATCTCTGACTCTTCAGGTATTTGGAGCCTAAATATGCCATCGTACATTATATTCCATAATAATGCCTAGCACAGACCCCTGTGGAACTCCTCCGGTAATCTTATATTCCTTCAAGCCATTGTCGGTGTTGTATAGCAGAATTCTGTTACTGAAGTAATCTGCTACCAACCTCAAAATGTACGACGTGACCTCTCTCCGACGTAGTTTATTGAATATACAACTCCATTTGGCTGAATTAAAAGCATTCTTGATATCGAGGGTGACTATGGTGCAATTCTTTTTTGTTCCTCCCTTCCACCTTTTCCCATCTATCGCTTTTTGTGCCAAATTTTTAACAAAATCAATGGCATCAATTGTTGAGCGTGCTTTGCGGAAGCCAAACTGATGTTCTGCAAGGTCGCCTTATTGTACTACGGCTTCCTGTAGCCTGCCGCCGATAATTCTTTCTAAGATTTTGCCCGTTGTATCGAGCATACATATAGGACGATATGAAGATGGTTCGTGTGGTGGTTTTTTCCCTTTAGGGAGTAGGACAAGTCTCTGTTTTTTCCACTCCACTGGGAACACCCCTTCTTTTATGCATGAGTCAAGCATGTTTGCAAACATATTTAGATAATCGCGGATTTTAATGCCACGTTAGTGATATTATCTGGTGCTGGGGTCTTGCTATTGCCTACCTTTCTGGCTGCCTGGAGAACTTCATCAGCCATCACGGGCGCAATTTCTTCATCGGGATCACCTATCTCTACATTAAAGTCGTGTTCTATTTGCTGAGGAAACAATACGTTTACAATACTATTCAGCATTATTGGGCACGAGGGGGATGTAAAGGAGTTACCCTTAACTTTCGCCATTACCGTTCTCTACAGTGCACCCCAGGTGTCTTGTATACCTTTCTGGCTGCCTGGATAACTTCATCAGCCATCACGGGCGTAATTTCTTCATGGGGATCACCTATCTCTACATTAAAGTCGTGTTCTATTTGCTGAGGAAACAATATGTTTACAATACTATTCAGCATTATTGGGCACGAGGGGGATGTAAAGGAGTTACCCTTAACTTTCGCCATTACCGTTCTGTACGGTCTACCCCAGGTGTCTTGTTCAACTTGTTGACACAGTTCCCTGAGGCATCTGCGTTTACTTGCCTTTATACCCGTCCTAAGCTTTGATCGGACATTACAATAGGGCTGGCGAAGATCATCAATTTTCCTACGCCTTTCTCTTTGGTATTTCCGTCTGGCCCGTAGGCACTTTCGACGCAGTTCCGCTATTTCTTCATTCCACCAGTAGGTAGATTTGCGTTGGCCGACTAATACTTTCCTTGGCATTGCTGCATCATAGGCTCTTCTTAGCGAGGTCATGACTTTAGACACCTTTTCCGTCGCTGACCCTGAGATACTGGTATCCTCCAACATGAAAAGGAACAATTTTTCATCAAATGCTTTCGCTTTCCAACCCACCGCTTTCTTTCTAAGTTTTTGATTTGGTCCCACTCCATCTATTTCACACAGTATGGCTTGGTGGTCACTATGTGTGTATGATTCGCTGAGTTCCCAACTGACTTCCTTGCTTAAGAGGAAGCTACTAACAAAGGTTAAATCGATTATCGAGCTAGCGGACCCCTTACGGAAAGTCGGTGTATTTCCATTGTTCAATAATGTAATATTTTAATTTTTATTTTAAATATAGCTTGGAGCGGTCTTTGTCGCTCGACACTTATGCGCATAATGTCCATAATCAAGGCATTTATAGCATTTTAGTGGGATTATTTTCTCTCTAATACTACAGGACACTCATTCAATACGAACTCTTCCTTCATTGGTCACTTTATTAACCAAATTGCCTGGCACACTCACAATCGCTGTTTGTGTGCCGCGGTAAGCGGCTCTCATTGTTATAATTTTAAACGAGCCCTTGGCTTCTACAAACGTCTGTTCAAGAGCTTCACGCACTTCTTCTGCAGTAGTGACTTCGTCAATATCTCTGATTTCTACTTGTACCTCTTGTGTTAGGATTTTGACATCAGCGTCTTGACCAATTAGTTCTCCAAGTTTCTCCTGGAACTGTTAAGGTTTTGATTTTTCTGCGGTGTTCTGCAGCTTCAATAAAAGCTCCCCTTGCTTAGTCATTCTTTTGTGCTTTACTTCGGCACCGAGACTTGAGAGGCTGGGATCTGCCTTCAATTTGCGTAGCAAGTCGGCATATTCGACCGTACTCTTCTTTTTGATGAGTAGCGCATCCAGACGAGGAGGTCTTTTACGTTTTCTTTCCTTCCTTTGTCCTACTTTCTGCCATTTTGGATTTGGTTCCTTTACTTCCCATTAATCTTTGGTGCCTTGTCCTTTCTTGGAATTGCTTTTGGCCGTGTCTCTTCCGTTATTTTCGTCCTGGGTTTTTTTCCCTTTGGTCGATCCTCATTTCCCATAGTAGTTTGACACGTGTTGTCAATCAAGGTGTCTGTATGTATGTATGTATGTATGTCCGGTATGAACTGCCAAACCCTTCAACCGATCGCGTTCTAACTTTGCATATGGTCAGACTCATAGGTCAAGTGGTCACCATACGAATTTTTTTTATTTTTTTTACAAATTGCATGTTTTTATCAATCGATCGCGTTAAAACTTTGCATAGGGGTTTTATTCCATAATGAACACATAATAGGCATATTTTGAAAGTGGTCAGACATTTGAGTCAAACGGTCTCCATAAGAATTTTTTTTATTGTTTCTACAAATTGCATGATTTTATGAACCAATCGCGTTCAAACTTATTCTATAGATTTCTGGGCTGGTGTGGTGGTCAATTGGTGGGTTGGTCAGTTGGTGCGAGTTCAGTGGGGGGGTTGTGAGTGGGTGGTCATCTGAGGTCAGAGGTCCGTGGGCTGGCGGTCAGATGGCGGTGGGTCAGTGAGCGGGAGGTCAGTGGGTGTAGTGTCAGTGGGCGGGTGTTAACTTGGTGGGGGTCAGTGTAATGGGGCAGCCGGGAAACGCCGGGTATTTCCGCTAGTATAAATATAAAATGCAACTTAGAATAAATCAAATAAATAAAAAATATATTTAAATAAAAACTAAAATAAATTTGTTTAAATAAACTAACTCTCCGCCCAGTAACTCTTCCCTTAGTCCTAGGGAAGCACGGTTACGACGCGTCATATCAGGGGTTATGCATTGGTTATTGTGTTCCAACTGTGTAAATGAAGTGTTATCCATGGCGGGCGCAACATTGCATTTAGTACGACTGTTATTATTGAGAAGTGGGATTTCACACAAGCATCTGTCCACGTCTGCGTTGAATTTATATTGTATGTTTGGACACAAGAAATCATCTTCCCTTATTGTTATGCACGATCTCCACTGCCTTTCAGTCAAAACATAATATTGATCTCTGTAATTGTATTGTAATTTACAGCTATGAGTTCACTGCATGATCGAATCGCAATCATTATGTTGTTTATTTGCGTTGGAATTGAATGTGGTTTGAAGAGTTCGAAAGTCTCTTGATCACGAAATCCTTCGTGAACGACAGTACGGATTTCGTGGGCAACTTTCTACTGGTGATTTGATGGTATATCTCGCCGAACACTGGAGCCGGTCTTTGCATTAATTTGGTGAACGCAAAGCTGTTGCACTCGATATTTCCAAGGCAATTGACAGAGTTTGGCATCCAGCTCTTTTGTTCAAAAAGCGTGCTTATGGTGTCTATAATAAACAGCTTCATTAGATTAGAAGCTATCTTTGGAACGCTCAATTCAAGTTGTTTTGGACGTTTTCAAGTCTAAAATACATCAGATAAATGCTGGCGTTCTCAAGGGCTCTGTTTTGTCTCCGACGCTCTTTCTCATTTTTATTAATGAAGCGAATCATAAAGCCAATGGCATTATCCATGCATGGCACTTGCATCGAGGAAACTGAAAAACTCGCAATTCTCGGTATGTGCGTTAACGACAAGCCTCGTTGGAATGACCACACATTCACCACGAAATGTTCAGGTTTTCTTATCCGGTCCAAGAAATATTTCACTACCTCTGATCTGGCTACTATCTACAAGGCTTTTATTCGCCCTTAACTTGAGTATAATTGTCATATCTGGTCTGGTGCGCCTAGCATCAGCTAGATATAATACAAAACCGCGCGAGAAAACTTATCGGTGTCGAAAACATTGCGGAATCAAAACATTCGCTTGAACACCGCAGTAACGTTCCTGCTTGTCACTGTTTTACCGTTTCTTCCACCAGCGATGCTCAAGAGAAATAGCCAGTTGCATGCCACCTCTCCTTGAATTCAACCGCAATACCGTGGCACTCTAAATGCTCATCAGTTTACCCTTAAGCCCATCTTAGGACGTACAGTTAAGTGTGGAGATTCGTTCTTCAGCCGTACAACACGTATGTGGAATGCTCTGCCAAGCTCTGGCTTTCCACATCACTATGATCCATAGGTATTCAAGGCACAAGCTCCTCCTTTTCATTAACGCCCAGGCTGTGCCAAACATATCGCCGAGCATTATAAGGGTGCAAATTGCTTTTTGCGTGCGCAAATTAAAAAAAACATAAAGGTATGGTTATGTGAAAGATGACATGGTCTTTGGTTACTCCACATTTTACGTGGTGCGAATATTGTGGTTTGAGTTCGATGTAATCTTGCTGATATCATGGAAAGTTGAACTGATAGTGACAAACAAATTTGAACTAATTTTGTTTGATGACTTTTTTTTTATCCTCGATACGATTTCCGTTAATTGCGCATCTAGGTTGTCGAATTTCTCCTTTATCTTGCGTTGATCTTGTTTGAATACATTGAGCGTAACATCAATAATTGATGTTTGATTCCATAGGAGCTGTTTAAGATTGCTTTAATTTTATTTGATTGAGTTTGCAAGTTAAACATGAAATATGAAATAAACTGAAACTGAACTAATTAAATATAAAATGTATTTTAAGACGTTGGAATACTTTCTTACACATAAAATATATTTAAATACTTTAAAATACGTGGTTAAATATAAAATACAGAATAAGCACCCTGTAGGCTAAGAACAATTGTAACAGGCTTTGCTTCAATAGCACTGCACCGACAATAACATAGCAACACTCATGACAATACACACATATATATATATACATATATACCCAAGTGTGTTACTACTGAGTTACAAAGCACAAGCATACAAAATTACCTTAAGTATAATTACTAAATAATACAAAACTATGTACTACAACAATAACACGGCCATGGGGTTCAGCATGCACCGACAGAGAGATTATCAACCTTCAACGTCACAAACTTGCAACGCATACGTGATGGAAGCATCTCAGGCAGCAGTGTTGGACAAGGCGAAGTATCAGAAACCTAAGTCAACAGCCGTGCTCTTGGGAACAATGCTCCCGGATCCGAAGCATCATACATAACTGAGTCAGCGGCTCAGCTTGAAAAACGTTTCAAAACAAATTCAGAATTCGTACAAAAATACAAACAAGGTATGGAAGAGTATTTTGATTTAGATCAGATCGAAGAAGTTCAGAATTTCCAACTGAGCGGAATGTGTGGGACTGGTCGTGAGGACTTTTACACACAATTGAATGACGGTTCACCAGTCAGTCGTTGGACGAGCATCAGCCACAGCAGTAGCAGAACTTCATTCATAGAAACCTTCCTTGGTAAAATGTTAAATTTTTGGTTGCTAGATTTATTTTGCGTAATAAGATTTTGTAATACATTCTAAAAATATTGAAAAATAAAGTAAAGTTTCATAATTTTTGTAACGATAAAAAAAGTGAAAGGAGTTATATATTTTATCATTTTGACATAAAAAATTATGCAAGTTGCCAGCGTAACACTGCGGCAATTTTTTAACGAAAATCTTGCGAGTTCTTTATCACGAGTTTTTCCGTTGGGCGCGCCAATGATGATTTTCTCCTTGTCCAGGATAAAATTGAAAAGTTTGAAATTGAAATGTAAATGATTTCTTTATTTAACGGAAATTACAAAACATTAGTTACTAATTGCACACGGCTTTTTAACACATTTCACTTAAAGGGACACGGCTTTTTAACATATTTCACTTAAAGGGATTATGGCATTACACTTTTTTTTTCGATTATATTCTATGCACGACTTTTACAATTAATTAATTCTACAAATTATTTGACATGCTATCCACGCATGTAACTGTAAGGAGACTGGAATGGTGGACCTTCTCACGGCGTGCGCATCCTACGCGGGGATGCCATGGGGTTCAACATGCACCGACAGAGAGATTATCAACCTTCAACGTCACAAACTTATAACGCATACGTGGTTGAAGCATCTCAGGCAGCAGTGTTGGACAACGCGAAGTATCAGAAACCTAAGTCAACAGCCGTGCTCTTGGGAACAATGCTCCCGGATCCGAAGCATCATACATAACTGAGTCAGCGGCTCAGCTTGAAAAACGTTTCAAAACAAAAACAAACAAAACAAACGTTTCAAAGAATTCGTACAAAAATACAAACAAGGTATGGAAGAGTATTTTGATTTAGATCAGATCGAAGAAGTTCAGAATTTCCAACTGAGCGGTACACGTCAATGTTAATATCTACCACACCATGCTGTACTGTACAACGAAACTTCGAATTGTCTTCGATGAATCCTGTCCTACGTCGGACTGATCATCCCTCAATGATCATTTGCTGACTGGACCAAAGCAACAAGACGACATAATTGATCATATACTGCGTTTTCGCAAGCATCGAGTTGCATATGTAGCTGACATCAACAAAATGTATAGAAAAATTTGGATTGCTGGACAAGAAGCTATGTACCAATTAATTTTATGAAGGAGAAAAGACGATTAAGCGGTAAAACCATTTCGTTTGAAGACGGTCACATTCGGAACGGCAGCTGCTCATTTTCTAGCAATCAGGACACTGCTACAAATGGCAGCAGACCAGTGATGAGCAAACGCAAGACCAAGACCATTTCATCTCGGTCTTGGTCTTGGTCTTGGTCTTGCATTCGTGCCACTAGTCTTGGTCTTGGTCTTGCAGCCTGAGTCTTGGTCTTGGTCTTGCGGTCTTGCTGTTAAAATTCTTGCAGACCAAAGTATTTTTTGAATAATTTCTATATGAGTATATATATATAAATGGATATATGTATGTATGTAGTTTTGTTCTAGCATAACTGTGGAACGCCTTGCTCAATACACCCTTGAAGTGTGGTACCATCACTATTCGCCTCAGCGAATTATATTAGTATCCAATGTTGATAAACTCCCCATCCTCGCAAATCTACCAACCACCCAACAGCTGTACATAAATTCTCTGGACGGTTGAATCTCAATATGGGCTGCGGAGAATCCACACAGAAGGAGGCAATCATCATTTCAACACAAATTCAGCGTCAATATGTGGGCAGGTGAAATTGGAAACAAGTTAATCGGCCCCTTCAAACTACCTCCACATAAACGGGCTCTAGCATGCATACAAAATCAAGGAGGACACTTTGAGTACCTGTTATAACTGTTTTAGTACACACATAAAATTATCTAATACTAACTACAAAATCATTTTTATTTATTCAGAGCTTAAAGCAAAAAAACTTTTAAAAATTTTACCTGCTGCGGGTTTTCCCAAGTATCATAAGATCTATAGGGGTTTCCGCAAACTTCTTGTTGAGTTTTATTTTTATTATTGTTACGTTCATAAGAAAAAATAGTAAAACGTTATGTTTATTACGCATTTTTTGAAGAAAATTTACCTCAAAGTCAAAAATTAGCATGGGCAAGAAAACCGTAAGAGGCATAGAAGTTGGATATCTGATGACTCAAACAAGATATCAACTTCATTTAAACGCAGTTACAAAGGCTAGTAGATATTTCTTCTATCCTAAGCGAAGTTTCTACCATTACTATTAACAGAGCAATTTGCGTTAACATGGGTCAGGGTACACCAAAGTAAGCTTTTTCTTAAATCCCCGATAAATGATGTCAACATTGGATATATACCCTTACTGTATAATGATTTTTTCTTTAGAATATACCCAAGAATCATATCCCAAATTATTGTGTATGAATTATGGGACACCCTGTATATAGATTTCCCAGTCTACTTCTACATAAATGCTTACATTTCTTATATAGTATTTAGCTGTGATGATGTTCGTTTCTGGAAAGAAAAAACTTATATAAAAAAAAACCCAAAAATATAAAATTATCAGGAAATGGCAATCTGTGTATGTATATACATATGCCTGTAAATACAATACCACACAACAGACTCGCTGAAGATCTTATAGAAGAACATACCTACTCGTCGTGCACACATATTCTTGGTCTTGGTCTTGGTCTTGCACACTCCGTCTTGGTCTTGGTCTTGCAACTGAATGATCGGTTTTGGTCTTGCAAAAAATGCAAGAACAAGACAATTTCGCTCATCACTACAGCAGACACAGCGGAGGATTTTCCGCTGGCAGCAACCATTGCCAAAAATAACTTTTATGTGGATGACGTTATACACGGAGCAGACTCAACCTTGGAAGCTGATCAAGCCAGAGAAGAACTAATAAAAATGATTTCGGTAGGCGGTTTTCCTCTACGAAAGTGGGCTAGCAATTCCAACAAGTTCTTAAAAGCCATTCCAGCCTCTATCTTTCAGCGAAAAAGACCGCATCAAAACTTTAGGTATCCAGTGGCATCTTGCCCAAGATATATTTACTTTCAAACTAATTTAATTGAACGCAAAACATACACCAACCAGACCATTTTGTCAGACATAGCTCGTATCTACGATCCGATGGGTTTGATCTCACCGTGCTTCATAAAGACAAAAATCTTCAAGAATTGTGGAAAGTACAAGCTAACTGGGATTACGAAGTTGATTCAGAGATGGATGCAAAATGGGAGAGGTTAAATATGGAGCTTCGGGAGCTGGAAAAGTTACAAATTCCAAGATGGATACATATTGTTTTTAAGCGATTTTGTATGCACGAAGAGGGATTTGTGCAAACATGTTTAGCGATTGAGGAACAAATTTTGTTGGGGGCCACGATCATAATGATATCCGAGCTGAACCAGTTAACGAAGCAATGGAACGCGGAAATTCACGATCAACTTATTGCAAACGGTACCACATGGCACCGCACTTTGGTGGGTTGTGGGAGGCTGGAGTAGAATCGATAAAATCTATTTGCATCGAATAATGGGAAACTATACGTTCACATTCGAGAAGTTATGCACCACTTTAACGCAAATTGAAGCGTGTGTTAATTCACGACCACTATGTTCACTATTAGAGGATTGTGATGATTTGCATGTTCTAACACCCGGACATTTTCTTAATACAATGTCATAGAGAGATTTAAACTTTTATCTCCGTTTCAAGGAGATGATAAAAAAACACAATTGTAATTTTTATCTTCACTTTTATTTTTAATATTAATATAGAATCTACAGTTTAAGTTATTACTACTAGTTTTTTAAATCTACTTTGTAACAATGCGACATTTTTGTAAAGTGTTTTTAAAGTGTTTCTTAATGTTGCGAAACAAGTGGAGGTGCAAATGTCTGAAGTTGTAAAACAATTCTTTCACAACAAGGTGCAAAAATGCTAACTGTGCGGAAATGCGTTAATTATTATTTTATGGGTCAGTTAAGGTATTGATGTTGTGAAATAATTCTTTCACAAGGTGTAAAAAATGCAAAATTTGCGGAAATTTAGTATTTATTGGCTCAATTAAATAAAAGTGCGGAGTTGCACAGAAATTGTAAAATTGACACAAAGAATTTCAACACATGCGCAAACTTAAGAATTAAAAAGGTGATTGTGAAATAATTTGGTGACAAACAAATTAAATTATTAATATTAGGCAAATTATTTTTTTTCAAAATTATTTAAAAAGAAAATCCACAGAGTTTTTTTTTCAAACTAGGAAATCTTTTTTTTCAAAATTATTTTAAAAAAATCCACAGAGAGTGTTGAATATTACGATATGCGAATCAAGCAATTATGCATTACTTTGCATAATACCGCAAATCACATTATCGGCTTTGGCAACAGCAACAAATGACCCAATTCTGCATTGCTCCATGCACTTTATGTATTACACATATTTTATTGTTAATTAATCACTTTAGCATTATTGGTAATACTGGCATACAAATGCACTTTATGTCAATTACACACTTTAATATAACCTACATACGCCGTTCTGTTAATTTAGCACTTTAAACCTAGTTATTTACAAATTAGACCTCTTTAGCATGTTCTTTGATTTAAGTAATTTAAGTATAAAAGAAAGTAATTTTTGTAATAAAAATGAGTTACATTCAACTATCATACCAGCGTTGTTTAATTCCACAAGCGGGCAACAAAAAAGTTGTTCGCTATAGAAAACAGAGAGTTTTTTTTGCAAACTAGGAAATCTTTCTCCAAAATTATTTAAGAAGAAATTCCGCCGAGAGTGTCACAAACTACGAAATATTTTACCAAAATTTATTTAAGAAGAAAATCCGCCGAGAGTTTACAAACTAGGAAATCTTTTTCCAAAATTTATTTAGAAAGAAAATCTGCCGAGAGTTTCACAAACTAGAAAATCTTTTTCAAATTTTTTTTTTAAAATCCACAGAGTTTTTTTTTCAGAAACTAGGAAATCTTTTTCCAAAATTTATTTAAGAAAAAATTTTCACTGTTTTCGATTTTCGCACAAGAAATCTTTTTCCCGAACGAAGGTATTTTTCGGATTCCGTATGAGGCATAAAAATACGCCCGCTTTACTATATTAAGAGAAAACGTTCACGGAATCCTACCAACTGCGCTACTTTTATCTCCGTTTCAAGGAGATGATAAGAAAAAACACAATTGTAATTTTTATCTTCACTTTTATTTTTAATATTAACTTAGAAACTACAGTTTAACTTATTACAACTGGGCTGGGATGTTGTACCATCACTTCCATTCGAATCGAATTTCGATAGACGATTCGAAAATATTAAAAGTTGGCATGTTGTAATATTATCGAAAGCGATTGAATTACCAATGTGGCAACACTTTTTCGACACAACATAAATTTTACTTTGACGTTTCATTTGTGACCAAAAAATATCAAGGTAATACGTGTTTGGAAAAAAAGTAAACTTTATTTTTAATAATAACTATAATGCATATTGCTATAGCAATGTTATTAAATGGAGGAGATAATGATTCGCCGCAGGGGGAAAGTGAAAATAGTGTTAACTATTATTTAGAAAGAAAGGTTTTACGCGATCGATATAATTTAATGGATTTGTCAAAGGAAAAAAAATCGTTAATTATATAATGTATATGATTTTTAATAAAAGTGTCTAAATATGATAATCCATGTTTAGATTTTTGGAAACATTTCGTGTATCGAAAGATTTTTAATTATTTTCTAAGCCATATAATGTCACGGTGCAGGTCGGCAGAGCACGTAACGAAAATCTCTGAAGAGGCGAGGTTAGGAGCGGTGCTTAATTTTTACGCAACGGGATCGTACCAGCGAACTGTAGGTGACGTGCTATTGCACAATATGGATCAATTGGTTATCTCTAGATCCGTGTCAGAAATAACCCAACTTTTGGAGGCTACAATCTGCCAAAAATTTATAATGTTCCCAGACGGACCAACAAAAGCAATCAACAAACAACGATTTTTTGATAAAAAGCAATTGGTTGCATTGATTGCACCCACATTAATATTTTATTACATTAAATTTTTATTTAAAATATATTATATTTAACAAATAACAAATTATATACTAACGCGCCGGACATCTTTCTTATTTTTTGAATGTAAATTTACTTGAAATAGTTTGAGTGATAGAAAAGTATCATTATCGCGAATCGATAATCTTACAACATACCAATGTTCGACTATTTGTTCGATTTTCGAAAATTAGAAAGTACAACATCCCGACCCTGGTTTCTTAAATCTATTTGTAACAATGCGACACTTTTGTAAAGTGTTTCTCGTATTTATGCATTAATGTTGCGAAACAATTGGAGGTGCAAATGTCTGAAGTTGTGAAACAATTCTTTCACAACAAGGTGCAAAAATGCAAACTGTGCGGAAATGCATTAATTATTATTTATTGGGTCAGTTAAGGTATTAATGTTGTGAAATAATTTTTTCACAACATGGTGTAAAAGATGCAAAATTTGCGGAAATGTATTATTTAGTATTTATTGGGTCAATTAAACAAAAGTGCGGAGTTGCACAGAAATCAAAAAGGTGATTGTGGAATAATTTGGTGACAAATTCGTCCGAACCCCATGAATCATCGATGGACAGAAGAAAAAACAAACGCAGTCCACCAGTCCCTGATCACACTCAATAGCACGAGTTGGCTATCAAATTGTGCTGCGTCGTCGTTTGGCAACTATGTGTAATACAACATTGTTATATGTTGTGAACAAATTGATAACATTGCCACGATATAGAGCACACAACATTGTTGCATGCATTTGAAATCAATCAATTGTGCTGCGCAGTCACTTTAATGTGTAGATCAATCTACTCAAATTTCATTCTCGCTCGTTGCCCTATTTGTTTACGCTTAAATGAAGGGACCGCAACGACGAAATTAAACAGAATTCGTCGACATGGCAAACATTTATATTGCGATAACAATTACATACTAAACGAGAGTTGGAAGACAGTGACTTGGTACAAGTTATTAGCTGGATTGCGGTTGTGGAATGTGTGGGACTGGTCGTGAGGACTTTTACACACAATTGAATGACGGTTCACCAGTCAGTCGTTGGACGAGCATCAGCCACAGCAGTAGCAGAACTTCATTCATAGAAACCTTCCTTTGTAAAATGTTAAATTTTTGGTTGCTAGATTTATTTTGCGTAGTAAGATTTTGTAATACATTCTAAAAATATTGAAAAATAAAGTAAAGTTTCATAATTTTTGTAACGATAAAAAAAGTGAAAGGAGTTATATATTTTATCATTTTGACATAAAAAATTATGCAAGTTGCCAGCGTAACACTGCGGCAATTTTTTAACGAAAATCTTGCGAGTTCTTTATCACGAGTTTTTCCGTTGGGCGCCAATGATGATTTTTCCTTGTCCAGGATAAATTGAAAAGTTTGAAATTGAAATGTAAATGATTTCTTTATTTAACGGAAATTACAAAATATTAGTTACTAATTGCACACGGCTTTTTAACACATTTCACTTAAAGGGATTTAGCATTACACTTTTTTTTCGATTACATGCTATGCACGACTTTTACAATTAATTAATTCTACAAATTATTTGACGTGCTATCCACGCATGTAACTGTAAGGAGACTGGAATGGTGGACCTTCTCACGGCGTGCGCATCCTACGCGGGGATGCCATGGGGTTCAGCATGCACCGACAGAGAGATTATCAACCTTCAACGTCACAAACTTGCAACGCATACGTGATGGAAGCATCTCAGGCAGCAGTGTTGGACAAGGCGAAGTATCAGAAACCTAAGTCAACATCCGTGCTCTTGGGAACAATGCTCCCGGATCCGAAGCATCATACATAACTGAGTCAACGGCTCAGCTTGAAAAACGTTTCAAAACAAATTCAGAATTCGACAAAAATACAAACAAGGTATGGAAGAGTATTTTGATTTAGATCAGATCGAAGAAGTTCAGAATTTCCAACTGAGCGGTACACGTCAATGTTATTATCTACCACACCATGCTGTACTGTACAACGAAACTTCGAATTGTCTTCGATGAATCCTGTCCTACGTCGGACGGATCATCCCTCAATGATCATTTGCTGACTAGACCAAAGCAACAAGACGACATATTGGCAGCAGACCAGTGATGAGCAAACGCAAGACCAAGACCATTTTATCTCGGTCTTGGTCTTGGTCTTGCATTCGTGCCATTAGTCTTGGTCTTGCAGCCTGAGTCTTGGTCTTGGTCTTGCGGTCTTGCTGTTAAAATTCTTGCAGACCAAAGTATTTTTTGAATAATTTCTATATGAGTATATATATAAATGGATATATGTATGTATGTAGTTTTGTTCTAGCATAACTGTGGAACGCCTTGCTCAATACACCCTTGAAGTGTGGTACCATCACTATTCGCCTCAGCGACACCGAAAATTGTAGAGTCAACACTAATATTAGTATCCAATGTTGATAACCTCCCCATCCTCGCAAATCTACCAACCACCCAACAGCTGTACATAAATTCTCTGGACGGTTGAATCTCAATATGGGCTGCGGAGAATCCACACAGAAGGAGGCAATCATCATTTCAACACAAATTCAGCGTCAATATGTGGGCAGGTGAAATTGGAAACAAGTTAATCGGCCCCTTCAAACTACCTCCACATAAACGGGCTCTAGCATGCATACAAAATCAAGGAGGACACTTTGAGTACCTGTTATAACTGTTTTAGTACACACATAAAATTATCTAATACTAACTACAAAATCATTTTTATTTATTCAGAGCTTAAAGCAAAAAAACTTTTAAAAATTTTACCTGCTGCGGGTTTTCCCAAGTATCATAAGATCTATAGGGGTTTCCGCAAACTTCTTGTTGAGTTTTATTTTTATTATTGTTACGTTCATAAGAAAAAATAGTAAAACGTTATGTTTATTACGCATTTTTTGAAGAAAATTTACCTCAAAGTCAAAAATTAGCATGGGCAAGAAAACCGTAAGAGGCATAGAAGTTGGATATCTGAAGACTCAAACAAGATATCAACTTCATTTAAACGCAGTTACAAAGGCTAGTAGATATTTCTTCTATCCTAAGCGAAGTTTCTACCATTACTATTAACAGAGCAATTTGCGTTAACATGGGTCAGGGTACACCAAAGTAAGCTTTTTCTTAAATCCCCGATAAATGATGTCAACATTGGATATATACCCTTACTGTATAATGATTTTTTCTTTAGAATATACCCAAGAATCATATCCCAAATTATTGTGTATGAATTATGGGACACCCTGTATATAGATTTCCCAGTCTACTTCTACATAAATGCTTACATTTCTTATATAGTATTTAGCTGTGATGATGTTCGTTTCTGGAAAGAAAAAACTTATATAAAAAAAAACCCAAAAATATAAAATTATCAGGAAATGGCAATCTGTGTATGTATATACATATGCCTGTAAATACAATACCACACAACAGACTCGCTGAAGATCTTATAGAAGAATATACCTACTCGTCGTGCACACATATTCTTGGTCTTGGTCTTGGTCTTGCACACTCCGTCTTGGTCTTGGTCTTGCAACTGAATGATCGGTTTTGGTCTTGCAAAAAATGCAAGAACAAGACAATTTCGCTCATCACTACAGCAGACACAGCGGAGGATTTTCCGCTGGCAGCAACCATTGCCAAAAATAACTTTTATGTGGATGACGTTATACACGGAGCAGACTCAACCTTGGAAGCTGATCAAGCCAGAGAAGAACTAATAAAAATGATTTCGGTAGGCGGTTTTCCTCTACGAAAGTGGGCTAGCAATTCCAACAAGTTCTTAAAAGCCATTCCAGCCTCTATCTTTCAGCGAAAAAGACCGCATCAAAACTTTAGGTATCCAGTGGCATCTTGCCCAAGATATATTTACTTTCAAACTAATTTAATTGAACGCAAAACATACACCAACCAGACCATTTTGTCAGACATAGCTCGTATCTACGATCCGATGGGTTTGATCTCACCGTGCTTCATAAAGACAAAAATCTTCAAGAATTGTGGAAAGTACAAGCTAACTGGGATTACGAAGTTGATTCAGAGATGGATGCAAAATGGGAGAGGTTAAATATGGAGCTTCGGGAGCTGGAAAAGTTACAAATTCCAAGATGGATACATATTGTTTTTAAGCGATTTTGTATGCACGAAGAGGGATTTGTGCAAACATGTTTAGCGATTGAGGAACAAATTTTGTTGGGGGCCACGATCATAATGATATCCGAGCTGAACCAGTTAACGAAGCAATGGAACGCGGAAATTCACGATCAACTTATTGCAAACGGTACCACATGGCACCGCACTTTGGTGGGTTGTGGGAGGCTGGAGTAGAATCGATAAAATCTATTTGCATCGAATAATGGGAAACTATACGTTCACATTCGAGAAGTTATGCACCACTTTAACGCAAATTGAAGCGTGTGTTAATTCACGACCACTATGTTCACTATTAGAGGATTGTGATGATTTGCATGTTCTAACACCCGGACATTTTCTTAATACAATGTCAGAGAGAGATTTAAACTTTTATCTCCGTTTCAAGGAGATGATAAAAAAACACAATTGTAATTTTTATCTTCACTTTTATTTTTAATATTCTACAGTTTAAGTTATTACTACTAGTTTTTTAAATCTACTTTGTAACAATGCGACATTTTTGTAAAGTGTTTTTAAAGTGTTTCTTAATGTTGCGAAACAAGTGGAGGTGCAAATGTCTGAAGTTGTAAAACAATTCTTTCACAACAAGGTGCAAAAATGCTAACTGTGCGGAAATGCGTTAATTATTATTTTATGGGTCAGTTAAGGTATTGATGTTGTGAAATAATTCTTTCACAAGGTGTAAAAAATGCAAAATTTGCGGAAATTTAGTATTTATTGGCTCAATTAAATAAAAGTGCGGAGTTGCACAGAAATTGTAAAATTGACACAAAGAATTTCAACACATGCGCAAACTTAAGAATTAAAAAGGTGATTGTGAAATAATTTGGTGACAAACAAATTAAATTATTAATATTAGGCAAATTATTTTTTTTCAAAATTATTTAAAAAGAAAATCCACAGAGTTTTTTTTTCAAACTAGGAAATCTTTTTTTTCAAAATTATTTTAAAAAAATCCACAGAGAGTGTTGAATATTACGATATGCGAATCAAGCAATTATGCATTACTTTGCATAATATCGCAAATCACATTATCGGCTTTGGCAACAGCAACAAATGACCCAATTCTGCATTGCTCCATGCACTTTATGTATTACACATATTTTATTGTTAATTAATCACTTTAGCATTATTGGTAATACTGACATACAAATGCACTTTATGTCAATTACACACTTTAATATAACCTACATACGCCGTTTTGTTAATTTAGCACTTTAAACCTAGTTATTTACAAATTAGACCTCTTTAGCATGTTCTTTGATTTAAGTAATTTAAGTATAAAAGAAAGTAATTTTTGTAATAAAAATGAGTTACATTCAACTATCATACCAGCGTTGTTTAATTCCACAAGCGGGCAACAAAAAAGTTGTTCGCTATAGAAAACAGAGAGTTTTTTTTTGCAAACTAGGAAATCTTTCTCCAAAATTATTTAAGAAGAAATTCCGCCGAGAGTGTCACAAACTACGAAATATTTTACCAAAATTTATTTAAGAAGAAAATCCGCCGAGAGTTTACAAACTAGGAAATCTTTTTCCAAAATTTATTTAGAAAGAAAATCTGCCGAGAGTTTCACAAACTAGAAAATCTTTTTCAAATTTTTTTTTTAAAATCCACAGAGAGTTTTTTTTTCAGAAACTAGGAAATCTTTTTCCAAAATTTATTTAAGAAAAAATTTTCACTGTTTTCGATTTTCGCACAAGAAATCTTTTTCCCGAACGAAGGTATTTTTCGGATTCCGTATGAGGCATAAAAATACGCCCGCTTTACTATATTAAGAGAAAACGTTCACGGAATCCTACCAATTGCGCCACTTTTATCTCCGTTTCAAGGAGATGATAAGAAAAAACACAATTGTAATTTTTATCTTCACTTTTATTTTTAATATTAACTTAGAAACTACAGTTTAACTTATTACAACTGGGCTGGGATGTTGTACCATCACTTCCATTCGAATCGAATTTCGATAGACGATTCGAAAATATTAAAAGTTGGCATGTTGTAATATTATCGAAAGCGATTGAATTACCAATGTGGCAACACTTTTTCGACACAACATAAATTTTACTTTGACGTTTCATTTGTGACCAAAAAATATCAAGGTAATACGTGTTTGGAAAAAAAGTAAACTTTATTTTTAATAATAACTATAATGCATATTGCTATAGCAATGTTATTAAATGGAGGAGATAATGATTCGCCGCAGGGGGAAAGTGAAAATAGTGTTAACTATTATTTAGAAAGAAAGGTTTTACGCGATCGATATAATTTAATGGATTTGTCAAAGGAAAAAAAATCGTTAATTATATAATGTATATGATTTTTAATAAAAGTGTCTAAATATGATAATCCATGTTTAGATTTTTGGAAACATTTCGTGTATCGAAAGATTTTTAATTATTTTCTAAGCCATATAATGTCACGGTGCAGGTCGGCAGAGCGCGTAACGAAAATCTCTGAAGAGGCGAGGTTAGGAGCGGTGCTTAATTTTTACGCAACGGGATCGTACCAGCGAACTGTAGGTGACGTGCTATTGCACAATATGGATCAATTGGTTATCTCTAGATCCGTGTCAGAAATAACCCAACTTTTGGAGGCTACAATCTGCCAAAAATTTATAATGTTCCCAGACGGACCAACAAAAGCAATCAACAAACAACGATTTTTTGATAAAAAGCAATTGGTTGCATTGATTGCACCCACATTAATATTTTATTACATTAAATTTTTATTTAAAATATATTATATTTAACAAATAACAAATTATATACTAACGCGCCGGACATCTTTCTTATTTTTTGAATGTAAATTTACTTGAAATAGTTTGAGTGATAGAAAAGTATCATTATCGCGAATCGATAATCTTACAACATACCAATGTTCGACTATTTGTTCGATTTTCGAAAATTAGAAAGTACAACATCCCGACCCTGGTTTCTTAAATCTATTTGTAACAATGCGACACTTTTGTAAAGTGTTTCTCGTATTTATGCATTAATGTTGCGAAACAATTGGAGGTGCAAATGTCTGAAGTTGTGAAACAATTCTTTCACAACAAGGTGCAAAAATGCAAACTGTGCGGAAATGCATTAATTATTATTTATTGGGTCAGTTAAGGTATTAATGTTGTGAAATAATTTTTTCACAACATGGTGTAAAAGATGCAAAATTTGCGGAAATGTATTATTTAGTATTTATTGGGTCAATTAAACAAAAGTGCGGAGTTGCACAGAAATCAAAAAGGTGATTGTGGAATAATTTGGTGACAAATTCGTCCGAACCCCATGAATCATCGATGGACAGAAGAAAAAACAAACGCAGTCCACCAGTCCCTGATCACACTCAATAGCACGAGTTGGCTATCAAATTGTGCTGCGTCGTCGTTTGGCAACTATGTGTAATATAACATTGTTATATGTTGTGAACAAATTGATAACATTGCCACGATATAGAGCACACAACATTGTTGCATGCATTTGAAATCAATCAATTGTGCTGCGCAGTCACTTTAATGTGTAGATCAATCTACTCAAATTTCATTCTCGCTCGTTGCCCTATTTGTTTACGCTTAAATGAAGGGACCGCAACGACGAAATTAAACAGAATTCGTCGACATGGCAAACATTTATATTGCGATAACAATTACATACTAAACGAGAGTTGGAAGACAGTGACTTGGTACAAGTTATTAGCTGGATTGCGGTTGTGGAATGTGTGGGACTGGTCGTGAGGACTTTTACACACAATTGAATGACGGTTCACCAGTCAGTCGTTGGACGAGCATCAGCCACAGCAGTAGCAGAACTTCATTCATAGAAACCTTCCTTTGTAAAATGTTAAATTTTTGGTTGCTAGATTTATTTTGCGTAGTAAGATTTTGTAATACATTCTTAAAATATTGAAAAATAAAGTAAAGTTTCATAATTTTTGTAACGATAAAAAAAGTGAAAGGAGTTATATATTTTATCATTTTGACATAAAAAATTATGCAAGTTGCCAGCGTAACACTGCGGCAATTTTTTAACGAAAATCTTGCGAGTTCTTTATCACGAGTTTTTCCGTTGGGCGCCAATGATGATTTTTCCTTGTCCAGGATAAATTGAAAAGTTTGAAATTGAAATGTAAATGATTTCTTTATTTAACGGAAATTACAAAATATTAGTTACTAATTGCACACGGCTTTTTAACACATTTCACTTAAAGGGATTTAGCATTACACTTTTTTTTCGATTACATGCTATGCACGACTTTTACAATTAATTAATTCTACAAATTATTTGACGTGCTATCCACGCATGTAACTGTAAGGAGACTGGAATGGTGGACCTTCTCACGGCGTGCGCATCCTACGCGGGGATGCCATGGGGTTCAGCATGCACCGACAGAGAGATTATCAACCTTCAACGTCACAAACTTGCAACGCATACGTGATGGAAGCATCTCAGGCAGCAGTGTTGGACAAGGCGAAGTATCAGAAACCTAAGTCAACATCCGTGCTCTTGGGAACAATGCTCCCGGATCCGAAGCATCATACATAACTGAGTCAACGGCTCAGCTTGAAAAACGTTTCAAAACAAATTCAGAATTCGACAAAAATACAAACAAGGTATGGAAGAGTATTTTGATTTAGATCAGATCGAAGAAGTTCAGAATTTCCAACTGAGCGGTACACGTCAATGTTATTATCTACCACACCATGCTGTACTGTACAACGAAACTTCGAATTGTCTTCGATGAATCCTGTCCTACGTCGGACGGATCATCCCTCAATGATCATTTGCTGACTAGACCAAAGCAACAAGACGACATATTGGCAGCAGACCAGTGATGAGCAAACGCAAGACCAAGACCATTTTATCTCGGTCTTGGTCTTGGTCTTGCATTCGTGCCATTAGTCTTGGTCTTGCAGCCTGAGTCTTGGTCTTGGTCTTGCGGTCTTGCTGTTAAAATTCTTGCAGACCAAAGTATTTTTTGAATAATTTCTATATGAGTATATATATAAATGGATATATGTATGTATGTAGTTTTGTTCTAGCATAACTGTGGAACGCCTTGCTCAATACACCCTTGAAGTGTGGTACCATCACTATTCGCCTCAGCGACACCGAAAATTGTAGAGTCAACACTAATATTAGTATCCAATGTTGATAACCTCCCCATCCTCGCAAATCTACCAACCACCCAACAGCTGTACATAAATTCTCTGGACGGTTGAATCTCAATATGGGCTGCGGAGAATCCACACAGAAGGAGGCAATCATCATTTCAACACAAATTCAGCGTCAATATGTGGGCAGGTGAAATTGGAAACAAGTTAATCGGCCCCTTCAAACTACCTCCACATAAACGGGCTCTAGCATGCATACAAAATCAAGGAGGACACTTTGAGTACCTGTTATAACTGTTTTAGTACACACATAAAATTATCTAATACTAACTACAAAATCATTTTTATTTATTCAGAGCTTAAAGCAAAAAAACTTTTAAAAATTTTACCTGCTGCGGGTTTTCCCAAGTATCATAAGATCTATAGGGGTTTCCGCAAACTTCTTGTTGAGTTTTATTTTTATTATTGTTACGTTCATAAGAAAAAATAGTAAAACGTTATGTTTATTACGCATTTTTTGAAGAAAATTTACCTCAAAGTCAAAAATTAGCATGGGCAAGAAAACCGTAAGAGGCATAGAAGTTGGATATCTGAAGACTCAAACAAGATATCAAATTCATTTAAACGCAGTTACAAAGGCTAGTAGATATTTCTTCTATCCTAAGCGAAGTTTCTACCATTACTATTAACAGAGCAATTTGCGTTAACATGGGTCAGGGTACACCAAAGTAAGCTTTTTCTTAAATCCCCGATAAATGATGTCAACATTGGATATATACCCTTACTGTATAATGATTTTTTCTTTAGAATATACCCAAGAATCATATCCCAAATTATTGTGTATGAATTATGGGACACCCTGTATATAGATTTCCCAGTCTACTTCTACATAAATGCTTACATTTCTTATATAGTATTTAGCTGTGATGATGTTCGTTTCTGGAAAGAAAAAACTTATATAAAAAAAAACCCAAAAATATAAAATTATCAGGAAATGGCAATCTGTGTATGTATATACATATGCCTGTAAATACAATACCACACAACAGACTCGCTGAAGATCTTATAGAAGAATATACCTACTCGTCGTGCACACATATTCTTGGTCTTGGTCTTGGTCTTGCACACTCCGTCTTGGTCTTGGTCTTGCAACTGAATGATCGGTTTTGGTCTTGCAAAAAATGCAAGAACAAGACAATTTCGCTCATCACTACAGCAGACACAGCGGAGGATTTTCCGCTGGCAGCAACCATTGCCAAAAATAACTTTTATGTGGATGACGTTATACACGGAGCAGACTCAACCTTGGAAGCTGATCAAGCCAGAGAAGAACTAATAAAAATGATTTCGGTAGGCGGTTTTCCTCTACGAAAGTGGGCTAGCAATTCCAACAAGTTCTTAAAAGCCATTCCAGCCTCTATCTTTCAGCGAAAAAGACCGCATCAAAACTTTAGGTATCCAGTGGCATCTTGCCCAAGATATATTTACTTTCAAACTAATTTAATTGAACGCAAAACATACACCAACCAGACCATTTTGTCAGACATAGCTCGTATCTACGATCCGATGGGTTTGATCTCACCGTGCTTCATAAAGACAAAAATCTTCAAGAATTGTGGAAAGTACAAGCTAACTGGGATTACGAAGTTGATTCAGAGATGGATGCAAAATGGGAGAGGTTAAATATGGAGCTTCGGGAGCTGGAAAAGTTACAAATTCCAAGATGGATACATATTGTTTTTAAGCGATTTTGTATGCACGAAGAGGGATTTGTGCAAACATGTTTAGCGATTGAGGAACAAATTTTGTTGGGGGCCACGATCATAATGATATCCGAGCTGAACCAGTTAACGAAGCAATGGAACGCGGAAATTCACGATCAACTTATTGCAAACGGTACCACATGGCACCGCACTTTGGTGGGTTGTGGGAGGCTGGAGTAGAATCGATAAAATCTATTTGCATCGAATAATGGGAAACTATACGTTCACATTCGAGAAGTTATGCACCACTTTAACGCAAATTGAAGCGTGTGTTAATTCACGACCACTATGTTCACTATTAGAGGATTGTGATGATTTGCATGTTCTAACACCCGGACATTTTCTTAATACAATGTCAGAGAGAGATTTAAACTTTTATCTCCGTTTCAAGGAGATGATAAAAAAACACAATTGTAATTTTTATCTTCACTTTTATTTTTAATATTAATATAGAATCTACAGTTTAAGTTATTACTACTAGTTTTTTAAATCTACTTTGTAACAATGCGACATTTTTGTAAAGTGTTTTTAAAGTGTTTCTTAATGTTGCGAAACAAGTGGAGGTGCAAATGTCTGAAGTTGTAAAACAATTCTTTCACAACAAGGTGCAAAAATGCTAACTGTGCGGAAATGCGTTAATTATTATTTTATGGGTCAGTTAAGGTATTGATGTTGTGAAATAATTCTTTCACAAGGTGTAAAAAATGCAAAATTTGCGGAAATTTAGTATTTATTGGCTCAATTAAATAAAAGTGCGGAGTTGCACAGAAATTGTAAAATTGACACAAAGAATTTCAACACATGCGCAAACTTAAGAATTAAAAAGGTGATTGTGAAATAATTTGGTGACAAACAAATTAAATTATTAATATTAGGCAAATTATTTTTTTTCAAAATTATTTAAAAAGAAAATCCACAGAGTTTTTTTTTCAAACTAGGAAATCTTTTTTTTCAAAATTATTTTAAAAAAATCCACAGAGAGTGTTGAATATTACGATATGCGAATCAAGCAATTATGCATTACTTTGCATAATATCGCAAATCACATTATCGGCTTTGGCAACAGCAACAAATGACCCAATTCTGCATTGCTCCATGCACTTTATGTATTACACATATTTTATTGTTAATTAATCACTTTAGCATTATTGGTAATACTGACATACAAATGCACTTTATGTCAATTACACACTTTAATATAACCTACATACGCCGTTTTGTTAATTTAGCACTTTAAACCTAGTTATTTACAAATTAGACCTCTTTAGCATGTTCTTTGATTTAAGTAATTTAAGTATAAAAGAAAGTAATTTTTGTAATAAAAATGAGTTACATTCAACTATCATACCAGCGTTGTTTAATTCCACAAGCGGGCAACAAAAAAGTTGTTCGCTATAGAAAACAGAGAGTTTTTTTTTGCAAACTAGGAAATCTTTCTCCAAAATTATTTAAGAAGAAATTCCGCCGAGAGTGTCACAAACTACGAAATATTTTACCAAAATTTATTTAAGAAGAAAATCCGCCGAGAGTTTACAAACTAGGAAATCTTTTTCCAAAATTTATTTAGAAAGAAAATCTGCCGAGAGTTTCACAAACTAAAAAATCTTTTTCAAATTTTTTTTTTAAAATCCACAGAGAGTTTTTTTTTCAGAAACTAGGAAATCTTTTTCCAAAATTTATTTAAGAAAAAATTTTCACTGTTTTCGATTTTCGCACAAGAAATCTTTTTCCCGAACGAAGGTATTTTTCGGATTCCGTATGAGGCATAAAAATACGCCCGCTTTACTATATTAAGAGAAAACGTTCACGGAATCCTACCAACTGCGCCACTTTTATCTCCGTTTCAAGGAGATGATAAGAAAAAACACAATTGTAATTTTTATCTTCACTTTTATTTTTAATATTAACTTAGAAACTACAGTTTAACTTATTACAACTGGGCTGGGATGTTGTACCATCACTTCCATTCGAATCGAATTTCGATAGACGATTCGAAAATATTAAAAGTTGGCATGTTGTAATATTATCGAAAGCGATTGAATTACCAATGTGGCAACACTTTTTCGACACAACATAAATTTTACTTTGACGTTTCATTTGTGACCAAAAAATATCAAGGTAATACGTGTTTGGAAAAAAAGTAAACTTTATTTTTAATAATAACTATAATGCATATTGCTATAGCAATGTTATTAAATGGAGGAGATAATGATTCGACGCAGGGGGAAAGTGAAAATAGTGCTAACTATTATTTAGAAAGAAAGGTTTTACGCGATCGATATAATTTAATGGATTTGTCAAAGGAAAAAAAATCGTTAATTATATAATGTATATGATTTTTAATAAAAGTGTCTAAATATGATAATCCATGTTTAGATTTTTGGAAACATTTCGTGTATCGAAAGATTTTTAATTATTTTCTAAGCCATATAATGTCACGGTGCAGGTCGGCAGAGCGCGTAACGAAAATCTCTGAAGAGGCGAGGTTAGGAGCGGTGCTTAATTTTTACGCAACGGGATCGTACCAGCGAACTGTAGGTGACGTGCTATTGCACAATATGGATCAATTGGTTATCTCTAGATCCGTGTCAGAAATAACCCAACTTTTGGAGGCTACAATCTGCCAAAAATTTATAATGTTCCCAGACGGACCAACAAAAGCAATCAACAAACAACGATTTTTTGATAAAAAGCAATTGGTTGCATTGATTGCACCCACATTAATATTTTATTACATTAAATTTTTATTTAAAATATATTATATTTAACAAATAACAAATTATATACTAACGCGCCGGACATCTTTCTTATTTTTTGAATGTAAATTTACTTGAAATAGTTTGAGTGATAGAAAAGTATCATTATCGCGAATCGATAATCTTACAACATACCAATGTTCGACTATTTGTTCGATTTTCGAAAATTAGAAAGTACAACATCCCGACCCTGGTTTCTTAAATCTATTTGTAACAATGCGACACTTTTGTAAAGTGTTTCTCGTATTTATGCATTAATGTTGCGAAACAATTGGAGGTGCAAATGTCTGAAGTTGTGAAACAATTCTTTCACAACAAGGTGCAAAAATGCAAACTGTGCGGAAATGCATTAATTATTATTTATTGGGTCAGTTAAGGTATTAATGTTGTGAAATAATTTTTTCACAACATGGTGTAAAAGATGCAAAATTTGCGGAAATGTATTATTTAGTATTTATTGGGTCAATTAAACAAAAGTGCGGAGTTGCACAGAAATCAAAAAGGTGATTGTGGAATAATTTGGTGACAAATTCGTCCGAACCCCATGAATCATCGATGGACAGAAGAAAAAACAAACGCAGTCCACCAGTCCCTGATCACACTCAATAGCACGAGTTGGCTATCAAATTGTGCTGCGTCGTCGTTTGGCAACTATGTGTAATACAACATTGTTATATGTTGTGAACAAATTGATAACATTGCCACGATATAGAGCACACAACATTGTTGCATGCATTTGAAATCAATCAATTGTGCTGCGCAGTCACTTTAATGTGTAGATCAATCTACTCAAATTTCATTCTCGCTCGTTGCCCTATTTGTTTACGCTTAAATGAAGGGACCGCAACGACGAAATTAAACAGAATTCGTCGACATGGCAAACATTTATATTGCGATAACAATTACATACTAAACGAGAGTTGGAAGACAGTGACTTGGTACAAGTTATTAGCTGGATTGCGGTTGTGGAATGTGTGGGACTGGTCGTGAGGACTTTTACACACAATTGAATGACGGTTCACCAGTCAGTCGTTGGACGAGCATCAGCCACAGCAGTAGCAGAACTTCATTCATAGAAACCTTCCTTTGTAAAATGTTAAATTTTTGGTTGCTAGATTTATTTTGCGTAGTAAGATTTTGTAAAACATTCTAAAAATATTGAAAAATAAAGTAAAGTTTCATAATTTTTGTAACGATAAAAAAAGTGAAAGGAGTTATATATTTTATCATTTTGACATAAAAAATTATGCAAGTTGCCAGCGTAACGCTGCGGCAATTTTTTAACGAAAATCTTGCGAGTTCTTTATCACGAGTTTTTCCGTTGGGCGCCAATGATGATTTTTCCTTGTCCAGGATAAAATTGAAAAGTTTGAAATTGAAATGTAAATGATTTCTTTATTTAACGGAAATTACAAAATATTAGTTACTAATTGCACACGGCTTTTTAACACATTTCACTTAAAGGGATTTAGCATTACACTTTTTTTTCGATTACATGCTATGCACGACTTTTACAATTAATTAATTCTACAAATTATTTGACGTGCTATCCACGCATGTAACTGTAAGGAGACTGGAATGGTGGACCTTCTCACGGCGTGCGCATTCTACGCGGGGATGCCATGGGGTTCAGCATGCACCGACAGAGAGATTATCAACCTTCAACGTCACAAACTTGCAACGCATACGTGATGGAAGCATCTCAGGCAGCAGTGTTGGACAAGGCGAAGTATCAGAAACCTAAGTCAACATCCGTGCTCTTGGGAACAATGCTCCCGGATCCGAAGCATCATACATAACTGAGTCAACGGCTCAGCTTGAAAAACGTTTCAAAACAAACTCAGAATTCGACAAAAATACAAACAAGGTATGGAAGAGTATTTTGATTTAGATCAGATCGAAGAAGTTCAGAATTTCCAACTGAGCGGTACACGTCAATGTTATTATCTACCACACCATGCTGTACTGTACAACGAAACTTCGAATTGTCTTCGATGAATCCTGTCCTACGTCGGACGGATCATCCCTCAATGATCATTTGCTGACTAGACCAAAGCAACAAGACGACATATTGGCAGCAGACCAGTGATGAGCAAACGCAAGACCAAGACCATTTCATCTCGGTCTTGGTCTTGGTCTTGCATTCGTGCCATTAGTCTTGGTCTTGCAGCCTGAGTCTTGGTCTTGGTCTTGCGGTCTTGCTGTTAAAATTCTTGCAGACCAAAGTATTTTTTGAATAATTTCTATATGAGTATATATATAAATGGATATATGTATGTATGTAGTTTTGTTCTAGCATAACTGTGGAACGCCTTGCTCAATACACCCTTGAAGTGTGGTACCATCACTATTCGCCTCAGCGACACCGAAAATTGTAGAGTCAACACTAATATTAGTATCCAATGTTGATAACCTCCCCATCCTCGCAAATCTACCAACCACCCAACAGCTGTACATAAATTCTCTGGACGGTTGAATCTCAATATGGGCTGCGGAGAATCCACACAGAAGGAGGCAATCATCATTTCAACACAAATTCAGCGTCAATATGTGGGCAGGTGAAATTGGAAACAAGTTAATCGGCCCCTTCAAACTACCTCCACATAAACGGGCTCTAGCATGCATACAAAATCAAGGAGGACACTTTGAGTACCTGTTATAACTGTTTTAGTACACACATAAAATTATCTAATACTAACTACAAAATCATTTTTATTTATTCAGAGCTTAAAGCAAAAAAACTTTTAAAAATTTTACCTGCTGCGGGTTTTCCCAAGTATCATAAGATCTATAGGGGTTTCCGCAAACTTCTTGTTGAGTTTTATTTTTATTATTGTTACGTTCATAAGAAAAAATAGTAAAACGTTATGTTTATTACGCATTTTTTGAAGAAAATTTACCTCAAAGTCAAAAATTAGCATGGGCAAGAAAACCGTAAGAGGCATAGAAGTTGGATATCTGAAGACTCAAACAAGATATCAACTTCATTTAAACGCAGTTACAAAGGCTAGTAGATATTTCTTCTATCCTAAGCGAAGTTTCTACCATTACTATTAACAGAGCAATTTGCGTTAACATGGATCAGGGTACACCAAAGTAAGCTTTTTCTTAAATCCCCGATAAATGATGTCAACATTGGATATATACCCTTACTGTATAATGATTTTTTCTTTAGAATATACCCAAGAATCATATCCCAAATTATTGTGTATGAATTATGGGACACCCTGTATATAGATTTCCCAGTCTACTTCTACATAAATGCTTACATTTCTTATATAGTATTTAGCTGTGATGATGTTCGTTTCTGGAAAGAAAAAACTTATATAAAAAAAAACCCAAAAATATAAAATTATCAGGAAATGGCAATCTGTGTATGTAAAGGGTGTTTTTTTGGGAGGTTTGTTTTTCCGATAGATGTCGTTTTATTTTATGACAGTTGTTTTGACAGCTCAAAGTGGCATTTCTACTCAGTATTGTTTGGCAAATCATTATGAAAAAAAAAAAAAAAAAAAAAAAAAAAAATGACATTTGTGAAAAATAGTCGTGGTAGCCATATGCCAGAAATTGTGTTTAAATGTTAAATGCCAAAAAATTATCTACCACCCGTTAGATATAACGTGTTTTTTTAAGAGGTTGCCGATTTTTTTTTTGAATAAAACACATATAAAATTATGAAATGACCAAAATTTTTTTTTATTTGGTAGATAATTTTTTGGCATTTAACATTTAAACACAATTTCTGGCATATGGCTACCACGACTATTTTTCACAAATGTCATTTTTTTTTTTTTTTTTTTTTTTTTTTCATAATGATTTGCCAAACAATACTGAGTAGAAATGCCACTTTGAGCTGTCAAAACAACTGTCATAAAATAAAACGACATCTATCGGAAAAACAAACCTCCCAAAAAAACACCCGTTATATACATATGCCTGTAAATACAATACCACACAACAGACTCGCTGAAGATCTTATAGAAGAACATACCTACTCGTCGTGCACACATATTCTTGGTCTTGGTCTTGCACACTCCGTCTTGGTCTTGGTCTTGCAACTGAATGATCGGTTTTGGTCTTGCAAAAAATGCAAGAACAAGACAATTTCGCTCATCACTACAGCAGACACAGCGGAGGATTTTCCGCTGGCAGCAACCATTGCCAAAAATAACTTTTATGTGGATGACGTTATACACGGAGCAGACTCAACCTTGGAAGCTGATCAAGCCAGAGAAGAACTAATAAAAATGATTTCGGTAGGCGGTTTTCCTCTACGAAAGTGGGCTAGCAATTCCAACAAGTTCTTAAAAGCCATTCCAGCCTCTATCTTTCAGCGAAAAAGACCGCATCAAAACTTTAGGTATCCAGTGGCATCTTGCCCAAGATATATTTACTTTCAAACTAATTTAATTGAACGCAAAACATACACCAACCAGACCATTTTGTCAGACATAGCTCGTATCTACGATCCGATGGGTTTGATCTCACCGTGCTTCATAAAGACAAAAATCTTCAAGAATTGTGGAAAGTACAAGCTAACTGGGATTACGAAGTTGATTCAGAGATGGATGCAAAATGGGAGAGGTTAAATATGGAGCTTCGGGAGCTGGAAAAGTTACAAATTCCAAGATGGATACATATTGTTTTTAAGCGATTTTGTATGCACGAAGAGGGATTTGTGCAAACATGTTTAGCGATTGAGGAACAAATTTTGTTGGGGGCCACGATCATAATGATATCCGAGCTGAACCAGTTAACGAAGCAATGGAACGCGGAAATTCACGATCAACTTATTGCAAACGGTACCACATGGCACCGCACTTTGGTGGGTTGTGGGAGGCTGGAGTAGAATCGATAAAATCTATTTGCATCGAATAATGGGAAACTATACGTTCACATTCGAGGAGTTATGCACCACTTTAACGCAAATTGAAGCGTGTGTTAATTCACGACCACTATGTTCACTATTAGAGGATTGTGATGATTTGCATGTTCTAACACCCGGACATTTTCTTAATACAATGTTAGAGAGAGATTTAAACTTTTATCTCCGTTTCAAGGAGATGATAAAAAAACACAATTGTAATTTTTATCTTCACTTTTATTTTTAATATTAATATAGAATCTACAGTTTAAGTTATTACTACTAGTTTTTTAAATCTACTTTGTAACAATGCGACATTTTTGTAAAGTGTTTTTAAAGTGTTTCTTAATGTTGCGAAACAAGTGGAGGTGCAAATGTCTGAAGTTGTAAAACAATTCTTTCACAACAAGGTGCAAAAATGCTAACTGTGCGGAAATGCGTTAATTATTATTTTATGGGTCAGTTAAGGTATTGATGTTGTGAAATAATTCTTTCACAAGGTGTAAAAAATGCAAAATTTGCGGAAATTTAGTTTTTATTGGCTCAATTAAATAAAAGTGCGGAGTTGCACAGAAATTGTAAAATTGACACAAAGAATTTCAACACATGCGCAAACTTAAGAATTAAAAAGGTGATTGTGAAATAATTTGGTGACAAACAAATTAAATTATTAATATTAGGCAAATTATTTTTTTTCAAAATTATTTAAAAAGAAAACGAGGAAATCTTTTTTTTCAAAATTATTTTAAAAAAATCCAGAGAGTGTTGAATATTACGATATGCGAATCAAGCAATTATGCATTACTTTGCATAATACTGCAAATCGCATTATCGGCTGTGGCAACAGTAACAAATTGTTGATGTGAATAGATGATTAATATTGTTAAGTCTATATAGACCCTTATCTGTCAAATGTAACACATGTCATATACATATTCTGTATATTAAACTCAACTATGGCTACTTCCTTTTTTGCCTAGATCATTAAACTATACACAGTTTGTTTTCCTTGTTCACTAGACAATAATCAAATAACATCAGGTTATGGGCCCAGAATTTCCATAGCAAAGTCTTGTGATTTAATTTAAATTCAAGTAGCATCTAGTGTTCATTAATTTTTTTTAAAAAAAAAAAAATTATAGTTTTTTTTGTACACAATTAAAAGCGTAACATGGCGTCAGTAAATACGTCAATTGAAAAATTAAAAGGCCGTGAAAACTATGATGTGTGGAAAATTGCTGCCGAATCATATTTAGTGATCAAAGGATTGTGGTCACATGTAGAAAATGGTTTAGCTGAGGATGCAAATGCTACGACAAAGGCAAATGATCTGAAAGCAAAATCCGAAATTATTTTGTTACTGGAAACAAAAAATTATTCATACATCGCAAATGCAAAAACTGCGAAACAAGCTTGGACTGCATTATCAAGTGCATTTGAAGATAGCGGCTTGTGTAGACGTGTGACATTGCTGAAGGAACTGGTTCAGTTGAAGTTGTCTGACTGTGATTCGATGGAATCATACGTAAATCGCATGGTAATGATTTCCATCAAGGTAAAAAAGGCTGGTTTGGAAATAACCGATGAAATAACCGCATCACTAATGTTAGCTGGACTGCCTGACGATTACAAACCACTTGTAATGGCAGTAGAAAATTCAAGTACAAAATTGACAACGGACTCAGTAAAAACATTATTATTGCAAGAAGTGAAATATGACTCTAAAAATAGTGATAATGCTCTATTAGCAAAAGAGTACAATCGATATAGCAAAAAAGGTTCCAATTTTAAATGTCATTCTTGTGGTGATACGGGACATTTCGCGAGAAATTGTCCGAAGAAAAAAAACAAAAAGAGGCATGAAAACCTTCTGTACACGTCTTTTGCTGTGAATACTCAAAATTCATGCGATTGGATTATTGATTCTGGTGCCTCAGCACACATGACGAAATCTAAGTCGATTGTACATCAAAACCAAGTTCCGACAAACAAAGAGGTTGTTGTTGCAAACAAAGAAAAACTTAAAATTGATTGTGTTGGTGAAGTGAACATAACCCTATTAAATGGATCGTCAAAAACAAGTGCAAAATTGACCAATGTGCAATATGTTCCGGGTTTATGTGCTAACTTACTCTCTGTAAGCCAAATGGTTAAAAACGGCAATCATGTTGTGTTCGATAAAAAAAATTGCAAAATTTTTAACGAAAAAAACAACCTAATAGGAACAGCAACACTAGTCGACGATATGTATCGGCTGAACTGTGTATTGCCAACCTGTAAAGTCAAAAATGAAACTTCTATGACTGTGAACAGAGCTAAGAATGTCAATGGAAAAATGAACAATAATTTGTGGCATCGGCGTTTGGGCCACATTTGCGATGCAAATTTAAGAAAAGTGTGTGACGCAGGGACTGGCGTAAAATGGAGTGAGAGAAACAACAAGTGCATTGTGTGCATTGAAGGGAAGCAAACGCGCGCTTCATTTAAAAATGTTGGTAAACGCGCTGATGATTTGCTCGACTTAATTCATTCCGACGTCTGTGGTCCGCTGCAAGAGCGATCAATTGGTGGCGCGAAATACTTCGTTACGTTTGTCGATGACTACAGCAGAAAAGTATTTGTGTATCCGTTAAAAGAAAAAAACCAAGTTTTCCAAACCTTTTTGGACTTCAAAGCCATCGTCGAAAACCATTGCTCAAGAAAAATCAAAGTCATGCGCACTGACAATGGCACGGAGTATTGTAATCGACAGTTTGATACCTTTTTAGCAAAAAGCGGAATTTTGCATCAAAAAACAGCACCATATACACCCGAGCAAAATGGTGTTTCTGAGCGTATCAACAGGACACTCATTGAACGAGTTAGGTGTATGTTAATCGACTCTGGTCTAAGCAAGAAGTTTTGGGCCGAAGCATTATCAACGGCAGCGTATTTGATAAACCGAATTCCATGTAGGAGTGAATCATCGACAACACCAGAAGAATTTTGGTCAAAAACGAAACCAGATTTGACCATGCTACGTGTGTTTGGATGCAAAGCGATGGTACACGTACCAAAGGAAAAACGTCGAAAATTAGACACAAAGTCAACTGAATGCATTATGTTGGGGTATAGTAATGAATCGAAGGCATATCGGTTGTACAACATGGCACTTGAGAAGGTTGTAATCAGCAGAGATGTCGTGTTTATAGAGTCAGACCCTCATGAAAATTCGCATCTTCAGGTAATTACAAAACTAGATAAAAATACTAATTCTTCTTTTTCGCCGGCAGTTACCTTGACCTATGATGATGAGGTTGACGACAATGTCAATTCAGGTGGCGCTCGTGATGATGAATCTTCCATTGTCAATGGGAACACCATCTATAAAACGTCTGACCACCAACTTGAAACGTCTGACAACGCCGCAAAAATTGAAAATGTCAACGAAATTGAAGCTGAGAGCCTAACTGTTGAAAATGGTGCAGTTAATGAGCTCTTGAATGACACATCCAATGGCAACGACACATCCGTCAGCAACTGTGATAATGACGACGAATCGTATAGACCAGATGAAGCTATAGAAGTACCGCAACAACTTCGTCAGTCCAAACGCATTCGAAATATGGACGCAACACGTTATAACTTCTTGGCAAAGGAAATTATTGGAAGTGATCCTGAGACCGTTGCACAAGCGTTGTCAAGCCCAAATGCTGATTTGTGGAAAAAGGCAATGTGTGAAGAAATTAAATCATTGCACGACAATCAAACTTGGACCTTAGTCGAGTTACCTCGTGACAAAACACCTATTAAGTGTAAGTGGGTGTTTAAAACCAAAATCAACGCAGACGGCGAAGTTATACGACACAAGGCGAGACTGGTAGTAAAAGGTTTCTCGCAACAATACGGCGTGGACTACCATGAAACGTTTTCTCCCGTTGTAAAGTATACTTCGATTCGATTCCTATTGGCGATTGCAGCGAAGTTCAACCTAAACATTCGTCAAATGGATGCAGTAACAGCATTTCTCAACGGCGAACTGAAGGAAGACATATTTATGTATCAACCCGAAGGATTTATCGGTGATTCGAGCAAAGTCTGCAAACTGTTTAAATCGTTATACGGCTTAAAGCAATCAAGTCGTGTATGGAACGAGAAACTGAATGCTGCACTGATAAAATTTGGTCTGAAGCGTTCCAATGCCGACCAATGTATTTATTACATGGTGAATTGCAACAAAATGTTATTTGTTGCTATTTACGTGGACGACGTATTAATCTTCTCTAATGATGAAGGACGCGAAAAACTACTTAAGGACGAGTTGTGCAAGCACTTCGAAATGAAGGATTTAGGTGACGCATCATTCATCTTAGGAGTTCGAATAACCCGAAACAGCGCAGCTGGTACAATATCAATCGACCAATCGCAATACATATCTCAAGTTCTTCAACGATTCGGTATGAGTGATTGCAATCCAATCTCCACACCTTTGGACTTAAATCAGAAAATTTCGGCCAGGATGTGTCCAAAATCGAATGACGAACAACAAGAGATGTCAAACGTACCGTATATGCAAGCTATTGGTAGTTTGCTGTTCGTAGCGCAGATAACGCGACCGGACATTTGCTATGCAGTAAATCTGTTAAGCCGATATACAAAAAACCCTGGAAAGCCACATTGGACCGCTGTCAAGCGCGTGCTGAGATATTTGAAGGCAACGATCGAAAGGAAGTTGGTGTATCATAAATCATCAGATGAAATTAAAGGATACTGTGACGCTGATTGGGCTAGTGATCTTGACGAAAGAAAATCAACAACTGGCTATGTTTTTGTCATGCAAGGTGCTGCTGTTTCTTGGGGATCAAAATGTCAACCGACTGTTGCACTTTCCACAACCGAAGCAGAGTTTATGGCCATGGTATGTGCAATACAAGAATCAATTTGGCTCAAACGACTTCAACTTGATCTTCTGCCTTCATCATCAAAACAAATGGTGTTGTATTGTGACAACAAAAGTGCAATACAATTGGCAGTCAACAATTCATCATCTGCGCGTACGAAACATGTCGAAATTAAATCAGAGTTCATCCGTGAAAAGCTCGAAAATGGTTTCATCAGTATTCAATATAAACCAACTGATGAAATGTTAGCTGACATACTCACGAAAGCAGTTGTGAGCAACAAGCAGATGATATTTTCAAAGCAATTTGGACTAATTTAAAACTAACAAATGAAATTGTTTAACTTATAGTATATGTAATGCCATAATTAATTGGAACTTTAATATCTATTCTGGAGGAGTGTTGATGTGAATAGATGATTAATATTGTTAAGTCTATATAGACCCTTATCTGTCAAATGTAACACATGTCATATACATATTCTGTATATTAAACTCAACTATGGCTACTTCCTTTTTTGCCTAGATCATTAAACTATACACAGTTTGTTTTCCTTGTTCACTAGACAATAATCAAATAACATCACAAATGACCCAATTCTGCATTGCTCCATGCACTTTATGTATTACACATATTTTATTGTTAATTAAACACTTTAGCATTATTGGTAATTTAACTTATTACTACTAGGCTGGGATGTTGTACCATCACTTCCATTCGAATCGACTTTCGATAGACGATTCGAAAATATTAAAAGTTGGCATGTTGTAATATTATCGAAAGCGATTGAATTACCAATGTGGCAACACTTTTTCGAAATCAAACAACAACATAAATTTTACTTTGACGTTTCATTTGTGACCAAAAAATATCAAGGTAATACGTGTTTGGAAAAAAATAAACTATATTTTTAATAATAACTATAATGCATATTGCTATAGCAATGTTATTAAATGGAGGAGATAATGATTCGCCGCAGGGGGAAAGTGAAAATAGTGTTTGTTGGGGGCCACGATCATAATGATATCCGAGCTGAACCAGTTAACGAAGCAATGGAACGCGGAAATTCACGATCAACTTATTGCAAACGGTACCACATGGCACCGCACTTTGGTGGGTTGTGGGAGGCTGGAGTAGAATCGATAAAATCTATTTGCATCGAATAATGGGAAACTATACGTTCACATTCGAGGAGTTATGCACCACTTTAACGCAAATTGAAGCGTGTGTTAATTCACGACCACTATGTTCACTATTAGAGGATTGTGATGATTTGCATGTTCTAACACCCGGACATTTTCTTAATACAATGTCAGAGAGAGATTTAAACTTTTATCTCCGTTTCAAGGAGATGATAAAAAAAACACAATTGTAATTTTTATCTTCACTTTTATTTTTAATATTAATATAGAATCTACAGTTTAACTTATTACTACTGGTTTCTTAAATCTACTTTGTAACTATGCGACATTTTTGTAAAGTGTTTTTAAAGTGTTTCTTAATGTTGCGAAACAAGTGGAGGTGCAAATGTCTGAAGTTGTAAAACAATTCTTTCACAACAAGGTGCAAAAATGCTAACTGTGCGGAAATGCGTTAATTATTATTTTATGGGTCAGTTAAGGTATTGATGTTGTGAAATAATTCTTTCACAACAAGGTGTGAAAAATGCAAAATTTGCGGAAATTTAGTATTTATTGGCTCAATTAAATAAAAGTGCGGAGTTTCACAGAAATTGTAAAATTGACACAAAGAATTTCAACACATGCGCGAACTTAAGAATTAAAAAGGTGATTGTGAAATAATTTGGTGACAAACAAATTAAATTATTAATATTAGGCAAATTATTTTTTTTCAAAATTATTTAAAAAGAAAATCCACAGAGTTTTTTTTTCAAACGAGGAAATCTTTTTTTTCAAAATTATTTTAAAAAAATCCAGAGAGTGTTGAATATTACGATATGCGAATCAAGCAATTATGCATTACTTTGCATAATACTGCAAATCGCATTATCGGCTGTGGCAACAGTAACAAATGACCCAATTCTGCATTGCTCCATGCACTTTATGTATTACACATATTTTATTGTTAATTAAACACTTTAGCATTATTGGTAATACTGACATACAAATGCACTTTATGTCAATTACACACTTTAATATAACCTACATACGCCGTTTTGTTAATTTAGCTCTTTAAGCCTAGTTATTTACAAATTAGACCTCTTTAGCATGTACTTTGATTTAAGTAATTTAAGTATAAAAGAAAGTAATTTTTGTAATAAAAATGAGTTACATTCAACTAGTATACCAGCGTTGTTTAATTCCACAAGCGGGCAACAAAAAAGTTGTTCGCTATAGAAAACAGAGAGTTTTTTTTTCAAACTAGGAAATCTTTCTCCAAAATTATTTAAGAAGAAATTCCGCCGAGAGTGTCACAAACTACGAAATATTTTACCAAAATTTATTTAAGAAGAAAATCCGCCGAGAGTTAACAAACTAGGAAATCTTTTTCCAAAATTTATTTAAAAAGAAAATCTGCCGAGAGTTTCACAAACTAGAAAATCTTTTTCAAATTTTTTTTTTTAAAATCCACAGAGAGTTTTTTTTTCAGAAACTAGGAAATCTTTTTCCAAAATTTATTTAAGAAAAAATTTTCACTGTTTTCAATTTTCGCACAAGAAATCTTTTTCCCGAACAAAGGTATTTTTCGGATTTTGTATGAGGTATAAAAATACGCCCGCTTTACTATATTAAGAGAAAACGTTCACGGAATCCTACCGACTGCGCCACTTTTATCTCCGTTTCAAGGAGATGATAAAAAAAAACACAATTGTAATTTTTATCTTCACTTTTATTTTTAATATTAACTTAGAATCTACAGTTTAACTTATTACTACTAGGCTGGGATGTTGTACCATCACTTCCATTCGAATCGACTTTCGATAGACGATTCGAAAATATTAAAAGTTGGCATGTTGTAATATTATCGAAAGCGATTGAATTACCAATGTGGCAACACTTTTTCGAAAATCAAACAACAACATAAATTTTACTTTGACGTTTCATTTGTGACCAAAAAATATCAAGGTAATACGTGTTTGGAAAAAAATAAACTATATTTTTAATAATAACTATAATGCATATTGCTATAGCAATGTTATTAAATGGAGGAGATAATGATTCGCCGCAGGGGGAAAGTGAAAATAGTGTTAACTTTTATTTAGAAAGAAGGGTTTTACGCGATCGATATAATTTAATGGATTTGTCAAACAAAAAAAAAACCGTTAATTATATAATGTATATGACCTTTAATAAAAGTGTCTAAATATGATAATCCCTGTCCCTGTTGGAATTATTTCGTGTATCGAAAGATTTTTTAATTATTTGCTAAGCCATATAATGTCACGGTACAGGTCGGCAGAGCGCGTAACGAAAATCTCGGAAGAGGCGAGGTTTGGAGCGGTGCTTAATTTTTACGCAACGGCATCGTACCAGCGAACTGTAGGTGACGTGCTATTGCACAATATGAATCAATTGGTTATCTCTAGATCCGTGTCAGAAATAACGCATTTTTTGGAGGCTACAATCTGCCAACAATTTATAAAGTTCCCAGACGGACCAACAAAAGCAATCAACAAACAACGATTTTTTGATAAAAAGCAATCAACCCGGTGTGATTGGTTGCATTGATTGCACATTTATATTTTATTACATTAAATTTTTATTTAAAATATATTATACTTAACAAATAACAAATTATATACTAACGCGCCAGACATCTTTCTTATTTTTTGAATGTAAATTTACTTGAAATAGTTTTAGTGATAGAAAAGTATCATTATCGCGAATCGATAATCTTACAACATACCAATGTTCGACTATTTGTTCGATTTTCGAAAATTAGAAACATCCCGACCCTGGTTTCTTAAATCTATTTGTAACAATGCGACACTTTTGTAAAGTGTTTCTCGTATTTATGCATTAATGTTGCGAAACAAGTGGAGGTGCAAATGTCTGAAGTTGTGAAACAATTCTTTCACAACAAGGTGCAAAAATGCAAACTGTGCGGCAATGCATTAATTATTATTTATTGGGTCAGTTAAGGTATTAATGTTGTGAAATAATTCTTTTACAACATGGTGTAAAAGATGCAAAATTTGCGGAAATGTATTATTTAGTATTTATTGGGTCAATTAAACAAAAGTGCGGAGTTGCACAGAAATCAAAAAGGTGATTTGTCACCAAATTATTCCACAATTTGATTATGAGTACGCGTGCAATTATATTATTTGATAATCTGAATATCGGCGAGCTAGTGTTGATAAAAGATAAGCAGTCACCACCCACAGTATGGCCGTTGGGACGCATCATTGACACGAAATCTGGAGCGGATGGGCTCATACGCGTAGTCTCAGTCAAGACGGCCAAGGGGACCTACGTCCGGCCAATTGCGAAGATATGTAAATTACCAGTCGAAAATTAATCCTACACCATTTAGAGATTTTTAGTTTAGTTATAAATATACAAATAATCTTAGTGTTTGCCTTTTAAAAAATATGTTCCAACAAAATCCAACGCACTTGCATTTTTCTTTTCCTTTTCTTTCATGTTAATCATGGAAAACTCGCGTTCGTGAGGAGGGAGGATGTTGCGAAATGCAACATGAAAAAGGTTACAATCCGAACCCCATGAATCATCGATGGACAGAAGAAAAAACAAACGCAGTCCACCAGTCCCTGATCACACTCAATAGCACGAGTTGGCTATCAAATTGTGCTGCGTCGTCGTTTGGCAACTATGTGTAATACAACATTGTTATATGTTGTGAACAAATTGATAACATTGCCACGATGTAGAGCACACAACATTGTTGCATGCATTTGAAATCAATCAATTGTGCTGCGCAGTCACTTTAATGTGTAGATCAATCTACTCAAATTTCATTCTCGCTCGTTGCCCTATTTGTTTACGCTTAAATGAAGGGACCGCAACGACGAAATTAAACAGAATTCGTCGACATGGCAAACATTTATATTGCGATAACAATTACATACTAAACGAGAGTTGGATGACAGGGACTTGGTACAAGGTCTTGGTTGGATTGCGGTTGTGGAATGTGTGGGACTGGTCGTGAGGACTTTTACACACAATTGAATGACGGTTCACCAGTCAGTCGTTGGACGAGCATCAGCAACAGCAGTAGCAGAACTTCATTCATAGAAACCTTCCTTTGTAAAATGTTAAATTTTTGGTTGCTAGATTTATTTTGCGTAATAAGATTTTGTAATACATTCTAAAAATATTGAAAAATAAAGTAAAATTTCATAATTTCTGTAACGATAAAAAAAGTGAAAGGAGTTATATATTTTATCATTTTGACATAAAAAATTATGCAAGTTGCCAGCGTAACACTGCGGCAATTTTTTAACGAAAATCTTGCGAGTTCTTTATCACGAGTTTTTCCGTTGGGCGCCAATGATGATTTTTCCTTGTCCAGGATAAAATTGAAAAGTGAATTGAAATGTAAATGATTCCTTTATTTAACGGAAATTACAAAATATTAGTTACTGATTGCACACGGCTTTTTAACACATTTCACTTAAAGGGACACGGCTTTTTAACATATTTCACTTAAAGGGATTATGGCATTACACTTTTTTTTCGATTACATGCTATGCACTGCACGACTTTTACAATTAATTAATTCTACAAATTATTTGACGTGATATCCACGCATGTAACTGTAAGGAGACTGGAATGGTGGACCTTCTCACGGCGTGCGCATCCTACGGTATGCTGGGGACCATATAATTTTATTATCGGTTGGTATTGAAAACATGGAAGTGAGCTAGCTATGCGCAATTGCATCACCGATACCGTTGTAAAAAATACGATTTAAGTGGATTTTCCCATTGTTTAAATTACCAGTCGAAAATTAATCCTACACCATTTAGAGATTTTTAGTTTAGTTATAAATATACAAATAATCTTAGTGTTTGCCTTTTAAAAAATATGTTCCAACAAAATCCAACGCACTTGCATTTTTCTTTTCCTTTTCTTTCATGTTAATCATGGAAAACTCGCGTTCGTGAGGAGGGAGGATGTTGCGAAATGCAACATGAAAAAGGTTACAATCCGAACCCCATGAATCATCGATGGACAGAAGAAAAAACAAACGCAGTCCACCAGTCCCTGATCACACTCAATAGCACGAGTTGGCTATCAAATTGTGCTGCGTCGTCGTTTGGCAACTTTGTGTAATACAACATTGTTATATGTTGTGAACAAATTGATAACATTGCCACGATGTAGAGCACACAACATTGTTGCATGCATTTGAAATCAATCAATTGTGCTGCGCAGTCACTTTAATGTGTAGATCAATCTACTCAAATTTCATTCTCGCTCGTTGCCCTATTTGTTTACGCTTAAATGAAGGGACCGCAACGACGAAATTAAACAGAATTCGTCGACATGGCAAACATTTATATTGCGATAACAATTACATACTAAACGAGAGTTGGACAGGGACTTGGTACAAGGTCTTGGTTGGATTGCGGTTGTGGAATGTGTGGGACTGGTCGTGAGGACTTTTACACACAATTGAATGACGGTTCACCAGTCAGTCGTTGGACGAGCATCAGCAACAGCAGTAGCAGAACTTCATTCATAGAAACCTTCCTTTGTAAAATGTTAAATTTTTGGTTGCTAGATTTATTTTGCGTAATAAGATTTTGTAATACATTCTAAAAATATTGAAAAATAAAGTAAAATTTCATAATTTCTGTAACGATAAAAAAAGTGAAAGGAGTTATATATTTTATCATTTTGACATAAAAAATTATGCAAGTTGCCAGCGTAACACTGCGGCAATTTTTTAACGAAAATCTTGCGAGTTCTTTATCACGAGTTTTTCCGTTGGGCGCCAATGATGATTTTTCCTTGTCCAGGATAAAATTGAAAAGTTTGAAATTGAAATGTAAATGATTCCTTTATTTAACGGAAATTACAAAATATTAGTTACTGATTGCACACGGCTTTTTAACACATTTCACTTAAAGGGACACGGCTTTTTAACATATTTCACTTAAAGGGATTATGGCATTACACTTTTTTTTCGATTACATGCTATGCACTGCACGACTTTTACAATTAATTAATTCTACAAATTATTTGACGTGATATCCACGCATGTAACTGTAAGGAGACTGGAATGGTGGACCTTCTCACGGCGTGCGCATCCTACGGTATGCTGGGGACCATGTAATTTTATTATCAGTTGGTATTGAAAACATGGAAGTGAGCTAGCTATGCGCAATTGCATCACCGATACCGTTGTAAAAAATACGATTTAAGTGGATTTTCCCATTGTATTATACGCTTGATTCAAATTATCAAATGCGTTTACGCCACGTCAAAAGGCGTGTTTTTGCGTCTCGGGGGAGGGTTGGTTTGGAATTGTACCGAAATATCATACTATACCAATTGCGTTTGATCTGATGCTAATTGTTAGTATCTGGTAAATCAAAACTCACTCATACAAACACATCAAGATGCTCGCACATCTAAAGTGAAAACGCAATTCCAATAAATCTCACCAGGAAAAAACAACAACAACAACCAAATCCTTTTTATGATGACGAGTTAGGTAGATTATAAAGAATGACACAACGTGGCGTTGAAGTGATGGCTATTCGATTTGCGGCTTCCTCTTGTACAGACTATAGTCAGCGGGAATTAATTAAAAGCGTGGAGGTTTTTTTTCGAATCTGATTATTGATAGAAAAGAAATATATTTAATAAAACAATTCAGTGCTTTTAATTAAACTATTGTTAACGTTGGTGAAATCTAGCTGGAAACAACGTCACGAAATCCGACGCGGTTGTTTTTTTTTTGCTTTCGTTAAGCTTCTCTTTCACAATATTGCATTTGGGTGGCTGGTGATAGCTATAACGCGCTTATACCCCTTAGGGTTTCTCAATACGGAAATGTTTTTTTTCCAAGTAGTAGCTTATGTGGTGCATCGACAGGAGTTCCTCGGATTACGCTGGTTTTGCTGCCAGAGGCTGCGTAAAAGATTACGAACTATTGATGTGAAAGTTAAATTTTCCCACTCTATCGAAAATACAAATCGCTCAAACAATATTTATATATATATGATGCTGCTGCAAGAGCGACAGTGTGATCTTTCAATGTACCTAACCAGCTTTGATGGATGTTAGGAAAATAATTCTGTCATATTGGTTTTGCGTTCTTCCCCTGACTCTTTTGTGCAATTTACGACTAAATCGCTCAAATAATAATTAATTAAATTTCCTTCATTGGCAGCCTTTTGCTCGTACGTACCAGCGCGCTTACATTGCGTCATAATCTACCATGGCGGTTCCGATAGCTCCGGAACCCCAGAGACATCACCAGTGAACCTGATGAAGCCTTCTAAGGAGGGTCAATTTATGCCTCCTACAACGTTGGAATTGACTTGAACGAATGCAGGGGGTTCCATGACATTTTATCGAAAAACATTTGCTCGAAAACATTTTCTCGAAAAACATTTGCTCGAACGTCATTTTTTGGTAAAATTAAAAACCGAAAAAATCTTAAAAAAACTCGCGTTTCACGAACAAAAATTACTCGCGATAGTTTTTAGAAGGTTCAAAACATAGACTATTTAGTTTTCGAGAAAATGTTTTTCTAGCAAAAGTCGTTTTATACATTTGCGAGCAAATGTTCTTCGAGGAAATGTTTTTCGAGTAAATGTTTTTCGAGAAAATGTTTTTCGAGCAAATGTTTTTCGACTAAGTGTCTGGAATATCGAATATATAAAGTGACTTTCTCAAATCTTAAAACAAAGAAAAGTTACCTAACATTATCCATTCAAAAATTTAAGCTACCGTAAATTCATATCAAATCCAAATTTCTTTCAGAATATGACCTTTTAAAAAAAATTTAAGTTGAAGAAAATTTCATATTACCTTTTTAAAATTTCAAGTAACGAAAATTTCATATTAAATATAAATTATTATTTTAAAATATTACCTTTTTTAAAATTTAAAGCTAACGAAAATTACATATTAATCTAAATGATTTTTTTTGCCGTATGGAGAAATTCTAAGTGTAGTCCGTTAGTTTCGACTTTATCTCTGATAGGACCTGAATGAAGTTCCTTTTGTTATACGTAAACCCTTTTAATGGCGAATGTTAGTGTGAAGTTTGCGGTTCGGTTATGAAGTTCCTTAATTTTTTTTATAAATTAATCACTTTCTTGCAGCATAAACCCTCATCGTTATAGACAGCGCTGCCGACGTCATAGAGGACTTGTACAAGTATATTTGTTTGAAAGAAAATTTTATTTAGGCTCATTAAACAATAAAGCGACTACTTATTTTTTTGGTATTTCGGGCTTGGCCAGCTGTACTTAACGGCTCTTGAACGCCAAAATCAGAAATTACATTACTATAAGTAACGATATATTCGGTGTTGGTTGGCATTAACTATAACCATTACCTAGTATTGTGAATAGATTATGCAAATTACTCGAAAGGTTCGGTGTAAGAGTGTACCGATAAATGTTTTTTGCTCTGTTGTAACTGCTTTCAAGCAGTAGTAATTTCATCGGGCAACCGTGTTTCGTTGCAATATTTTTTTTCTTTGAGTTATACCGGTGTAGATTCGAGTTGTTACTTATGGAATAAAGGGATCCTCATATAATTGAAGTATTGTACCTTTATTGATAAATCTTGAATTTGGTATAATTGTTTACTTTTGGCGTTTCGCTATATGTATTTACTCGATATCATCCAGATTTTAGTAGAGAGTGTTTTCATCGGAGATACACAGTTTGGAGTGCACAGTTTGAATAAAATCGGGCTTTAGGTAGTGGGTTAAAAATTTACCACAAATTTGGCGAAAAACCAAAAAAAAAAATCAAAGGAAGATAATATAGAAAATTTAAAAAGCGGACCGTGATTGATGTGGTTTAGTGCTACAGATGAAATAGTTTGATAATCTACCATATTCTAGTACCTCAAACATTATTTCGAAGTCGGCACCGAAGTTAATGTTTGAAGCATTTAAGCATGTATATGCTCTAACTTATGCATAGGGTATAAATTGGTTTCGCTCGGATGAAGCACGTCAGGCGAATGGTCTGTTAGTCTACTCTCCTATTCTTGCTGACTTTAATTAATATTTAGTGCAATAATTTTTATGCTTAGCCACTTTTTCGTAAGTACAGAGTTGACAGAGTTTTTTTTTTATTATTATTAGGGTTCTAGCAACTTACCTTCAACTCATTTTTTATTTTGAGCCTACGAATTTTGCACGCAATATCCCAGTGTTTTGGATCAATTGAGAAGGGTAACTGAGATAAACTTTCTAATTCTTGCAGCTCCGTAATATATTCATAACATTCATTTGGAATCGGAAATTCAGATTCAATGGATGCATACATAAATCTTGTTGCAATTTCGTTGTATATTAACATAGTTTCATTTGCCTTATGTAAATTTTTTGGCCTTCTGTTTAATAGCTTATTCAATTGCTCGGCTAAATATACAGGAACCAAATTTAAAACTTGTGTTTTATATTGCTGTTCCAGAGTTTTGGTTTTTTTCCTTAAATTATCACATTTTGTTTTGTTTTCGATTAATGTTTTTTCTTTGAGATCTATAAGACTAGAATTTTTGAAAATTGTTTCTGTTTTTTCTTTTAGCTCTAGCCTAAAAGATCGCATTTTATAAGAATTTATTATGGGAATTTTGAATTAAGAAAATAATCTTACCTTAAGAGTAAAATATTACGTTTTTGAAATAACCGAATCCATTGATATATTTTATTTATCATGAAAGCAATATTTTCTTTTTTGAGTGCAAAATCGTATTTAAATTTAATTATTGATGTGCCGGTAACTCCTTTATTTAGCTTTAAAATTAAGTTATTCTTTTCACTGCAAATTTCTCTTTCATCATTTCGTAAAATTGTAAGATACTTCTTTCTATCAGATTCCAATTGCAAAAGTTTTTCCTCATATTCTTTTAACAATTTTAATTCCTCTCTTGAGAAATCTGTGTTGTTTTTATAACTTTTAAAAAACGTTGGAATTGGTATATCTTTTTTTATTTCCTCTTTCCACAATTTTTCCAGAATACTATCCATCATATTGAACAAAACTCTGTCCCAAAATTGATGTGCCCAGACCAGAAACCTTTTATATATTTCTCCGCTATATATCTTAGAATCATGCTTTGTAATCAAAAGGTCTTCTGATTTACGAAGGGTATCATAATCAATCTGAAAATAATTTATGTTTAATAAAAATATAAAAATATAAATTTAAATATTTAAACTAGTCATAACCAGAGTAGAACCCAATGAATTAGCAAATAAAAGATTTATATATAACTATCAAGTCCAATAAATATCTACAGAGAGGCATCTCCTCATCCTCATGCCACCATAATACTTAATTTAAAGAGCCTAGACCCTAGACTATATATATTTACATTAACTGAAATAAATGGTATAGTATGAGTGTGCGAGTGCTTTTGAAAACGTCCCATTACTAACTAGAATCAACATGTCTGTCAATCTGTCTTTTTGTCGTGAAATCATGCGATTAATTTATGAGCCATTTCCCAAATCCCGATTTTATTGAAATTTCGTACACATGTTTATTTCCGGTGACAACACTTTCTATTAAAAATGTCCTTGATTTTCTTCAAATTTTATAAACATGTGTAGTTCCGATGGATAACGCTTTTTATAAAAATTTAGGATCGGACCCCGGACCCGATTTTATACACATGTGTATCTCCGGACAATATTTTTTGTAAAAATTTTGGAGTGACCGGGCCCCATACATTTTTTTTTTTTATTTAGCCGATTTTATTCAAATTTCATACACATGTGTATCTCCGAAAAGCAACACTTTTTCTAAAAATTTTGGAGTGATCGTGCTCCGAGGTCGAGGGCTCCGATACAATTTAAAAAAAAAATTAATGCACATGTAAGTTAACACATTGAACCTTCACCCCACTTGAAGAGATGACCAACAAAAAGAATATGTGACTTTTAACGCACTCATAAAACAACCGGACCATCTGGAAGCAAAAAAACTAATTATCACCCGAAATTTGAGTATTGGAATGCAATACAATAACATGTGCAACGTCTAAAGAACAAAGAATCCCCCATCAACACCAAACACAATAGTACTCGTAAAAGAATATAAATACTCCGGTCAACAACACAAATAATTATTTTTAAAAAGTAACTCATTTTATGCATTTTGCACGTTGTATATTTTTTTTATATATAGACTCATTGCCAAGGGGTAAGTCACTAAATGACTTGCGTCACGGCAATAAGGTGGGCTATTCCCTTTATTAAAATTAAAAATTAAAATTCGAAGGAATGAGAATTTCAACATATCACATTCCTCACGTTTGTGGCCAGTTTCAATTTATTTTCTCAGAATTCTCTCTGATTCATTGAAAAAGCAATACGAAAAAACGAACACGAAACTAAAACGACGCGAGTCAAAATATTTTTATCAATGAATCATGGTCAGGGAGAAAATACAAAAAAACTTGACCAAGAAAATATTACAAAATTTATAAATAAAACAAATAATACAAACAATAACATATTTTTTTTTTAAATTAAATAATAAAATCTTCTAATGACCTCTACTGTCGTCCTTCAGGAAGTTGTTGAAGGCCTGTAGATTAAAAGATTCAGGAAACGCGGAGTCTACTAACTGATTCCACATCTAAGTCACTCTCGGATAAAAGGAGGATTTGAAGTGTTGGGTTCTACATGGAAACGGTTTTAAGGTAAATCTATGTTGATTAGACCTGAAACGAGTGTTAACGTTGCTGACAAAAGGACCTGGGAATAGAGAACGGGTTTCCGAAGAACATAAACCGTTGTAAAATTTGTAGAAAACAGTTAAAGCTCCTACATTTTGTCTATGTTCCAAAGAATCAAGGGATGAAGTAATGGTTACATCGTTTATCAAACGGATAGCTCTATTCTGAATTCCATCAAGATAAATCAAATGCGATCTAGGAGCCCCACCACACACATATGAATTAAATCCTAAAATTGGTCTAACATAAGATTTATATAATCTTAATACTTCAGAGGGAGTGAAGTAGAAGTTACAACGTTTTATGAAGCCCAAGCATTAGCTCGCTCGTTTTGAAATTCCATAAATATGTTCCTTCCAGGAAAGTTCACTTGAAACTTTCAAACCTAACATCTTAAGTGAAACTGCAATAGTGGCACCATTAATTACTGGTGGTACGTAATGTTGAATTGCCTTTTGAGAAAAAAGACAAGCCTGGAAGTTATTTGGGTTAAATTCCACCCTATTAGATTTGCCCCAATCAAGAATGACTTGAATGTTCGACAGAATTTCCGAATTCATTCATTAATTCACGCGAACCAATCAAGCGAGAATTGCATTCTTTTTGACTAACAAACTCCATGGAAGCCGATAACGTCGTATCATCGGCAAATGAGTGGATATCACAGGTTGTAGAAGACAACAGGTCATTGATATATATTAAGAAAAGTGTAGGCGATAAGGATGACTCTTGGGGAACGCCAGCATTGATCACATACGAAGATGAGGAAAAACCATTCAATACAACTTTTATTTTGCGGTTTTTTTTTATATAGAGACTCATTGCCAAGGGAGGACTCCCTTAATAACTTGCGTCACGGAAATAAGTTGGGCTAAGCCCTTTATTAAAATTCAAATTCAAAATAGAATAAAAATCGAAGGAATGAGATTTACAATATATTGCATTCCTCACGTTTGTAGCTGGTTTCAATTTATTTTCTCAGAATTCTCTCTGATTCATTGAAAAAGCAATACGAAAAAACGAACACGAAAATAAAAAAACGCGAGTCCAAATGCTTTCATCAATGGATCATGGTCTGGGAAAAACTACAAAAAACCTTGACCAAGAAAATATTACAAATCTTAAAGATAATGTTAATAATACTGATAATATTTTTTTTTTTATAAATATATATTTTACTAGATGTTCCCGGGCGCTTTGCTACCCGCAGACATGAACGCACGTCTTTCTCTTACCATCGCCTGGTGGGGGGTGTACTATAACTTATAACCATAGAGTAATACGCACTAAGCACATAGTTTTAGACTTTACTATGGGCAACCATAGTACGTAAAAAACCGAACACAGAAAACAGCGCGGCGAACAGTGCAGCACACAGTCAACGCATTCGCTCGACCATTTTTTCGTCGACCGTGAAAGTCCATTCTACATACTGGTCCAGTTGTTTCGAAGATAACCTCCTTCATACAAATCAACATTACCTCTTTATATCTTTATAAATTTAATTTTTAATTTTGCGTCCTACGAAGTATTCTCGCGCGTGCTGTAATGAAACTAAATAAATGTCAAAAATAGCGGTATTACCACTTACTATCTTGAAAACAGCGCCACCTATCGGGTCGTAATTTCACAAAAACCCAAATAGTAACGAAACAAACTTATGGTTAAAATCTGAAGTTCCTAAGATGCTTCGTTGCTGAGAAACAAAAACACCGTTATATTTTGACAACAGCGTCACCTAGAGAGTTCAAACCAAAACAAAAACCCAAACCTCTAAAATCCTAATCTATGGTGAAAATTTCAGCTGGTTCCTGAGAAAGGTTATCCCAATCATTACAGACACCATTTTTATATATTAGATATATTTAATAAACAGCTTAAGAGCACTTCATCCTTCATCCTTCAGGAAGTTGTTAACGGCCAATTTGAAGGCCTGCAGATTATAAGATTCGGGAAACGCGGGCTCGACCAATTGATTCCACATCGAAGAGACTCTCGGAAAAAAGGAGGATTTAAAGTGTTGGGATTTACATGAAAAAAGTATTAAGGCAAACCTATGTTGATTGAACCTAACACGAGTGTTTACATTGCTGAAAAAAGGAGCTGGAACTAGAGCACGGGTTTCTAAAGCACATCTACCGTTGTAAAATTTGTAGAAAACAGATAAAGCTCCTACATTTCGTCTGTGCTCCAAAGTATCAAGACACGCAGTAATGGTTACATCGTTTATCAAACGAATAACCCTTTTCTGAACTCCATCAAGATGAACCAAATGCGATATTGGACCCCCACCCCACACATATGAATTTAATTCTAAAATTGGTCTAACTTAAGATTTATATAATCTTAATACTTCAGAGGGAGTGAAGTAGAAGTTACATCGTCTTATGAAGCCCAAACATTGGCTAGCTCTTTTTGAAATTTCATAAATATGTTCCTTCCAGGAAAGATCACTTAATATTTTTAAACCTAACAACTTAAGCGAATCTGATCTCGCAATATGGGCACCATTTGTAACAGGTGGAACGTAATGTTGAAAGTCTTCTGAGAAAAAATACAAGACTGAAATTTATTTGGGTTAAATTCTACTCTACTAGTAATGCCCCAATCGAGAATGACTTGAATATTCGACAGAATAGTCAAATTCATTAATTCACGCGAACCATTAAAGCGAAAATTGCATTCTTTTTGACTGACAAACTGAATGGAAGCCGATAGTGTTGTATCATCAGCAAATGATTGGATATCCCAGGTTGTAGAAGACAACAGGTCGTTGATATATATCAAGAAGAGCGTGGGCGACAAGGATGACCCTTGAGGCACGCCAGCATTGACCCCATGTGAAGCTGAACATATACCAATAAATACAACTTTTATTTTACGGTTCCATAAATAATCCTCAATCCATGCAATGAGAGAGGAGTGTAAGTTCAGCGCACGAATCTTATTAATACGAAAATCATGCCATACTCTATCAAAAGATTTAGAAATATCTAAGGAAACAACGCTTGATTCACCTAGGTTTTCAATGCTTCGCTCCAAACAATGAGTCCGCACGTCCTGAGTTCACCTGAAGAGCGATTTTTACGAAATCCATACTGCACATCGGATAAAAGAATATTCGAATCCAGATAATTCATTAGTCTGAAATTAACGATAGATTCCATTACCTTCTTTGACTCTGCTTTGACTGTTTGAATCAGAATTCAAAATTTTTCGCATGCTATCTCAAATCTTAAGGTCATATATTATTTTGGACCTTTTCAATATAGCGTTTGATCTGTTTCTAGCTATTCGAAACTTTACAAGGTTTTCTTCAGAAGTGCAATTAACGTAGTCCAAATTCCTAGCAAAATGGTTGACGTGATAAGTTGTGATACTACATCAGCATTATTGCTGGAAAAGCAGGTTGACCAATCAAATGAGCTATAAAATTGGTTCAGGAGCTCCCAGTTAGCATTTTTATAGTGCCAGAGTGGCCTTTTATGAGAAGGCTTTATTATGGGTGGTGTTATTGAAAATTTGGCTTCTACCAAAGCATGGTCAGAAAATCATAATGGAGCAGATATATCAATTGAATATTTATCTGGCATAAAAGTTAGAAATAAATCTAATAGGTGAGGTGATTGACTAGTTGTATCGGGATATCTAGTAGACTTTTCGACGAGTTGGGTGAGAACATTGATATTTGAAAATAGTTCTGCGGTTTCACCTGATCGATCTCTACCATTTGAATATGTCAACCGTGAATCATTGTGGACATTAAAATCGCCGAAGACTACCAATTCTGATGTTGGTGAAGATTGGTAAATCTTGTCTAAAGTTTCCGATAAGTAAATAAACTCATTATTAGTGTCATCAGGTGACAAATTAGGACTACGATATAGGGAACAAATAAACATCGAATTTGAACTTCAATCCATATCGTATTGAACATGGGATTACAGTTTGGAATAATACATTTAGGTACACTAAAACAGATGTCATCTCAAATAAATAGAATAACCCCACGATGTGGAACGAAACAGTCGACACGAGAATACCTCGGACAATGAAAATCATTTGGTGTACCCAAATAAAAGGCCTGCGTTTCACATAGGCTGAGAATCGCAGATTTATTCGCGTCAAGATATGCTGCGTTCGAGTTAAAATTACTTTTAATGCCGCGAATATATGTGAAATAAATTTCAAAATAAGAATTTATTTCACAAAGTAAAAATACCGAACACGGCAAGATAATGAAAATATACGTAAAATTAGATAAGAATATAATAAAATATTAAAAATATTAAAAATAAGAACAATAAGAAGAATTTCTACAAACCAACCACTCAACAGTGAAACGTTACAGATTCGTTTGTAGTACCAGGCCTAACAAACGAAAAAGGCACGCACAGCTACTGAGTCAGAAAGTCAATAAAAATTTCTTTTTACGTCACTGCTTTTTTGAAGAATGAATGATCAACCATCTGTTGCTGAATAATATGGCACAAATAAATTAGATGCAAGAAAACATCAACTGCAATGGAATACTCCAACTATCGAAGCTTCAAAACAAATCCGGCTCAATGGAAATTAGCTGGAATTCATCAATTCCAGAAGACTTCTTTTCTTTGCTGGTTAAACTTTTGTTTCAAAAACCACTTATGTAAATCTGCTAGCCAAAGATATTATTTCAGTTGAAGTTGAAAGTCCAGTTTTCAGAAATCAAGGCAGAAAAGTTTTTTTTAGCGTGTGTGTTCGCCGATAAATAATTTAATTTAATTCCATAAATAATCCTCAATCCATGCAATGAGAGAGGTGTGTAAGTTGAGCGCACGAATCTTATTATTAAGACAAACATGTCATACTCTATCAAAAGCCTAAGGAATATCCAATGACACAACGCTTGATTCGCCTAGAATTTTAATGCTTCCATCCCAACAATGAGTCATACACGTCATTAGTTCACCTGAAGATCGATTTTTTCGAAATCCATACTGTACATAGGATAAAAGAGCATTCAAATCCAGATAGCTCATTAGTTTGAAATTAATGATAGGTTCCATTACCTTTGATAAAACCGACAACAGAGCAATAGGGCGGTAGTTAGTAGGTGCAGATTTATCACCTTTTTTCGGGACGGGTTGAATATTAGCAATTTTCCAAATTGACGGAAAAACACCTGTCTTCATTGAGAGATGAAACAATTTGCTAAGCGGTTTTGCCAAAGTATCATGACATCTTTTCAATAATAATAGTGGAATACCGTCGGGTCCAGTTCCTTTATTGGGGTCAAGTTCTTTAAGAATTTTGGAAACAACCCGTTGACGGAAATATATTGTAGACATACCTCGGGCTACATTTGGAAGAATTGGTGGACTTTGGAAGAATGGAAGGATTGACGCACCAGCAAAATGCGAAGCTAAGAGATTGGCTTTTTAAATATCAGTTTTATTAAGAATACCATTATGGAATAAAGAAGGAACAGAAGAAGTCTTTTCCGTAAAATTTCTTTTAACCAGAGCAGTAAACGACCAAAACTTTCGACTGTATGAATCTGAATCTAAAATTTTCCGCATGAATCTTTTGGTCATTTATTATTTTTAGACCTGTTAATTATAGCATTAGCTCTGTTTCTGGCTATTCTAAACTTAACAAGGTTTTCTACGGATGGACAATTAACGTATTCCAAATGGGCTGTTTTTTTTACTCGCGACTGCCGACCTGCAGTTTTCATTAAACCACTTATTCTTACAAATATTGTTTTTCTTAAAGGAGGAAGGAATGAAATTCTGCGGATTCACCTGTACGATCTCTACCATTCGAATATGTCAACCAAGAATCATTATGGACATTAAAATCGCCCAAGACTACCAATTCTGATGTTGGCGAGAATTGGTAAATCTTGTCAATAGTTTCCCATAAATAATCATATTCATTAATAGTGTCATCAGGTGACAAATTAGGACTACGATAAAGGAACAAATAAACATTGAATTGTTTGAAATTTTAATGTCAATCCATATCGTATTGAACAGGGATTACAGTTCGGAACAATAAATTTAGGAACACTAAAACAGATATCATCTCTAATAAAGAGAACAACCCCTCGATGCGGAAACCAAACAGTCGACACGAGAATACCCCGGACATTGAAAATAATTTGGGGTACCCATAAAAGAAACCTGCGTTTAACATAAACTAAGAACAGCAGGTTTATTCGAGTAAAGATGCGCTACGATGGAGTTAAAATTACCCTTAAAGCCGCGAAGATTAGTGAAATGAAAGAAAGAAAGAAAGTAAAGAGTCACGAACGATCAGCGAGCCAATAATAATATTCGGCGCGACAGACCATTGCGGTCCAAGGCCTAACTTCTCGCGACCATTTGTGCTACGCATGTTAATTTTTGGACACAAATAGAAGGGACCTACAATTTAAGCCGGATCCGAACGGCGAATTGAGAAGCTTTCCGTGAAAAGTTATTACTCTCGGAACGTTTGTCACCCATTCGCGAGAGGTGGGACACCGTAAAAAAAACTTTTGGTGTTACTGGGATTCGAACCACGAACCCCCTGCTCAGTAGCCATGC
>OX352761.1:53540018-53733764 GCA_947095585.1 Nephrocerus scutellatus | reverse complement strand
GCCAACCTCCGCCTTTCTCAGGTATATGGCTTTACGCTCTTTAGCCAATAGATGAATGGGGATGCACCCTGCTACTACTAGGATGGCTGCTTCTGAGACCGTGCGATAAGACGCAGCAATTCGTAGGGCCCCTCGCCTTTGCACTTGGGACAGCCTTTTTCGAAAAATCTTCTTGTCCATAGAGTCTGCCCAAATCTCTGCTCCATAAAGAAGGACTGATTGAACCGCTGACATTAAAAGGCGTCGCTTACTGGGTCTTGGCCCACCAACATTTGCCATAAGTCTGCTTAGGGCTGTAACACCTTTCGCAGCCTTATCCGCTGACCGACGGATCTGCTCAGAGAAGCTTAACTTTGAATCTATTGCTATGCCTAGATATTTAACTGCTGGCTTAGTTTCTATTACCGTCTCCCCTACCCACATCGGGAGAGATGGTTGGATTCTCTTTTTTGAGAGTATTGCTATCTCCGTTTTATTTAGGGCTAGGGCTAATCCGTGCACCGTCATCCAGTTGTCTACTGTTCGCATTACCTGGTTAAGTTTCAACTGGGCCTGTTTAGTATCGCGAGCAGCCACGAGCACTGCCATATCATCCGCATAACCAACCAGGTGCGTCTCGTCGGGCATTTCTGTTCGCAACAAGCTATCGTAGAACGCATTCCAAAGGTCTGGTCCTAGAATCGATCCCTGTGCTGCTCCGGCTGTGACTGCCGACCTTCGTTGTCCTTCCTCAGTATCGTAGATCAGACTACGGTTTTTCAGATAGTCGTCCAAGATTCGCAAGAGGTATACTGGGATGTGGAACTGGTGCTCTAGTGCGTCGAGCATATCACTCCACATAACTGTGTTAAACGCGTTCTTGACATCAAGCGTCACTAACAGGACAATCCGTCTCGAAAAGTGGTTATGGTCTTCCGCTCTCCTAACTGCCTCCGTTACTTCGCGAATTGCGTCTATTGTGGATAGTCCCCCCCTGAAGCCATATTGGCTGGGTGAGAGGTCCCCAGCCGATTGGATCGCCGCTGTAAGCCTCGCTCTAATTAATTTCTCCATAACCTTGCCCGCTGTGTCCAGCATACTCAATGGCCTATAAGCAGATGGAAGCTCAGGGTCACCTTTGCCTTTGCTAACCAGAACCAGTCTTGCGACCTTCCACCGGGAGCTAAACACCCCATTCGTCAGACATAGGTTGTACATTGTCAGCAGCAGGTTGGGATTATGTTGATAAACCAATTTTAAAATTTCATTTGGTATTCCATCTGGGCCTGGAGCCTTTTTATTCTTCAATGATAAGATAGCTCTCTCCAATTCAAGTTCAGAAAATAGCGGAACTTCTGTGTCTGGTCCACGATTTAATAATAATAATAATAATAATAATAATAATAATAATAATAATAATAATAATAATAATAATAATAATAATAATAATAATAATAATAATAATAATAATAATAATAATAATAATAATAATAATAATAATAATAATAATAATAATAATAATAATAATAATAATAATAATAATAATAATAATAATAATAATAATAATAATAATTATTTTTTTTTTTTTTTTTTTTTTTTTTTTTTTTGTGGGAGGTGAAAATGCTCTTTAACGCACGTAGTGCCGGACTCTTTCGTCTCTGAACTACCGACTAAAAACTCCTCCCATTTGCAGACGTTAATCCATTCTGGAACTACTTCTCGTATTACATCGGAATGGTGTCTCGTGAATGACCTTCCAGGTTACTTCTTTTCTAGTTATCTATTTCATTTTGTTGTCTTCTGTGCTGGTAATCCATTGCAGACTTCTTCAAACGCAGTATTTTTGTTATGTATTTCACTATCATTTCCCAGTTTGATCTTTGGAATAACATCACAGTCACAATATTGTCAGGCGTTAAATTCTCTGTCTTTCTTTCTACTTCTTCCCTTTCCAGTTTCCAATGGTCGCATGCGAAAAAGGTGTGTTCGGCGTCGTCCCGGTCTGAGTCACCGTAGATGCACGATGGGTCCTCTATTTTCCGCATTGTGTGTAGATACTTGCAGAAATATCCGTGGCCTGTCAGGAGCTGGGTAAGGAAGTAGTTAACTTCACCATGTTCCCTATGAATCCATTCGTCAAGGTTTTTAATTAGCCTTGTCGTCCATCGTCCGCGATTCTCCGCTTGCCATCTTTCCTGCCATCGTTGCATGACATATGCTCTGGCTGCTATCCTTGCTTCTTCGATACCAAGGCTACTTTTTGTGTTGTATATCAGCTTCTTTTCCTGCGCCATTAGATCGATAGGAATTACACCAGCAATGACCAAAACGGCCGGCTCCGATACTGTTCTATATGAACTTGTTATCCTGAGTGCACCTCGGCGTTGTACAATTGCCATTTTCTTTCGGTATTTCTCTATTTTGAGTTTGTCGGCCCATATTTCACATCCATATAGGAGAATTGAATTTGTAACCGACATCAGTAGTTACCGTTTCACTGCCGACGGACCTCCTATATTCGACATCAGCCTGCTTAGAGCGATTATGACTTTGGTTGCCTTCTCAGAGGAGTGTCTTATTTGTTCTCCAAACGTTAATTTCGTGTCCAAACGCACTCCAAGATATTTAATTGCAGGTTTGGAGAGCGTTGCCTTGTTTTCAACATTGAATGCTATTTCTGTGGTCATATGTCGCCTGGTGAGTAAAACCAATTCCGTCTTATCCGTCGCAAGGGCCAGACCATGGTCATTTAGCCATGAGCTGGTTTTCCGCATCACCTGATTAAGCTTGCGCTGAGCTTCATGTGTGTCCCGTGCAATTACTATAGCCGCGATGTCGTCTGCGTATCCTACAAGGAATGTGTCGTCGGGCATTTCCATGCGTAAAATTCCATCATATGTGATATTCCAGAGATCGGGGCCAAGAATAGATCCTTGGGCGGCACCTCCTGTGACCTCTCTACTACAAAGCCCATCCGTGGTTTCGAAAATCAATTTTCTGTCTCTTAGGTAGCTGTGCATCATTCTTAGGAGATAGTCCGGCGTGTTAAACACGTTTGTCAATGCCAACAGCATGTCGGTCCACCTCGCAGAATTGAAGGCATTCTTCACGTCTAATGTGGCAAGTAGCACCATTTTTTTCGAGAAGTGATTTCCTTGATTTGCTATGTGGAAGGCTTTAACAACTTCTTCTACGGCACCAATAGTAGACCGGGATTTCCTGAAACCGTACTGTTTGCTGGAGAGGTCTCCTGCTATTTGGATGGCAGCTGTGAGCCTTGGCTTTAGTAGGCGCTCCAGTAGTTTTCCAGCTGTGTCGAGCATGCATAAAGGTCTGTACGCTGACGGGGAATTTGGGTTCCCTTTCTTCTTATTGATTAGTACCAGTCGCTGGTTCTTCCAAGCTTTCGGAAAAACACCTTCTGCTAGGCAGCTGTTGTACATATTCAGTAGAACTTCTGGTTGGTGTCGGGCAATCACTTTAAGCGCTTCTACAGGTATCATGTCTGGACCCGCTGCTTTATTGTTTTGGAGAGAATCGGCGGCGTCTTGTAACTCCTTCGTGGTAAAAGCAGGTACTTCTTCCGGTTTATCGGGACAAGGTGGCCGACCGTTGTTTGGTTGAATTGGGAAAAGCGAGTTTACAATATGCCACATTTTTATTGGCTCCATTTTGGGGCTGGGCCCTTGAGGTGCAAGCTTACGCATAACAATCTTGTACCCCAGGCCCCAGGGGTCTCTATCTACCTCCCGCTTCAAGTCCTCCCATTTGCGATGCTTACTTCTGATAATTTCTATCTTTAGTGCACGTCTGGCTAGTCGGTATTGGTCGTGTTCGTGTTCTGCCGCAAGCCTATCTCTTCGTCTTGCCCTGGTGACTAAGCGTTTGAGATGTAGGCATCGTTTCCGTAGCTTTGCTATTTCATCAGACCACCAGTAGACCGCGGTTTTTTTTCCACTTAGGCCTTTTCTTTTTGGCATGGCCGCGTCACATGCTCGCTTCACCAGTCGCATTGTGGCACTCGCAAGTTCTTCGGGCGATCCAGTTCGTTGCATAAGTTGGTTTTTACCGGCTTCAATAATTGCTAGTAGGTTGTCTTGGGAAAGTTTAGCAACGTTCCATCCTTTTGTTCGGTTTACGCTTCTGTTGGTCGGTCTTAATCCTTTCAGTACACTGTAAGTTATATATTGGTGGTCGCTACCAGTATACTCTTCTATTACTCTCCAACCAATGACATCCTGAGTTATCCCGTCGGACACCAAGGTGATATCAGGAATCGTTTCGGCATATCCTGGTCTTCTAAAGGTCGACACCTCGCCGTCGTTTATCACCGTAAGTCCTATTCTGTCTGCCATGTCAAGAATATACTGGCCTCTTGTGTTCGTTGTGTTCATGCCCCACTCCAGCGCTTTCGCGTTAAAGTCTCCGGCTATAACAAAGGCACCGCTCATTTCCCGTACTTTGTCCTCTAGTGCGTCAATTTTTTCCCTGAAACCATTTATAGGCTCATTTGGGGTAAAATAACAGCTCACATATATGATGTTGTGGATTTTGGCCCATACAAATCCGTTTTCAGTACCATGGCTCTCTATTATTGTCATGTTTGGGATCCAGATGGCTGCAGTGCCGAGGTTATCGGAGTACCATCCGGTTTCGTTTCTGTTCCGGTATTGCTCACTGATTATTAGCACATCTGCACTATTGTATAATTTTATTTGGTCGAGTAATGCATCCGCTGTTCTACTTCTATGGAGGTTCCCCTGGAGAACCTTTATTTTTGTGAGCTATTTCTTGTTTTGGCAAGGGCCTGCCGGAAAACTTGGCATGAACTTGACCCGGGTACGTGTTTAAGTTTTTTATTATCGACTCCCTGCTCCGCACAAAGGAAACATTTCGGTTCTAAGTGACAGTCCTTCTTCAGGTGACCTTTTTCACCGCATTGGATGCAGATGCCTTGTTTCTTTCTATCGGGCCCTCTGCAGTTGGCCTGGTGATGCCCGAAGCCAAAGCAGGCGAAGCATCTCGGAACTGTATTTCTCCGCAGTATTCTGCAGTACACCCATCCTATTTTTAATCGAGCTATTTCAAGGAGTTCGAAGGCTTCACGAGCTCCGATCTCCACGAATGCCAACTTCTGTTCTATGGAGTTAGTCTTGCTAAGTGTGACTTTAAGATCCACGTTAAAGTTTTTCAAGGATCTTTGTATTGCCTCCTTTACTTCGGCTTCTGAAGTAAGGCAATCGAGGTCTTTAAGTACCAAGGTAGTTTTTTGTTCCAGGTTCCTTACTGTAGCATCTTCTCCAAGAGCGTCTCTCAAAGCATCGCAGAACTTGGCCTTGTTGTTATTCCCTGGCTCTAATTCCAGGAGGACGTCACCTGATCTTGTTCGTCGTACAGCTTTTATTTGTGTCTGGGACTCTTCTGGGTTTACGGTGTTCCGGATCTCGCTAAGTACCTGTGCGTATGTTTTGTTCTCTCCCGTTTTGATCAGAAGCGCGTCTGGTTTAAGCCTTGGTTTTCGCAGTTTTTTTCTGGCCCTATTCCCAGGCCTCGGTGGAGCTACATCGCCTGGCACAGAAGGTGTATCTGCGTTATCGGCCTGTGGTTTCTCAGCCTGTATTCTCTGTTTTCTTCTTTGGCCCTTCGACATCTGCCTCTCCCATCCAGATGTAGGAATTTGCGCCCTGGGTTTTTTGCCTCCATTTTCCTCCACCGGGCTTGTGGCCACCCTCTTATTACTTCCTGTTTGTTCCGGAGTTTCAAGGACAGGTTTTTGTGGTTTTTCAGCAGGCCGCCGTTTACCTCCTGTAGATGCAGGAGTTCGTTGTTGGATTCTCTCCGTTGGTCCCTTGGTTTGGTGCTCCACCGCCTTCCACTTGCTTCTGTAGTAGTTGATGGCGCTAACCACCTCCTCCAGCTCTGACAAGCCATTTTTAACGTCGATGGCGATGTTGCGCTGCCTGTTGGTCGCGGCCTTTATCCTAGAGAGAATTGATATGAACTTTTTTAGTTCGATGTCTTCCTTTTCAATAAAATCTTCTGTTAAAACCGTTCTAGGGGGGAGTATTCCGGGGGCGGTAAGTGGTGCTGGTGTATTCTCTATCGTCCGTCCATTGCTTCTGTTGATATTTGGGGGAGCCACTACTCCCCGCTTTTTGTCGACCCTCTCTTTTGGTTGTAGATCGCTGGCTTCAACGGTAGGCAATGGGGAATCCCTCCCCACTGTTCTTAGCGTCATAATCTTCTTCGGTGATCGTAGCATTTTGCTGCTTCTTCCGAACACCGCACTTTCCAAGGGCTTATCGCTCCCCTCCGCCATGTTGCTTGTAGTCATATCTGCTACCACCGCCAAGTTCGCCACGGTTGTAACATTGCAGTCGCTGGATCTCGACGACTGGGAGCCTGCTTGCGCACTCCCTAAAGCCGCCGGCACTGGGGTTCCGAATCCCTGCACCGTAATATTTTCTCCTTCTTGAACTTCCATGCTGGTTTTTCTGTCGGGGGGTCCTTCCCTTAGCATTTTAGACCTACTGCCAGGTGGTAGGCAGCCGCTCCTAACCTGGAGGACAGACGCTGACCAAGAAGCCGCCCAATGTGAGTCCGTCGCGCTTGGGTTTGTGTTCTAGTTTTGGTCCGCGGGTGGTATTTTATTTCCCACCTACCCTCCGATAGATCGGTTGGGGCATTCCCCTATCCGCCACCTGGGGACGTGCCTGATGGAAGACTAGAAACTCCACACGGAAATAATAATAATAATAATAATAATAATAATAATAATAATAATAATAATAATAATAATAATAATAATAATAATAATAATAATAATAATAATAATAATAATAATAATAATAATAATAATAATAATAATAATAATAATAATAATAATAATAATAATAATAATAATAATAATAATAATAATAATAATAATAATAATAATAATAATAATAATAATAATAATAATAATAATAATAATAATAATAATAATAATAATAATAATAATAATAATAATAATAATAATAATAATAATAATAATAATAATAATAATAATAATAATAATAATAATAATAATAATAATAATAATAATAATAATAATAATAATAATAATAATAATAATAATAATAATAATAATAATAATAATAATAATAATAATAATAATAATAATAATAATAATAATAATAATAATAATAATAATAATAATAATAATAATAATAATAATAATAATAATAATAATAATAATAATAATAATAATAATAATAATAATAATAATAATAATAATAATAATAATAATAATAATAATAATAATAATAATAATAATAATAATAATAATAATAATAATAATAATAATAATAATAATAATAATAATAATAATAATAATAATAATAATAATAATAATAATAATAATAATAATAATAATAATAATAATAATAATAATAATAATAATAATAATAATAATAATAATAATAATAATAATAATAATAATAATAATAATAATAATAATAATAATAATAATAATAATAATAATAATAATAATAATAATAATAATAATAATAATAATAATAATAATAATAATAATAATAATAATAATAATAATAATAATAATAATAATAATAATAATAATAATAATAATAATAATAATAATAATAATAATAATAATAATAATAATAATAATAATAATAATAATAATAATAATAATAATAATAATAATAATAATAATAATAATAATAATAATAATAATAATAATAATAATAATAATAATAATAATAATAATAATAATAATAATAATAATAATAATAATAATAATAATAATAATAATAATAATAATAATAATAATAATAATAATAATAATAATAATAATAATAATAATAATAATAATAATAATAATAATAATAATAATAATAATAATAATAATAATAATAATAATAATAATAATAATAATAATAATAATAATAATAATAATAATAAGATAATGATAATGATAATGATAATGATAATGATAATGATAATGATAATGACAATGACAATGACAATGATAATGACAATGACAATGATAATGACAATGACAATGACAATGACAATGACAATGACAATGATAATGATAATGATAATGATAATGATAATGATAATGATAATGATAATGATAATGACAATGATAATGACAATGACAATGATAATGACAATGACAATGACAATGACAATGACAATGACAATGACAATGACAATGACAATGATAATGATAATGATAATGATAATGATAATGATAATGATAATGATAATGATAATGATAATGATAATGATAATGATAATGATAATGATAATGATAATGATAATGATAATGATAATGATAATGATAATGATAATGATAATGATAATGATAATGATAATGATAATGATAATGATAATGATAATGATAATGATAATGATAATGATAATGATAATGATAATGATAATGATAATGATAATGATAATGATAATGATAATGATAATGATAATGATAATGATAATGATAATGATAATGATAATGATAATGATAATGATAATGATAATGATAATGATAATGATAATGATAATGATAATGATAATGATAATGATAATGATAATGATAATGATAATGATAATGATAATGATAATGATAATGATAATGATAATGATAATGATAATGATAATGATAATGATAATGATAATGATAATGATAATGATAATGATAATGATAATGATAATGATAATGATAATGATAATGATAATGATAATGATAATGATAATGATAATGATAATGATAATGATAATGATAATGATAATGATAATGATAATGATAATGATAATGATAATGATAATGATAATGATAATGATAATGATAATGATAATGATAATGATAATGATAATGATAATGATAATGATAATGATATTGATAATGATAATGATAATGATAATGATAATGATAATGATAATGATAATGATAATGATAATGATAATGATAATGATAATGATAATGATAATGATAATGATAATGATAATGATAATGATAATGATAATGATAATGATAATGATAATGATAATGATAATGATAATGATAATGATAATGATAATGATAATGATAATGATAATGATAATGATAATGATAATGATAATGATAATGATAATGATAATGATAATGATAATGATAATGATAATGATAATGATAATGATAATGATAATGATAATGATAATGATAATGATAATGATAATGATAATGATAATGATAATGATAATGATAATGATAATGATAATGATAATGATAATGATAATGATAATGATAATGATAATGATAATGATAATGATAATGATAATGATAATGATAATGATAATGATAATGATAATGATAATGATAATGATAATGATAATGATAATGATAATGATAATGATAATGATAATGATAATGATAATGATAATGATAATGATAATGATAATGATAATGATAATGATAATGATAATGATAATGATAATGATAATGATAATGATAATGATAATGATAATGATAATGATAATGATAATGATAATGATAATGATAATGATAATGATAATGATAATGATAATGATAATGATAATGATAATGATAATGATAATGATAATGATAATGATAATGATAATGATAATAATAATGTATATGTGTCAACTTTATTTAAATTTTTAATAAATTCTCTTTAAATTTTGAAATGTAATTTTTGTTGTCGTTATATTTGTCACACATAAAATGAACTTGCAGGCACATTTGAAGAAGATAATGATGTTCGGGTCTTCTCACAGTTGCTTAATTGTATATAAGATGTTTCACCCTGTTTCCAACTAACCCGTGCACATCGTTTCTGCATATATATGTATAAGTATGGGCGTGTGTATGAGTTGTTCAGCAAACCGAAGAAAAGCGGCGGTATAAATAAAATTTTCCAATTCAGCATTCATCCACTCGGTACACGTTCAATGAAAATAAGGCCATAATCTTGGTTTTAATTTTTATGATGAAGTCTTTTTTTTGGAACAATTGGAACAAATTCACAACAGACGGTAAAACAATTTAGTTTTTAGTTTAAAAGTGGTGCATTTCAGGAACGTTTTTCACTTTAAATTGCGACGTTAAGGCGTATTTTGGATTTTTTAAGTATAAATGTATATACAGGTGTATGTCTCTACCACGCCAAATACTACATTTGTTTTCTTTCTAAAAAATCACGTCGGGGCCACCACTGTGCTGGTTGGTGGAGCACCGACCAGCCATTTTGTTTAGAACGAAAAACACTATGTATTGCCTTTTTGTACATGAAATTTAATTTTATCAACTTAATCTAATTTGTTGCGAATTTAAAACAATCTTTAGGACTTTGATAATAATTTACAAAATTCAATAAACTGGTTTTTTTACAATATGATGTGCTATAAAATTGTTTGCCGACAACACGTCCGCTGCCACTGCGTATCGGAGAACCAGTGAGTGGCTGTTGCTTTCTCATCGTGCTGCTGCTGCGGTTGCGTCGAGGACGATATCATACGTGGGCCGGTTTGCCTGGCTTTAAAACTGGAACTATCCTGGCAATTTTCCATACGTTTGGTATGGTGAGGTTTTCCATGGTTAGGTTAAAGATTTTTGCTACATAATCCAGGCTGGAGTTATGTAGCTTCTTCAACATAAACATGGAAATCCCGTCCGGCCCAAGTGCCTTGGAAGGTTTAGCCTTCCTAATGGCTTCTTGCACCTCAAGGGCGGTGAAGGAAGGGTGGTTAGGGTCGCATTTTAACGCTTTTAGTTTGTGTAAAACAGGACGAATGGTTTTTTCGTGAGCTGACGGGTGTTCGACGAATTGTCGTGAAAAATGTGATGCGCATTTTTTACTGCTGTCGTATTGATGGTCATTAAATGAGATAGAGTTTAGGTGTTAACATACATTCATACATAGCACCATGCAAACCACCTCAATCATATGAAATATCATTTATTTGTAACTGTAATTGCGTGATCCAACTTATATTACTTATATTAATCATCACATGTATAAAGCACACACCCCTTAAATCTGAACATTCATATCTTGTTTACCCCTTTCGCAATATGATGAAATCATCTTGTTTACCACTTTAACATTCAAGGCCAATCTTATCTTGAAATGCAAATTCTGTCAACATATTTACCATCTTCAATTCAAGGCCAATCCTACGATCAAAACACCAGATGGTCAATTACGACGAATATTTTAGATATCCATTCAAAACATGATGGAACACGAAAACATCCTTATCTCAATTCAGATCTAAGACAATAACATGTTTATGTCCTCAAAGACGAAAACAAGTTCAAAGTCCAAAAGTATTTCACAACCAAAACACAAGTTGGATCACTCAACGAATAGTATATAAGATAACACTCTAGAATAAGAGTTAGTTCAGTATTGTTTAATTGCTCAGGAATCCAGTATCGTTTAATATTCAGTTGATCAGTATTCTCTAATATTCATTCAAGTACAGTATTGCTATTCAGTTAATTAGTATTGTTCAGTACAAAAGTCTATTATTAAGACATCAAAAGTCTAGTATTAAGACAAGTTTCAAGTATTTTATTTGTAATAAAGAAATAAAGAAAGATCTTTTTTTAAAATTTATAAATTGTATTTGAAAACATAATTGGCGCAGTCGGTGTAGGATAGTGCTAGTCAACTAAGACTTATTTTTTTCAAAAAAATTTAAAGCACTCCACAACAAAAAGTGAAAAAAAATATTTCTACAGCAGAAGTGCGGAAATTTCACAAAATTCTACGAAAAATTATTGCATTATTTGCAATAATAGTGAACAAAATTTCTACAGCGGAAGTGCAGAAATTTCAAAAAATTCTACGAAAAATTATTGCATTATGCAATAATAGTGAACAAAATTTCTACAGCGGAAGTGCAGAAATTTCACAAAATTTTACGAAAAATTATTGCATTATTTGCAATAATAGTGAACAAAATTTCTACAGCAGAAGTGCAGAAATTTCACAATAATTAATTGCATTATTAACAAATTAAAAAGTGCAGAAATTTCACAATAATTAATTGCATTATTAGCAAATTAAAAAGTGCAGAAATTTCACAATAATTAATTGCATTATTAGCAAATTAACAAGTGCAGAAATTCCACAATAATTAATTGCGTTATTAACAATTTGAACGTTTCACGAATAGCAATTGCATTATTTGCAAAAATAAAAAGAAAAATTAACAAATAAAAAAATTGTACTACCATACAAATAAAATTAATTGCATTATAATAAATAAATAAATTACACTACTATATAAATAAAATTATTACAAACACTCTACACTATTCTATATAAATAGAAATAAACAAATAATTTCAACAAAAGTGAAACAAAAGTGAATATTTTTTAGTGCATAATTTTTGACAACAAATTTGACTATTTGAAAGACATACACAAAAACTAAAATTAACTATTTGCCAAAATAAAAGGAAAGACATACATTAATCAAAATAAACTCTTGGTCAGCATTAAAATAAAATCAACACAGACAAATCAGACTACATAATAAGTGCAACACAGCAACATAACAAGAAGACAACTCATAACAAAAACAACAAAGATCAACAACAAAAACAACAAAGATTAACAACAAAAACAACAAGGATCAACAACAAAAACAACAAACTCGAAATAACTAGCAGATATTATTAGAAGACAACTCATAACAAAATCACCAGGATCAACAACAAGAACGACAAGGTTAAATTAAAATAAATTTCTATATTTCTACTAAATAAATATATATAAAACCAAAATAAAATTTTATATGCAGGTCCCCTAGTCTTTTACCCTAATTACCTTATTACTTATACCTTTTTTTAAAAAAAAAATGTATCTCTTTTTACAAAAATTAAAATTTAATTAAAAAAATGGCATTGGAAACTCAACAAAATAAAGTGGTCCTAGATCCCATTAAATATTTAAATTCCCTTCCTTACTATGACGGAAACACAAACAATTTATTAACATTCACAAATTTAGTAGACAGAATATATCCCTTACTAGCAACTTACGATGACCTTTCTCAATATTTATTTTCGGATATTATAAAAAGCAAATTAATCAGAAAAGCTAGAGAAGTTATAGAAATCAACACACAAGCCATTGCTTGGGGTGAAATTAAAGACGTTTTACAAAATAATTTTGCCGAAAGACGTAGCGTAGAACAACTTTTTGACGAATTGAGAGGTGTAACCTTTAAAAATAATGTTTTAGGTTTTTTCAACGAAATCAAAGATAAATTGCGAAAACTAAACAATAAAACTCTATTAGAAAATGGACTAGGTAAAACAGCGAACGATTGTGCATTAAACAATATACGCACAGCATTAGACATATTTAAAAACAAAATACCTGAACCAATGAAAACAATTCTAATTTGTCGAAATCCAGAAAACTTAGAATCAGCAATAGACCTACTCAGTCAAACAGGCTACACAGACCAATCAACTCCGGAACAATTCTATAATCGTAATAACAATAGACAAACACGTTATAATAATTATAATAATAATTATTTTTCCTCGAATAAACAAGAATACAAAAATAAATACCAACAGAACCCAAATAGAGACGAACATTTTAATAGATACAGAACCGAATCAAGTAAAAAAAGAACAGTATACTTATAAAAATGACCAATATCAAAACAAAAAGGGACAATATTATAGAAAAGACCAGAAACAATATACAAACAAACAATACGATAATTATAGACGACCTGATCAATATCAAAATAAGAACAAACAATTTAATAATTACAGATATGACAGTTATAATAATTATAGATCCGACCAATATCAGAATAAGAACAGACAGTTCAATAATTATAGAAATGATAGTTATAATAATTATAGACAACCAAATTATAATCAATAAACAAGTGAGATTCAAAATAATTTACCAAATACTAAACAACAACAAACAGTTGAGCCAATGGAGATAAATATATGAAACAAGCGAAAATTTTCACTCACAAGCCTCGGAGGAGATTTACCATATGTAAAAATCAAATCTAATAAAAACCACTAAAATTTATTATCGATACTGGAGCAACAAACTCTATTATAAATCCAGGTCTTTGTAATCCTAAATGGAAAGTACCAATTAATAAAATTCAAATTAAAACGTTACGACATAATATAAATGTAACTGAAAGAGTATCAGTTCCCCTTTTTAAAGAATTTGGTGATCTAAAGCAAAAAATTGACTTTTTGGTCTGCGCGTTCCATAATAAATACGACGGTATTATTGGAAACGACATACTAAAACGATTTAACGCTAAAATAGATTACAAACATAATCTATTAGAAATCAATGGACAAACTATACAAATGTTGTTTGAAAGATCAAACAAACATACCGTACAATTATTGGTGAACCAACAAAAAGGACTAGTTTACCTCAAGAAGCAGAAGTTCTTGGAAAACGAAGTAATTTTTGACGAAGGAATTTACAATGTTGAAAATCATAAGATTGAAGTTCAAACGAACGTAATATGCCAAAGTCCAATTGAAATAAATCCAAATGAAATTGAAGAAGTTAATATAAAAAATGTCTCTATAATAGAAGAATATAATAATAAATCATTAACGGAACAAATACGAACTCAACATCTCAACGCAGAAGAGAAACAAAAATTATTAAAAATAATAAATCAATATTCAAACATTTTTTATCAAGAAAATTCAGATCTCTCATTTACGAATGCAATCAAACATGAAATACGTACTACTGACAATGTACCAATAAACGCGAAGTCATACAGATATCCTTACATACATAAAGATGAAGTCAAAACCCAGATCCAGGAACTCCTCGAAAACAAAATTATAAGGCCGAGCTATTCACCTTATTCAGCCCCAGTGTGGATTGTACCGAAAAAGGTCGACGCCAGTGGAAAACAAAAGTGGAGGCTCTTCATAGACTATCGTAAACTCAATGAAGTTACAATAGACGACAAGTACCCTCTACCAAATATTGATGATATACTAGATAAACTGGGCAGATGCCAGTATTTCACAACCCTTGATTTAGCTAAGGGATTTCATCAAATAGAAATTGAGGAAAAAGATATTCATAAAACAGCCTTAAGCGTAGAAGGAGGACATTATGAATTCTTAAGAATGCCATTTGGACTGAAGACAGCCCCAGCGACATTTCAAAGACTTATGAACAATATCTTAAAAGATTATGTCAATAAGATTTGTTTAGTCTATCTGGACGACGTTATCATCTTCTCTACTTCAATACAAGAGCACATACATTCAATCAATTTAATATTTAATTGCTTAAGGAAAGCAAATCTAAAAATTCAATTAGATAAATCAGAGTTCCTAAAGAAAGAAACAGAATTTCTAGGTCATATAGTGACACAAAATGGAATAAAACCAAATCCCAAAAAACTTGAATGCGTAAATAAATTCCCAATACCAAAAACTACAAAACAAATTAAACAATTCTTAGGACTTACGGGTTATTATAGAAAATTCATTAAAGACTATTCATTAATAGCAAAGCCAATGACATTATTCTTAAAAAAGAATGCTAAAATAGACATTTCAAATATAAAATATCAAGAAAGTTTTAACACACTTAAAAAATTATTAATAAACGATCCAATATTAAATTATCCCGATTTCAATAAAAAATTTACCCTTACAACGGATGTCAGTAATTATGCATTAGGCGCAATACTTTCCCAAAACAATCATCCGATATGTTACGCTAGCAGAACATTAAATGAACACGAAATAAATTACAGCACCATCGAAAAAGAACTACTAGCAATCATCTGGTCAACAAAATATTTCAGACCATATCTTTTTCGACGTAAATTTACAATCGAAACCGATCATAAACCCTTAACATGGCTTTTTTCAATCCAATTTTTTCAAATGGAGACTAAAATTATCCGAATTTGATTATGAAATCACGTAAAAAAAAGGAACAAAAAATAAAAACGCAGACGCCCTTTCTAGAATAGAAATAAATCTTACAGAAAGAAATGAAGAAAACGAATTAAATATATTTCCAATCACCACATCTCCTTTAAATATATTTAAAACACAAATAGCAATTTTTAAGACTAATTCCGGATCATTACGAAAAAAACAATTAAAGATTTTTAACAAAAATAGAAAAATCATTTACATTAAATCCCTAGAGGAAGAAACAGCATTAATACTTCTAAAAACACACTTCAACCCCAAAACTTTAAACTGTGTCTATATAGATAACGAAGAATTCATTAAAATATTAGAAGACGTTTATAAAAAACATTTCGCTGAACAAAACCAATTAAAAATTATTAAAACTAATAAATTTTTAAAGGATATAACAGACGAAGAAGAACTAGTTGAAATCATTAAAAACGAACATCTCAGAAATAACCACAGAGGAATAATAGAAGTATATAAAGAACTAATCTTAAAATTTTATCATCCAAAATTTAATATTAGAATAACTCAATTTATCAATCAATAATTGCGAAATATGCAATACGGAAAAATATGATCGAAATCCAATTAAAAATAAATATCAACTAACGGAAACCCCTTCAGCACCAAACGAAATTTTCCATGCAGACGTTTTCTATTCACTTGAAAAACAGCTCTTTGTCACGTTCATAGATAAATTCAGCAAATTTGCTCAAGCAATAAAAATTACAGCAAGAACATGGACGGAATTTAAAAGAAGCATTCTAACATTAAACGCTGCTATTGGACCAATAAATAAATTAATTGTAGATAACGAACTAGGTTTTAAAGCTCTCCCACTTAAAGAATTTTTACAAAATGAAAATATAGAAATTCATTATACTTCAAATTATAATCATACATCCAACTCAGATGTAGAACGCTTACATAATACTATCAATGAACACATCAGATTGTTAAAACATGATCCTAATACAAATAATAATACTGTTGAAGAAAAGATATTAAAAATCATAAACTATTATAACAATACTATACATTCAACTACTGATAAAAAACCAATTGATTTCAAAAATGGAAAAATATACAATAATGAATATAATTCTATTAAAGAAAAAATTTTGAAGAAAAAACAAATTACTTTAAATAAACTAAATAAAGATAAAGGAGATATTGAAATACAGACAGGAACTACTTTCATTAAAGAAACACGTGGAGGAAAAAACCATACTAAATTCAGAAAAATTGATGCAGAAAAAATAGATGAAAATCATATAATTGACAAAAGTAATAACTTAAAATATTATAAATCACACATAAAACGGAAAAAGAAATATCAGAATAATGATTCACCTACAATTCGAACAAAGGAAAAACAAAAAAGAAACATAAAAAAGAATCCTATTTCATTAAATACATAAAGATATTTTAAATCAACAACCTGGAAATCGGTTAATTTTAAGCATAAGAAAATACAAAATAAAAATAATAAACAAATAGATTCTTTAATAACACTTTCACTTTCACATATCAAGTAAAAATAAGTCTAAAATAAATCATATCTTTTACAGATGAATCTTCAAATCATAATTTTATCAACTTTACTATCTTTAGTACATGGACAATTTCTCGAAATACATGATCTAAATAACAATAATGGATACATGACAATAAAAAAGGAAGACATAAACATTATTCAAAAATTTAACAAAATTCTACATATTATAAACACTACGGAAATAGAAATTACTATGGATCACATACATGAAAATATAAATCTAATACAAACTAAAATAGGCACATCTAGCCCAATGTTTAATACACTAACACATAACTTCAGACATTTAAAACAAAAAATATCTAACCTTAAACCACATTCTAAATCCAAACGAGCACTAATGAACATATTAGGTACAGGACTTAAATATATAGCAGGCACAATGGATTCCGAGGACGAAATCGAAATAAAATCTCAGCTAAAAGCTCTTAAATAAAAAAACAAAGAATTAATTTCGGAAAATAATAAACAAATTTCATTCAATTTTAAGATATCTCAACAGATAGAAAATATAACCAATCATATTCAAAACCAACAAAAAAATATTACATAATTCTTAAACGACTTTAATAAACTAAATAAAAAAGACATAAATAAGATAGAAAAAGAAATAAATTATATACAACATATTTATCAAATTAATTATGACATCAATCTTTTCCGACATCACATAGCCGACATAGAACAAATTATTTTAACAAGCAAACTTGGTATACTTACAAAAAATATTTTAACAGAACAAGAACTAAAACTAGCTAAAAATATCCAAGGACTTAAAGACACAAAAATAGCCGTAATATTTGAATACGAACTTATTATAATTATTCTTTTAATACCCAAATTTTCCAACTTCTCGTATTCCACTATTTTTATTGAACCCATGCCAAATAAAAACAACAAAGCTATATCACTAAATGAAAGCATTTTATAATAGACCAATATAATAACATATATGATCAAAACGTAAAAGACAATTTGGAAAGAAATCTAAATAAAATCAAAAATAATTGCATTTCAAACATAATTAAATTCGAAAAAGCCTTTTTTCAAATGAAAAACTTTACAGGAAATGAAATCAAGGAAATAACTCCAGGAATTGTATTAACAAAAAACATTTCTAAAATCAATATTAAACATAACTGTAATCAATTAAAAATAGATATATATGGAAGCAAAATAATTAAATTCGAAAATTGCAATATAGAAATCAAAAATAAAACATATATAAATTCATATTTTAAAATAAAAGATAATATCATTCTTCCATATTTCATATCAGAAGTAATAGAAAACAAAAGTATTGAAATGATTAAATTAGAAGACTTTCATATTGAGAAAATAGAAAATAATAGAAAGCACATTGAAGAAATAAAAATAAATAATAAAGAAAAAATATATTATCATACATCAATACATATCTATAATATCTATACTAATTATCATTTTGTTAGTATATAACTTTATAAAATATAAAAAAATAATAATAAGAAAAACTATTACTTCGTCGGAGCCTCAGGCTAGCGGTTGGGGTGTTAACATAGAAAATAGCACCATGCAAACCACCTCAATCATATGAAATATCATTTATTTGTAACTGTAATTGCGTGATCCAACTTATATTACTTATATTAATTATCACATATATAAAGCACACACCCCTTAAATCTGAACATTCATATCTTGTTTACCCCTTTCGCAATATGATGAAATCATCTTGTTTACCACTTTAACATTCAAGGCCAATCTTATCTTGAAATGCAAATTCTGTCAACATGTTTACCATCTTCAATTCAAGGCCAATCCTACGATCAAAACACCAGATGGTCAATTACGACGAATATTTTAGATATCCATTCAAAACATGATGGAACACGAAAACATCCAATCTCAATTTAGATCTAAGACAATAACATGTTTACGTCCTCAAAGACGAAAAGAAGTTCAAAGTCCAAAAGTATTTCACAACCAAAACACAAGTTGGATCACTCAACGAATAGTATATAAGATAACACTCTAGAATAAGAGTTAGTTCAGTATTGTTTAATTGCTCAGGAATCCAGTATCGTTTAATATTCAGTTGATCAGTATTCTCTAATATTCATTCAAGTACAGTATTGCTATTCAGTTAATTAGTATTGTTCAGTACAAAAGTCTATTATTAAGACATCAAAAGTCTATTATTAAGACAAGTTTCAAGTATTTTATTTCTAATAAAGAAATAAAGAAAGATCTTTTTTTAAAATTTATAAATTGTATTTGAAAACATAATTTTTAGGCCCTGAGATTGGGATTTCCCAGAAAGACTTTTGACCGTAGACCAGAGTTTTTTGGATCCTAGCGTGCAGTTCTCAAGATGACTCAGCCACTTGGATCGCCGGTGATCGGCAACCAGTTTTTGTATGTCCTTTGTTAGCTGAGTAACTCGAGGGTCAGCAGGATCCGTAACTCTTAGTCGGTCACGACGCTCAGCAAGCCGAAGGGCTTCCGGCGGAAAGGATGGAATGACCTTTTTGATTCATCCGGCAGGAATGAATCTTTTGGCGGCACGAACTACAATGTCACGGAAGGTCTTCTCACCTGATATGGCGTTCAGTTGATAGGGCAACTGGTGCAATTCTGTATCTACGAAATCAGCGAAACCTTGCCAATTGGCTTTGTTGTGGTTTATGTAGGTTCGTTTTCGGATATGACAAAGCTGTCTGGGCTATCCACTGAGATCACGATGGGGATGTGGTCAGAGCTAAGCGCTGGTGCTGCCAAGATAGGGAACCTAATAGCGAGGTGTTGGCTATTGTAATATCAGGCGAGCTAGACCACAGCAGCAATTAAGATGTTATTGCGAAACATATAGTGGGTGATCTCTTAATTTATTTCGCAGGCCATTACAGTTCCATTGAAGGATCTTGAAAGAATTAACTGAATGGCCTGTGTGCTGGCTGTGTTGAATTTGTGGAGGGGGGTCGGTGCATTGTTAGTGCACAGGGGGAGCAGCATGTGTCAACGAAACTGATGTTATAATCGTTGGCACTGTGTAGCCCTGAGCATCGCCGCAGATGACACCATTTGGCACAACTGTTGCAACGCACAGAGGCTTCACATTTCCTGATCTGACAGTCGCAGATCGAGCAGTACCAGGTCCTGGGACTTGGGTTCGACTCAATCCCGTCTAGTTATGCAGAGTAGACATGCCGGAAGGCCCACTCTGAAAGCAGGAAAAAAAAAGAATGCTTGCAAAGTAAAATAAAGAAAATGTAAGAAGTGGATCCAGGTGATCCAATCTCAAACCTGTTGTTGTGTTGACGATCTTTGGCCCAATGCCTTGATAGGTATTGGGGTCCTTTCGGTGCGTAGAACCAATCGTCGTGGAAAGGGGTTGTTGTTGTTGTTGTAGCAACTAGCTTCTTCTTCTTCTTCTCCTTCACTTAAATTACAGAAAATTAATTTTGATAAATTAAACTTTGAGCTACGTTTCATTAATTGGGAAGAAGTTAACGCTGAATTAAATGCTTCAGCCGCATATGATTTATTTTTAAATGTACTCAAAAATTGCATTAATTTTTCAAGCTACTACGTTGTTCATAGGGGTTCAAAAAAAAGACTGAAGCCCTGGATAAGTCACTCTTTAGTACGTAAAATTAATCTTCGACATAAATTGCATAAAAAATTCTGTAAACACCCATTGAATTTTCAATTAATAGCACGTTATATTCGATTGTGTCGGCACATAAATATAGAAGTTCGGTCCACTCGTGACAATTACTTTCTAAATAAAATAAGAAATGCCCATGGAAATTTAAAGATGGAATGGGATGTTGTAAACAGTATTGTAAATAGAAAACCCAAAGGTCAAAGAAGAACTATTACATTAAGAAATGGTAGTACTGTGATTACTGAACCATCAAGTGTGGCAAATGAATTCAACGAATTTTTTACTTCAGTTGGAAAATCTTCTAATTCTATTAATTCTTATACTCATTGTAATTGTTGCACTGGCTCTGCTACCTTTGAAAATAGTACTCCCAGCTTCTTTTTTAATCCTATCTCTGGACTGGAGATTTTAAAATTAATTATTGCCCTAAGGAACTCGAACTCTTGTGGTAAAGACGGTATTTCCAACATCTTATTAAAAAATATTTCGCTCAATATAGTCGATGTGTTAGCTCATATTTTCAATTTAAGTATTGTATCGGGTATTTTTCCTTGTGAATTAAAATGCGCAAATGTAATACCTCTTTTTAAGAAGGGTTATAAAACAGACAAAAATAACTATAGACCAATTTCTTTATTACCTTCAATTTCAAATTTTTTTGAAAAAGCGGTTAAAAACAGAGTCCTTGCTTATCTTAGCAAGATTAATTACCTTAGTTCTGCACAATTTGGTTTTAGAACAGGTCTTTCTACTAAAGATACTCTTCTCAACTTTTGCTCAGTTATGCATGTAATATTTTACGTCTGTTATGTTTCGGTTCAATGTCACGACTGACTTTATTGTAATTATGAACATGACATAAGGCTTATTCTAGAGTAATTAAAGAGTAACAAACAAGAAGAGATTATACACTTAAGAGACTATAGAATAGATGTGTACGAATATATATATATATATAATAAGATCAATACATAACACTCCTCCATTGAACTCCTATAGGTTGACGGAGTAATTGTGTACTTATAAGGTATTGTATTATTATTCTTTAATTGGTTTATATGAGCTTGTTTTTCTATATTGTTCATGGACTAAGTTTCCTTAGAACTACCCCCGGAATCCATTTGACTGTATTAGAAAATATATTTCTATAGAAAATATTTTCATTATTTTTAAATTCAATATTTTTTTTATTATTGCTACAAGTAAGCTTATGTTCTCTGATATTTTTCTTTTCTTGTTCTTTCCCTCCCGACTGATTCAGATTTTTATGTTCACTACTCTTACATTCATCGGTTGCAGCTTTGCACTTAAGTAAAGGGTGTTTTTTTGGGAGGTTTGTTTTTCCGATAGATGTCGTTTTATTTTATGACAGTTGTTTTGACAGCTCAAAGTGGCATTTCTACTCAGTATTGTTTGGCAAATCATTATGAAAAAAAAAAAAAAAAAAAAAAAAAAAAAAATGACATTTGTGAAAAATAGTCGTTTTTTTTTTATTTGGTAGATAATTTTTTGGCATTTAACATTTAAACACAATTTCTGGCATATGGCTACCACGACTATTTTTCACAAATGTCATTTTTTTTTTTTTTTTTTTTTTTTTTTAAATGATTTGCCAAACAATACTGAGTAGAAATGCCACTTTGAGCTGTCAAAACAACTGTCATAAAATAAAACGACATCTATCGGAAAAACAAACCTCCCAAAAAAACACCCGTTATATCTAATAAAGTACGAGGTTTATATTTGAAAATCATGATAGAGGGCGATACTCCTGTTACCGTACTAGGTGTTGTTCTGTACTTCAATAGAAATCTATCAACTTTAATTTGCCATTGTTCTTTCTTTTTATGCGGATCTAACATAGTTTTTTTTAATCCATGTTTAAACGTTTGTACTGCTCTTTCCGCACTTCCATTCGATTGTGGATGGTAAGGTGGCGATTTCAGAATTATTATTCCATTTGATTTACAAAACTGGTTAAACTCTTTTGATGTGAATGGTGGTCCGTTGTCAGATACGATCTGGTGCGGCAACCCAAATGTCGAGAACAGTGTTCTCAGTTGCGCGATTACATTTTGAGCTGTTGTCGACGTCAACGTAATTGCTTCCATCCATTTAGAAAACGTATCAAAAACTATTAAAATTTGATGTCCATCTAACATACAAAAGTCAATATGGACCCTTTCAAACGGGTAGGTGGATTCTGGCCAACTAGTCAGCACAGCTGGCTTTGAATTTTGGGTTGCTTGGCAAACTGCACATTCTTTCGCATAAACCTTAATCGCCTCATCAATTCCTGGCCACCAAACATATGAGCGTGCTAGAATCTTACTTCGTACTACACCAATATGTTGATCATGTACCAAATCCAAAATGGCTCTTCTTAAATTTGTTGGTGTAACCAGGCGTTCTCCATAAAAGAGACATCCATTTTCTGTTCCTAGCGAGGCCCTTTTGGCCCAATAAGGTTTTAGTGGCGTCGTTATTTAATTTGGCCACTCATTTGTCCTTATACTCTGATAAACCTGATTTAGCGTTTCATCTTTACACATATTTTTTTTTATATCCCGTATGTTTAACGGGAATTCTGAAGTATTGATTGCATTTATACTATCAGCCTCTACTTCTGTACACTCAGGCAGCGGTAATCTTGATAAGGCATCAGCGTTGGCTAAATCCGTCGCCTTTTTATATTTGATGTCATATGAATACATAGACAAAAATATAGCCCATCTTTGAAGCCGATTAGCTGCCACTCCAGCAACATCCTTTTTATCACCAAATATCGCCCTTAATGGTTGATGATCGCTATGTATCGTAAACCGCAACCCATAAATATATTTATGAAACTTTTTTATAGAAAAGATTATTGCCAGGGCTTCTCTATGTAATTGTGAATAGTTTCGCTCTGCTGCACTAAGTGTACTCGATACGAACATCACCGGTCGTTCAACGCCATCGATCATATGCGATAATACGCCGCCTACACCATATGGACTTGGGTCTGCTGATACAATAATGGGTTTTTTAAAACATCAATATTTGTAATTAAACTTTTACTCCTGTTAAAACACTCCCTATGTTCATCTGTCCATACCCACTTCCCGTTTTATTTTGTCAACTCGTATAAGCACTGTAATTGACCTGATAAATTTGGGATACACTTGTTGTAGTAGTTAACCATCCCCAGATAAGATTTCAACTGTAACTTACAACTTGGCTCCGGCGCATTGATTACTGCACCCACTTTCCGGGAACTTGGCCTTACCCCATCACTTGTTATACAATAACCTAAATAGTCAATCTCTCTTTGAAAGAATTTACATTTCTCAATGTTAACTTTTACATTGTAATTCAATAATCGATCCAGTACTTTAATTACATTTAATCGACACTCCTGTTCTGTTTCTCCTCCAATTAAAATGTCGTCAAAATATACATGGACTTTTTCTAAACCTCTTAAAATCTGATCAATAATTGAACAAAATATTTGCGGAGCCGTTTTAAGTCCAAAAACCAGACGTGTAAATTGGAATAATCCAACATGCGTATTAATTGTCAGAAACTCTCTTGATCTTTCTGACACCGCCACTTGCAAATAAGCACCTGTTAAGTCAAGTTTTGTAAAAACTTTCCACCCACACATTGAAGCTAAAATATCATCGATGCGTGGTATCGCGCTATACTCCATTTCTACAAACTTATTGATCGTTCGTTTGCAGTTTACACACAAACGTATTGATCCATCGCCTTTGTTAACAACAACTAATGGACTGGCCCACTTGCTACGTTTTACCGGAATCAACACATTTTCTTTGCACAATCGCTCAATTTCATTTTCAACTTTTGACTTTAACCCATAAGGGACGGTATTTGCTTTGCAAAATATCGGAAAGGCATCGTCCTTTAACATGATTTCCGCCTTAAATTCTTTAATAACTGAATTGATTGATTTTGTAAAAATTTTATCATACTTTTCCAAAAATTTAAGTTTATTTAACTTCCTATCTGAATCAGTCTGATTTATGTTAAAACTATTACAATCATACTCAATAAAATAATTTTTCCAATCTTTAAAGAGCAATTGCAACCAATTTCTTCCCAATAAGGGGCCAAAGTATACCCTAGTGTTAACCACCATTAATTCCGACTCAATTCGTACAGATTGGTACTGAACACTGGCAACAAATTTGCCCATTGCCTTTATATTTTCGCCTGAAATCAATTTAAATGTTTTTTCTTCACTTAACAATTGCTTCTCGGAAAAATACTTTAAAAAATCATTCTTGTGAATGACAGTCACACATGCACCTGTGTCTAATTCAAACGACAAAATCTTATTTTCAACCTTTAAATTGATTTTAAGCGAATTAACCTTAGAAGATGTTAAATTATTAATTTGGTTGCACCCTTCATCGTTTTCCTCTTCTTCATCTTCATCATCCAGCTTTTTAAAGGTACCTCGCACTGTTCTCACTCTACAGAATTTTTGCATGTGTCCTGCTCTGCCGCAACGAAAGCAAATTACCCCTTTTCGAAAAGTCCCTTCTGCTTTGCGGTACGATGCTTCGCCCCTGTATACTTTGTCGTTCTGCTTTTGAGTTGTAACCTGCTCTCTGTCGTTCGATCGTGGTTCAAAATTGTAGCTTTGTCTTTTCTTCCGCTGTTGTTCCTCGTTTTTCCACAACACATTTACTTGTCCTTCTTCCTCTTTTAACATGACTACGTTTTTTGACGTCATCTCCACGGCATTAGCAATTTGAATTGCTTTTTCGAATGTTTTCACATCGCCTTCACCTAGTAATCGTTGTTGTATTTTTTCATCTCCAATTCCACAAACAAACTGTATTAACAGTGCTTTATTAAGGAATTCACCAAACTCGCACTGCTGCGCCAGCTGCTTCAATTCAATTACAAATTCCGTTATTTCTTCATCGCTTTTGCGATTCCGCTTAAAGAATTTGTAACATTCAGCAATTATGTTTCTTTTTGGTCTAAAATGTTCGCGCAATTTCTTTTCTAATTCGCTGTAAGAAAACTCGTTCTTCGATTTTGGAGCTGTTAGCGACACAACAACTTTATAGAGCTCCGGTCCACCCAAACTGCACAAGAACGAGACTTTGTCCTTGTCTTCAATTGTATTTAGCTTAAAAAAATGACCCAGCCGACGGACATATAAATCGAAATCTTCTCCGAACACAAAAGCCTCGATCGAGCCGATAATTGGTTTTACTTCCTTCGACATCCTCGTCGCCACTGTAATATTTTACGTCTGTTATGTTTCGGTTCAATGTCACGACTGACTTTATTGTAATTATGAACATGACATAAGGCTTATTCTAGAGTAATTAAAGAGTAACAAACAAGAAGAGATTATACACTTAAGAGACTATAGAATAGATGTGTACGAATATATATATATATAATAAGATCAATACATAACAATGCATAAGGGTCTTGATTCTAAAAGCTCTTGTGCAGGTCTTTTTGTTTATATAACTAAAGCTTTCGATATGGTAAACCATAAATTACTTTTATCTAAACTATATAATACTGGTTTTCGTGGTTTTATTTACGACTGGTTTAAGTCGTATCTTACCAATAGATCCCAAAGGGTTATTGTCAGTGATAAGGTTAGTAATTCAAAATGTATTATACAAGGTGTACCGCAAGGATCTGTTCTTGGCCCTATCTTGTTTTTAATATACTTGAATTCGATTTTTGATCTCCCCTTAATGGGTAAAATCACAGCCTTTGCGGATGATCTTGGCATTGCATATAATTCTGCAAACTCTTTCAATCTGGTTGCTGGTTTAAACCACGACATACATTTGCTAAGAAAATGGTTTGCAAAAAACCAATTAGTTGTCAGCAGCAAAACCAAACTAATGTATTTCCGCCTTACTTCACAGGATTTACCTACTTGTGATATCGTTTTTCACTCTTCTAATTGTTTGCGTCACAAATCATTTAATAGTGATTGCATTATACACGGTTCTAATGCCACTTTTGCAAATGAACAGATATGCGATGCAAAATGTTTCGTAGTAGAAAACGTAATCACTTTTAAATACCTTGATGTAACGTTTGACAAAAACCTCAATTGGTCTGAACATATTGAAATCTTAAAAAGATACTAACTTTCAGTAATTCGATACTTTTACCATCTTCGAAATTATTTAAATATTAATACCTTAAAGGCAATTTATTATGGCCTTTTCCACTCTAAATTGCAATATGGAATAATCTATTGGGGAGTTGCATATTTCAATAAAATTCAGCAATGCTGCAAAAGTGTGTTATTAGGAATATTTGTAATGCAAGTCGTCTAGCCCATTCAATGGAGTTTTTCAGATTCCTAGGAATACTACCAGTAAGGCACTTATATTACTTTAAAGTATTGAAAGTGTTCTTTAAAAGAAGTGGTTTTTATAGGACTTCAAATGTAGGTTTGAATCTACGTAGCAATTCAGGCTTAATAGTAGATGCCAAATTAAAAATAAAATTTATAATTAATCGTAAAAAAACGTTATTACACAAAATAACTGTTTTTATATTGAATTTTTTAACTGAATTTTATGAAATTTTCTAATCATCTAGTTCTTAAGGTTCAAACAAAAAATATATTAAACATTATTACTAGTATTATTACATCCTTGTTATTAAAAAAAACACATTTTTGAAAATTGAAAGAAGAAAAAAAAACATTTTTTATCATTAATCAGAAAACATCATTATATCTATTATTGGAAATAAAAAAAAATAAAAAAATTTTTTTTTCTTAAGCTATTGAAATTGAAATTATTAAAAATTATCTAGCTCCCAAGATTTAAACATGCTTTTCTTTGTTAACTCGGTCTGAGGCAGCACAATAACAATAAAGGTCATCCCATGAAAAAAAATAATAGATGTGACCAGACCGACCGAGGTCGTAAATAAATAGTCATAAGCGTATTAAATATATATATAAATTATAGTTATAAGCAGTTATATATTTTCCCGTAAATATAATCACCCCACATCCGTTCTTAAAAATAAACATATTATTTCTTCTTCTTCTCTTTCCAACAAACAGGCAGTCATACTGTATCGTACACCGTACATACCATGCAGTCGACAAGACGTATATATACGCGACAGTATAGCGTATAATACACACCGGCTCGCATATATGGTTATGGTTGAATGTCGTTTATAAATTGCAAACACTGGTCCACATGTCATTTCACAAGTAATGGAATTTCACTTCGGTGATAAAACACCATAAAATTCCTAACTACTTATTGTTTTAAAGTAATGACATGGGGACCAGAAACACTAAGCAAGTCGTCGAGAAATTACTGCGACCAGAGCTCCGTCTCACCGTTCTATACCAACAGTTATATATACCAACAAAAGGAGCTTTTTGCGAAACTACCAAGCTTTAAATGATATATATTCACTCTGCTTGGTATTTTGCCATACTAGTCCGTCCAAGCAATACTTCGCCGTGTGCGACTGCTTGAGCTTTGAATGATTTATATTCACTCTGCTCACTCAGTTTCTTTGCACCGTTGAACAGGCACCGAATGATAAATATTCACTCTGCCTTGTGAAAGCGGTGCTGCACTATTCGTACCGAAGTCCGAATGCTCCCGTCATAGGTGACTGAGTGAGTCAAGAGTGCTCAATTCAGTTTCACCACAGTTTTCGTACACTCGCCGAGGCACTGACTGATCTTATATTCACTCTGCCTCGACGACCGTGTACACCGTCTGTACCGATACACAAACGCCTGAGTCAATAGTAACACAATAGCTCTGCTCCGCACAAACGCGTACCCTGCCAGGCACTGACTGATAATATTCACTTTGCCTTGGTAGTGGTGCCACACCGTCCGTATCAGAGTACGAACCCCATTGAGTGAGTACTACACTCACTCAATACTCCGCATAGTGTTAGCGGACACGCGGTCCGACTAACACTCCGTTGAACCCTCTCCCCCTCCTGTATTTCTATTATTATATTGTTATTATTATATTTCTATTATTATATTGTTATATTAGTATTAGTATTAGAGCGTAAAGAAAAATAAATAATAAATTATAAGGAATAATAAAACATATGGAAAAATAAATCAAACCTAAGTTCTTTTTTTTAATTTGTAACACTCCGCAATACGAACCCTGGGTGACCGGCGAGCGTCATCCGAGCAAACTCGTTACAATATATTATTGGCAGGTAGGGGAAGGTTATAGGTATAGATGGAAGGGGAGAAAGATAAAATTTTAACATTAGATTTACAAACGTATTTTTAAAAAAATGTCAACGTAAATTATTGGCAGGTGAGGGAAAGTTATAGGCTAAAGTACTCCCGTCACCCCGGGGGTTCATGTGTGCGGGTAGCAAAGCGCCCGGGAACAGCTAGTATAATAGATATTTTTATCACTTCATGTATAAAATCTTTGGTAAAATGAGAAAAATGAAATAAATAAATGAACTATTAATTCGTGTTAGTCCAAACGTTGGGTTGTTGTGTTTGTGTAGCTGTCGGAACAGTCCAGACCCAGAAATGCGGCTGATTCGACAGGCTGTGTTCATAGTGATAGCGGTGTGAGTAACATCAGATGGGACGGGTAGCTGAATAGATGAACTGTGTTAAGTGGTGGTGAAAAGAGCTCCATACTGATCTCAGTTGTGCCAGGGTTGATCTGGTTTGTCTGGGGAGGTTTTCTCGCTTTGATGTATAGGGGGAGGGCGACCTCCCAACACGATGTTAATTTGGCGATCATCTAGTGCGGCTCTGACTGACGCTTGGTGAATTGCATTTAGGGCTGCTTTATAGTCTGCTGGATCTAGAGGTGTATGTGCGATGAATTTGTTTGTCTCTTCGCGGAACATACGAATATCTGATCGGATATGCCTGGGTGGTGAGTTGAAGGTCACGGTTCGGGTGGTCGGGTTTGTGACATGCCTGTAGGAATTGTTTGTCGAGAAGCTCGTTGTGCTCTTTCACTTTAGGCATTTGGGTTTCTTGATGGAGATGGTCCTCATGTGACATGCGGTGGCAGCCAGTGATAATGCGAAGAGCAGCATTCTGACAGGATTGAAGCTTCTGCCATTGTGTGTGGTGTCCAAATGGGTGCCGCATAGTTTAGTACCGATCTGCCAATCGCTTGATATGTGGTACGAAGGGTTTTTTTGTCCTTACCCCATGTACTGCCCGCTAGGGATTTGAGGACTTTATTTCTGGACATGACTCGTTTGTTAATGTTTCCCTAGTAAGTCGAAAATGTCAGCAGATTGTCGAATGTGACCCCCAAAATCTTTGGATGTTTGGATTGTAGGGATTGTCCTGCCGTGTATCGAGATGTCGAGCTGTAGGTTGACTTCTTTGGTCCAGGTGGTGAAAAGAGTAGCGGACGATTTTTCTGGCGACAGGATTAGATTTCGACTGGTAACAAAGTCTTCTAGTGTATCGAGGTAGGCGTTGATGTTTCTGCAAATGGCGGGGATGTCCTTGCCTGAGGCAAGAATAATGCAGTCGTCGGCGTACGATATCAATTTGACTTCGGTAGGTGGTGCAGGGAGTTTTGCCATGTAGTGGTTGAAGAGTGCCGGTGAGATGACCCCTCCTTGGGGTACACCTTGCTTGACTTTCCTGTATAGCGATTTTTTGTTCCGAAATTCGACGTAGGATTTCCTACCATTAAGGTAGTTGGTAAGTCAACGTATCGTGGTGTTGGAAAGCTGTGACTCTAGGATGTCTTGTGGTAAGATGCCTAGGTCAACGGTGTCGAATGCCTTAGATAGGTCCAGTGCAACAAGGACAGTGCGGTCACAGGGACGATGTTGGTTAAGTCCTTGCGAGATGAGTGTTGTGATCTCCGAAAGGGCTGTGGTTGTACTGCGCTGCTTGCGAAAGCCGTGTTGGTGTTCAGCTAACTGGAGTTTGGAATGAAGCTGAGGAAGTACTATAGCTTCTAGTATTTTCGATGTTGGAGACAGGAGAGAAATTGGACGATACGAGGATCCTTGAGCTGCCTGTTTACCGGCCTTGAGTAGGGGAATAATTCTGCCCATTTTTCAAGGGTCAGGGATATCCAATGTTTCATGTGAGAGGTTAAAGATTTGAGTGAGGTAAGTGATACCTGTTGAGCCAAGATGTTTGAGCATAATCGTTGCGATTCCAACCGGTCCAATGGCTTAGGAAGGTTTTACACTGCGTATCACATATTCAACTTCGGAGGGAAGTAGAATATGTGAGGTGTTGTCGTGGTCAAGGCTGTGCAACTTCCAGAGAGTAGCACGCTTGCTCTTGTTACAGTGCGTTGGGTGTTCTATGAACTGGCGGTAGAACATTGAGGAACACTTCCTGGGGCAGTCTTGTTGTGTGCTGTTGAATGTGATGGCTGTTAGGTCTCTACGTCTGGACAGGTCCTTGATAGTGGATCAGAGTTTCTTTGAGCCCCCGTCACAAGATTGAAGGTACTCCAGCCATTTAGTTCGCCTATGTTGGTTGACTAGGCGATCAATTTCAAGATTTAGTAGATCGATTTTGGTACTCGCGGGGTTGATGCTACGAATATGATCACGTTCGTTAGCGAGCTAGACTGCTTCTGCTGGGAAGTTAGGCCTAATTGTAGGTATTCTCCCGGCTGGAATGAAACGTGCAGCTGCTCTAATGACGATCCGGAGGAAGATCCTTTCACCTGAAATTTCGTTGGTGGGGGGTGGTCAATGTCCCAATTGTCGGTCGACAAACCTAGTGAAACTTGGCCAGTCCGCCTTAGCATAATAGACAAACGTACGTTTTTCCGCTGACACAAAGTTGCTGATGTCTGTGGAGCTGGATCAGGTGGCACAGATCCTGGTTGGTGAGGTTTTATTGAAGGTACCAAAGTTTGAATCATCGATTTGCTCGGCAATATGCGTGCCGCGACCATCGTTCTCTAGATTAGAGTGCCATGGCGGGCGTTGAAGTCCCCGACAATCCGGCGGTTACCGTCTTTTAGTAGATGTTCTGGGGAAGGAAGGTAGCCGGATGTGCAGCATGTAGTTGCAGCATGTTGACTGGAAAAGTTTGTGTTTCGAGGTGTGGATCGGGTGTGGTGGGTGCAGGTGTTGGCATGAGTCTGTAGTTGACCGAGTTGTGCACGATGAACGCAAGACCTCCTCCGCCTCCACTGTTTCTGTCCTTGCGTATGATGTTATAGTTGGTGCTTCTGGATAGCAATCAGGAGGGAGTGAGCTTTGTTTCTTGTATGGCAGTAATTAAGATCCCATGGTGCTCCATATAGTTGGTGATTTCTGTTACTTTCCCTCGTAAGCCGTTGCAATTCAGATGCATCACAGCGAAAGGTATGTGGTGTTCCTGTGTGGTATGTTGGTAGTTTGCTGGTGGGGGTGAGTCCGTGGATGTTGGTGTAGTGTTGATGAGCAAGTTGAAGTTGTCTGTCGGATTATGACTGGTTATGGGGGATGTTGTGGGTGGAGTGTGAAGTTGTGGGTTTTTTTTTGTACTGTTTGGTTAGAGCAGCATGGGGCCAAGAAGTTGGCGGTCCATTGATGACAGTTATTAGGTCCAGAGCATGTTCTAAGATGACACCAGTTCTCACAGCCATTGCATTTGACGGAAGAGCAATGCCGTTTATGCGGCTTTGGCATACTGAGCAGTGCCAGGTAGTGGCGTTGTGGGTTGTCTGAACTCGTGCCCTGCAGCATTCCGCAATGAAACTCCGATTCCAGTCTCTGATGTTGGTTAGAACTGAGCATCGTCTGAAATGGCACCAGTGTTCGCAGTTGTTGCACATAACTGAGGAGATGTTTCTATTTATCCTTGTGTTGCATACGGAGCATGTCCAGATCAGAGGACCTGGATTCGGCTCGATGCCGGCTAGAGAAGTAGTATGCGGAGCAAGGATGCCGGCGTTATTTGCTCCACTATGGAAAAAACGTTTGCAGTGAACGAATTGTAGTTGATTGTTGACATTCTTTGGCCAGGAGAATACTGGGTCGATTCCGGGACGAAGACCCAAATGTCGTGAGAATCGTTGTGTGACAGGTGATTGATGTCTCTGATGGAATAACAACCGCAACTAATAACATTCACCAAAGCATCAGAAGAACGCACACCAGCATATTCTGGGGTATTCGCATCACGCTTTCTCCTCATGAACTCGACGTGTTCCAAGTGTAATATTTAAGAACTTTAGGATATAATAAAGTCTTAGCGAAATTTTCGGTTGAACCCAATTCAAAGAAAGCGGTGAGAGTGTGTGTGCCGGCTGCTCCGCTATATTTTCTGCGTTCGTTGTGTTTATTTCACTATTGGCCATTTTTTAAATGAACAGCTAGATGCTGAACTGTTGGATATCGCTCGTGAATGTTGAATGAAAATATGCGCCAAACCGCTTCATTGCTGCGATGTAGCGCCCCATCTGGAATTTCGGGATTTCGTCAGTTTAATTGGCCAGCCCGCATACTGCCATAAAACTGCCTTTCTTGACGTATTTGCAAATGTCTTTGATCGACTTCACCGAATTGCAGTACTCAACATTGATGTGGGCACCATACATTTTAAAAGAAGCGGTGAGTAGGGCAAGGTACGACGACGTCAACATCTACATTTGATTGTGGTTGTGTATGCAGGCCTCGCTTTTGCCATTTAACAGAGTACATTCAACATTGAGTTTTGCCAAATATGTAATTTTTGGTGATGACGTCCAGCAGCCTTGTCAACTTTTGTTTGAATACTCGGGCGAGAAAAATGCGAATTGAAAACAAATCAGCCAAGGAATTCGCCGATTGACCGGTTTGATTGTGATTTGCTCGCGAATAAAACACTGACAGTTTAATGAAAAAGCGAAAATACACGGACAAATCAAAACAATTTAGCGAACAAATCATGCATTTTGCTCTAACTTACCTAGAATGTCCTTAAATATGCTTTTAATCAATCAATATATATTGAGAATTGCAAAAGAAATTTAAGTTTGTTTAAGCCTAGGAAACTATACGTTACTTAAGTATGAAGCACTTTTTAAAGAATGATTTACTTTTGGAAGAGATCAGGATATTTAAGCGATCATTTTATAACAGCCCATTACATCAGGTAGGTATTGAGCAATGATTAAAGGGTTTAATTTACCTCTTCGCATAATAGTCTACTATAGGCGATGCCCTTTCTTCTAGTAAATGTGTGATTTTAAGTTGTTATGCAAACCTTAATACTTTTTTTTAAATTTACCTGGTTGCATAATAGACTACTGCATGCAATGTACTTTTTCCTTGTAGAAGTGTAAGTAATGGTTTAATGCTAAATAAAAAGACGATATCAATATATTTTTAATATTTTATATAATTAAAACGCTATTAATTATAACGATTTAATTCTAACGTATGATAAGTTATAACAATGGTATTTAATTCTAACGATTAAATCTTATCGTATGATAATTATAAAAACGATTAAATGAGTTTTTAATGTTGCACAATATTCGTTTGTGTTCAACTCCCAACTGAAACTTAAATTATCAAAACAGTGTCCAGGCAGCACCTTGTAAATAAAGTGAAAAAATGAGTTCAGTGGATGAGTCCGCAAAAACGTCACAAAGAAATAATACATTTGCATCCGCTGAACTTCCGTCGCGACGTGTCATATGAGGAAATGCTGATGTCGCGTCTGCCACAGCGAATGCATTAGATGTAGGATGTTTTCATAAACGTAAAAAATCTGGTTATTTTCTATTGAATTGTTGAACACACTCATAATGCAGAATATTTGCAGTTAACATGAAGGCCAGACTTAGTACAATTCATCGTTCATAAACGACAACACATGGCAGAGAAAAAAAAAGATTTTAATACGTTTAATTTTGATTGGCTTTCACAAGAAGAAAATAATAATATAATTCGCACAAACATTATTCGCATTAAAAAGAGGAACAAAAGCTTAAAGAGGAAGATTTATTGCATAAACACAAATCGGTTATTGCCAAATATGCGATCTTTTTATTCTGCAGACAAAAAATTATGGCTGAGCAATCTGCCCGACGCCGATGACATAACGACGTTTATGAACAGTGGGTACTGCAGTTGAGCTAGGTTAGTACGATCGAAAATCTGACTTAATGAACGTGAATAATGCAGTTCTTAGTTAGGCAGACGTTTATGAAAACACCCATATTAAGACAAAGAAAATTATGGGAATGTTATGTCACTCCTCCTCTCCTTAAGATCATTCGCGTCCTCGTGAATAACGCTTGCGGGAACTTTTCGGAAAGTACATAATCTAGGAATCATGATCATCATGATTACAACAAAAATAATAAGGATTACAGTTGAGTAGATAACAATGTTTTATTTTTTTATTTTACTCAAATGAAGTTTGAGTTCAGTTAAAGTTTCATTAGGTATTATGTTTTTGATTTTAATATCATTGACGTGAGGAATCATAAGGTTTAATACATTTTTGAATGACTTAAATTTTATATTTTAAAGTAGATTTCACAGTTTGAAAACTTAATTATATTTTTTCTTTTTAATTTTACATGAAGATGATTACGTGTTTGGTTTAGCATTGTTTCTATTAATTTTTTAGTAACAATTGCTATATTGCTTTCAACAAAATGAGTTAGGTATTTTTTGTGGTTAACGGCTGATCAAAGCAACAGCAAAAACTAACAAATTTTTTGTTTCGTGTGTTTGCCAACTTATCCATATATAATTTTTAAAAGTAGACTCTGGTGGTGGGAATTATAACTAAAAATTAGGTTAAATATTTCTTAACCAAAAATTTTTTTTTGGTTAACGCTAAACCATTTCTGGTCTATCCAATGTGTTTGTTGTTGTAATTTTTATTTTTTTTGTTGAAAGCAATATAGCAAATTATATTAGGTTCGATATATTGTATTTCTTCTCTATTGTTTTCTCTAAAATTACATTCATTACAGTTGTTGGATAACAGGTTAATAATACAGTTATATTTAGCATGACAATTTTGAAGTTCTGAACTTCGTGTAGAGTATTGTTTACTTTGGTTAATGTCTTTTTACTATTAAAAATTAGTTTAATATTATCAGGATTGGATGGTATTGGAATCAATTTTAACAAAGGATAATCGCTTATACCGTAAGGAAGTGTCACTACAAAGTATAGTGTGTTTTCTAATTGCCAAAGTGAAGTTTTTGTCAGTTCTAGTTGTCTTGAATCGATGTCATCTAATTTACCTATTTCTGCTAATTTAGGGTTTAGAATTCCCTGTCTGCTTAAGAGTACTCCTAGATGTATTTCTTTAAAATATTCGTATTAAATTTTTTATTTTTCTTAAAGTGTGACTTGTATTTATTGGATGTCCTAGTTTTAAATTTTACTTTATCTTATTTTTTAGTACAATTAAGAAAAACGAATTTTTTACAAAATTAAATAAATTTTTTATTTTTTTTTTGTTTTATTGTTACATAATTAGCAATTAAGTAAAACATAAAAACATAAATATATATTATTATTTTCTAAGTAAAGTAGGTAGTAGTAGTACAAATCCATAACAAAAACGAACACAAAATTAGAGATCTTCGGTATTTAAATATTAATTATTATAGGTGACATTTATATTATTTTGTCTTACTAACTGATGAATTACAATATAATCAGTCTCAAATCAGTCACAAATCCAAAAAAATCTATAGTTATAGACAGTTGTTGCAAACATTATGTAATTATCTACAGTAACATCGAACTTTAGCTGGAAGTTCCTCATCAGCTCCTTCAGAAACCTTCTTGACTGGTTTGTGGCAAGATGTTATAAATATTTTCCCTCAAACGTCTTGTCAAAGTAGGGATTTCCAATCTGGATCTCATCCACGGTGTTGATAGTTCACAGCTAAGCTTATTCATATATTCTCTACGGTTCAATGGTCTTTCTCCGTTTAGTAAAACATTATGCGTGTAAATTATATACGAATTGACAAAAGCTATGTTAAAAATGCCATAAAACATTGTCATTGGCCATCTGTTTGTCTTTCTAGAATAAGACATGGAAGAGCACATCTGAAGTGTCAACGCCGCCTTTAGTCTGGTTGTAAAACATAATAATCTCAGGTTTGCCAGGTGTAGAATTTATAACGGGACCTTCATCGCATGAGGATAATAAGTACACCACCTTCGACGGCTTCAGCTTGTACGACACTAGGTTTAAATATCCATCAAAGTAAAACATAGACGTTCCCACTTGTCTAGAACGGGTGTTTTTCAACGGTTCAGGAATTTCCCGTTTGTTTGACCTTACCGTGCCCACAATTGTCAATTTATAGTTGCGGTTTATGCCATGAACTGGTCGTGATAGCTCCATAATATGGATTGCATAAGAGTTACACATAAGATAATCATGCGCCTCTCGAGCGCAACGTATTGCCATAACTAAAAAACGGTGGTACTTACCGAACCGGAACGACCGTCTCTCGCAAGTGTTGATCGACGACTGAGTTGGCTTAAAAGAACAAGTTTGTTCGAGTTTTTCGACCATGTAAGGAATGTTACGTTTTCCCATTTCCACAAATCAGTGACGTATTTTTCTCTGATGTCAAATGTGGGTGGGGTAACTTTAAATGGTAGTTTTGAATTCCTATGATTGTACTTGCGTTCATTGCAAAGATCACCGCTATTGAATATTTTAGTAATTTCCCAAAAGTAATTTGGATAATAATACTGCTTCCTAAATTCTCCCTGTACTTTTTCGATAGCTTGATGTAATCCCTTTAAATGTATCTCTAGAACAATTTCTTTAAATCTGTCATAAGTTGTTACATCACTCAGTATTTTCATGCTTCTGACTTTATTTAGGATTAGTTCACTAGTCTAGAATTTACTGACTGGAAAAGCAGAAAATCAGTATCATCTTCAAAGCAAATTGCGCTATTTTTCCCTGCTAAATTATAGATTATAAAATACTTTGCAAATTCCTAAGTCATTGCAACATAGTCAATAATGTTTCGCGAATTTTAAAATATTATTCGTAATTTGGTCCCGTTTGTTGTGGATTTTAAAAAGATATATATGTCTAAAAAGGTAAATCGGTCTTTCAGAGATAGGAATAAAACTTGAGTTATCTTCGTCTGCTGAATGGAAAGTGCCATCAGTTTGAAATTTATCATCAAAAAACAACTTTGGATCTTAACTCTTGAAAGTGCGTCGGCCACATGGTTTTCTTTTCCCGAAATATGTTTAATTTCAAAATCATATTCGTTCAATTTTATTTTCCACCTTTGGAGCTTCATGTTTGGCTCTTTCAAATTGCGCAACCATAGCAACGGCTTACGGTCGCTATGTATCAAAAACAATGCACAGTAACTCTTTTTAGGTGGCTGAGTAGTTCAACTCACGTTCGTTGAGTGTTCTACTCGCGAAGGATATAGGATGACCATCTTGGATAAGGACTGGTCCTAGAGCAACATGAGACGCGTCAGTTTTCAGGGTAAATTTTTTATTATAATCTGGGTACTTTAAAATTGGATCGTTCGTAATTAAGGTTTTTATCGTATTCACTTTTCCATATTTAAGACATTTTAATAAAGGCTTTGTTATTTCCGCGAAATTTTTTATAAATTTCCTATAGAACCCGGCTAGGCCAATAAATTGTTTAATTTCTTTGGGGGATTTTTGTATTGTGAAATTCCGAATTGCTTCTATTTTATTCGCGTTGGGACGGACACCATTTGGTGTTATAATATGTCCTAAAAATTCGGTTTCTCGCTTTAGGAATTCACACCCATCCAGTTAGATTTAACGTTTGCGTCCTTTAATCGCTTTAGGACTTTATGTAGTGAAGTTATGTGTTCCTGTAAAGGGGTACTAAATACTATTACAACATCTAAATAAACTCTTTACCTAAAAGGTCGAAAATTACAAAATTCAATAATCTTTGAAAAGTCGCAGGTGCATTTTTTAATTTTTGAATTTTTTCAGTATCCTGTCAAGTTCTAACCTCGCTTCCTTATTTAAGTGATCTATACGAAATTTGCTTAGTGCGTCTATTTTTATTATATTAACTTCTTTGAGGGCATTATTATATTCGACTTCTTCTGTAGGGGGTCTTAAGTCATACAATTTTCCGTTTAGTTCTATTTTGTTACTAACGAGATCTATGCGTGCATTCAGAAACCTTAAAATGTCGATTCCCATTAATCCGTCTAGATAATCGAAGTAATTATGGACATAAAATTTTAAATAGCTCTCAATTAAATTGTGGGCTAATAATAATTGAACGTTATCAAGTTTTCTAAATCCTAATAATAATTTTAACTTGAATTGTGATTACTTTTTGTGTCTGTGACGACAAAACGTGAGGTATAATTAGACTTATTGAACAGCATGTGTCTACTCCGAAGTTTACGGTTCTATTCCAGATTTACAGCTTAATGGATAGAAGTTTCTGTCTGAGTCTGTTACTAGAAAATTTGTTTCTTCTAACTCCATTGGTTGGGGCATTCCGTACCGTCGGATTCGTGATTGATTTGAGTCGTTATAACTTTTAACTTTTATATGATTGACTAAAATAATTAGTTTGAGTGATTGGTATATTTGATGTACTAGGAAAATGTTTTGGTGTAGTCATTGGAAAACCTGGTGTGTTAAAATTTTGCATTTGGTTGTGTGAGTTGTTTGGGATAAAAGGGAATTGACCTACTGGGTCATATGAGTAGTGTGGTACAGGGTATTGGAAATTCGAATAATTTCTGTTATTATTTTTTCCATTATTATTAAAAAAATTTCTTTGTTTAAACGAGGTATCCTCTTCAAAAGCTTCATTTTCATACAAAATACGAAAAGCGTCACTCATATTTTTTACGGAGTGTGCATTTAGAAGTGCCACCAAATGGTTAGGTAGTTGTTTTTTTAAACTGCTTTAGACATCTACAATTAGTTTCGTCCAAAATTAATTTTTTTGCATACTCTGACTCTACTTTAAGTTTAATTCTGTCTACGTTTGCACGTTCTGCACGTTTCGTTGTTTTTTTTCGTCATACAATAGCTTAACACTTTTTTAAATCCAATATGCTCTTAATTTAAAATTAGTATTAGTGATAGTAGTATGCTCACCAAATTCAATTATTAAATATTTTTTTAAAGTTGGAACACTTTGGTTGTTTTCTGCGAACCACGTTTAGCGCGTGTGTTCTTGTGATCGCATGGAAAATTAAAGTTTTTTCTTCCTTTGATAAAGATATGTTGAGATGTTTGTTTGTTATTATTAAATTCTCTATATTAACTTCACTTGCCCGTGGGTCGTCGGTCGGTCGTCTGTCGTGGATTCTTGCGATCAATTTTTAACCCACTTCCCATGGCCGGATTTTATTGAAATTTTGCACACATGTGTATTTCCGGAGACAACACTTTCTCCCAAACAAAAATTTTAAAAAATTTACCCGATTTTCTTCAAATTTTACACACATGTGTATACCCAATAAACAATACTTTTTCGAATATTTGGTAGTGATCGGGTCCCGGGTTTGGCCGCAAGGCCCTTATACATTTTTTAAATATCTGTACTGGCATCAGATATTCGTCGCCCTTTATGGACTGTGTGCGGTGTGTGCTGCGCAGTCGGCTGCGCTGCATTGTTTTGGTGGTGGTGGAGAGAGAGAGAGAAATCTTAGCGCACGCACAAATGAACCCAGCAAATGAAACGAGACATACATGTTTTATGCTTACTTCAACTTACATTTTTATTTACTGAATTGTATTTTTATTGATGTCGTTTTTTTTGTTGTCGATATCAACTTACAGATAGAACAACAAGTTTTCACAATATTCTGTCATTTGGCGTTTTCATAAATTAGTTCAGAGCAGTCAAAGAGTTCTCAAGATAAATGTTCGTGTTTCTTATTTGCTCAGAGTATGAGCTTGCTCTAAGTGCTCAGAATAAAATGATCTGAGCTTTTTCAATTTTAACATCTGATGTCAAATGTTTGTTTCGATGATTTTCTCCTACAATAAAAAAAATGGCCCAGGATCGAGGGGCTCCCATATCAATTTCTGCGATTAGAGAATTTAGATGAAAAATTTTAATTTTTATGGGTTGTTTTTTTTTTTCTTATTTTTTCCATCGAATGTTTGAATTAGTTTGAGATTCTGCATCACTAGTTCTGGTGACTCCTTTGATTCCATTTTGGTGGTGTTTAGTTCTAGTTTATTGAGTAATTTATTTAAATTATCAACTTCGCTATTCATTTAAAATTCGCCTCCCTTGAAGTATTTGCAATAACGAACCTGCTGTTTTTGGAAACAGAAACAATGCAGAATAAGTACAGAAGTAGACGATTTTCATTCAATTTAAAAAAAATTCGAACAAGCAAGCTAAAGCAAGTTTTAAAAGAAAACCATACGTGCAATACTAGTACAACGACGACAAAAAATGTACAAATGCTATTGGACCCTTATAATTATAACAGATTGCCAATAGTGCATTTTTTTGGATCGTTCAACTAAAACGATATTAATAGAATTTATGTTTTTTTTAACTGTAATGACGAATATTTTAACGTCAAACTTTCGTCTTACATCCATCGTGCACACAAGAAAAAAAATTCCGCAAACGCTAATTGAGTACAAATGCATGCAAACAAGTCCAGCATAGCAACACAGCACATGCATGCAAATTAATTCAGCATAACAACACAGCCAACGCAGTATGTACGAAATAACGGAGGTAACAAAATGCCAGATGGAAAAAACCCAAAAGATTTGCAATGCATAAGCAAAAGAGAAAACACCAACAACACGAGAGAGCTGGGAGAGCTGCAAAGCTGAAAAGTCCACCAAGAGGCTGTAATGTACGCGTATATTTTTGAAAATAAATTATAATTTGAAAAACCATCACCCTTTTAGGCAAAAATAATTGGTACTTACTGCGAAAATTACCAACTACAATTTAGTTGACGCTTTGACGTCGACAGCGACGTCGCACTCTACCAACGACTGGCAAATAATCTATCTATTAAATCAATTCCTCTTTAAAATATTAGCCTGAGACGCGACCCCTGCCTCTATTAATTTTTATATTCGTATTGAACACAAAAGGTCAGAAGTCGCGCTTTAAGGCAATATTTTTTTTCTTCTCTTACCTTTTTACAAATTCTGCTGCCGCTGACAGCAGGTCTGCCATTCATTATAGTGGCAGATTTTTGTTGTTGTTGTTGAGGTGTTCCTTTCGTTCAGCAATTCTCATTGTCTGCCTACATTTAATGGTAGCTGATACAAATAGAAATAAATGGAAAAGCAGAAGGCATGTCCTTTACAATAATAATTTGCATTTACCTGTTGATTTTGCACAGCAGCAAATTCTACTACCTTTAGATGCATGTAAAATGCATTGTGTTCGTTATCCAATTGTTTTCAGGGCTAGGGGCTGGATTTTCCCCCTGCCCTATCGACACTAATACACTATACCAAATTAAACTTTGCACACGCGATATTAATTCATTAATAAATTTAAAAAACGAACAAAGAAAAAAAAAGAGTGCGTGTAACTTTTACGCGCGGTGAAACTTTTTGGACGTTGTGGCCGATTTTTTTTTATATTTAAATTTACTGCCAGGGGAAAACGGTTAAAGATGAGAACAGGAACAAAGCTAAAATTAAAAGTTTGTAAAATGAATTGTAAGAAAAAAAAACAAAAACTTACAAGTAAACTTAATTCAACTGAATAGAAAATAAATAAATAGATGAGGATTATCGTATGAAATATTAATATGAATGTGCAAAACTATTGAAAAAATTGCTCAAAATGCCCCCCTTCGGCATGAATGCAAACCTGCGCTCGTTTAACACTTTCTCTTTTTAAGTTTGTTTGAGGTTGTACATTGCGTATCTCCTGAGCTGCATGTTCAATCCTTCTTCCTACTTGTTCTATAGTTTCTATTTCTTTATAATATACTAGCTCTTTCATTCTTCCTCACACAAAAAAAACGAGAGGAGTTAGATCCGTTGACCTAGGCGGCCAAATTACCGGACCGTTTCTACCAATCCATCGGTTTCGATAATGTTCACTCTAAAAATGCAGTAACATTACGTCCGCTGTGGCAAGGAGCACCATCAAGCTGAAACAACATTTTTTTCGAGTCAGTAATGAGACGTTTTCCGTCAATTCTTGCAGGTGATTCGTCAAAAATTGCAGGTAACCGATTGAATTTAGCCTTTTGGGTAGTATGTGAGGACCAATGAAATGATCCCCGATTACTCCGGCCCATACATTTATACTGAAACGAATGAATGTTTGTCAATCCATCCCTCATTCATTTGAATTGAGTTTACTTGTAAGTAAAGTGTTACATTTTACAAACTTTTAATTTTAGTTCTGCTCCTGTTGATCCAATGTGTAAACATTGTGACATGGATTTGTAGAAAATTGAATAGGCTTTAATACTACATTTGCCAAAAAAAATCAACTGGAAGCATTTTTCGAGATGATCGCGTTATAAAATACAAATAAAAAAAATAAAAATGGTTTTGACTTTTAAATTTTAATTTTCTTTCAAAAAAGACCAACAGTGGCCTTGTAGCTAGAAGCTTTCCAGAGTTATGGTTATATGGAATTCATGTAAGGTCAAAAGTACGTTTGCTTTCGTTTCACCAACTTTCAATTTTAACCCTGCTCCTGTTAACCAAATCGAGAAACATTGTGAGGTGGAATTGTAGAAAATTGAACAGGATTTTTTGAAATAATAGCGTTTGAAAATAAAATTAAAATTTTTTTTTCTGAATTTGAAGACGTTTATGTCGGTAATGGTTTTAATAATTTAAGAAAATGTAGATTGTATGACCTTGGAAATTTAATTCTTTTCCAAAAAAGACATATAGTGACCTTGTTGCTAGAAGTGTTCAAGATTTACAGGGTGTGAAGTGATGTAAGGTCAAAAGTACATCTCTTCGCATTAAAACGCTACGTACACCGCAGGGGGAGAAAATAGACCCCCCTCCCATACGATTTTTTTCATGAAATTAATCAAGGATGTATTTACCACCTTTTTTTTTTTTTATAAAGACTCATTGCCAAGGGAGGACTCCCTGAATGACTTGCATCACAGCAAGAAGTTGGGCTAAGCCCTTTGTTAAAAATTCAAATTCAAAATAGAATAAAAATCGAATCGAGGAATGTGATTTACAATATATCGCATTCCTTACGTGTGTAGCCGGTTTCAATTTATTTTCTCAGAATTCTCTCTGATTCATTGAAAAAGCAATACGAAAAACGAACACGAAACTAAAACGACGCGAGTCCAAATACTTTTATCAATGAATCATGGTCAGGGAAAACTACAAAAAACCTTGACCAAGAAAATATTACAAATCTTAAAAATAATGTAAATAATACTGAAATTATTATTATTTTTTTTATATTTAATAAAACAGCTTATGAGCACTTCATCCTTCCGGAAATGTGAACGGCGAATTTGAAGGCCTGCAGATTATACGATTCGTGAAACACGTGCTCGACAAATTGACTCCACATCGAAGAGACTCTCGGAAAAAAGGAGGATTTAAAGTGTTGGGTTCTACATGAAAAAAGTTTTAAGGCAAACCTATGTTGATTGGACCTTAAACGATTTTTTACGTTGCTGACAAAAGGACCTGGAACTAGAGAACGGGTTTCTAAAGCACTCTACCGTTGTAAAATTTGTAGAAAATAGATAAAGCCCCTACATTTCGTCTGTGCTCAAAAGTATCCAGAGACGAAGTAATGGTTACATCGTTTATCAAACGAATAACTCTATTTTGAACTCCATCAAGATGAACTAAATGCGATCTTGGAGCCCCACCCCACATTCTAAAATTGGTCTAACATAAGATTTATATAATCTTAATACTTCAGATGGAGCGAAGTAGAAGTTACAACGTATTATGAAGCCCAAGCATTGGCTCGCTCTTTTTGAGATTTCGTAAATATGTTATTTCCAGGACCTAACATCTTAAGTTAAACTGATCTCGCAATAGTGGCACCATTAATTACTGTTGGTACGTAATGTTGAATTGCCTTTTGAGAAAAAAGACAAGCCTGGAATTTATTTGGGTTAAATTCTACTCTATTAGAAATGCCCCAATCGAGAACGACTTGAATATTCGACAGAATAGTCAAATTCATTAATTCACGCGAACCATTCAAGCGAGAATTGCATTCTTTTTGACTGACAAACTCAATGGAAGTCGATAGTGTTGTATCATCAGCAAAAGAATGGATATCACAGGTTGTAGAAGACAACAAGTTGATATATATCAAGAAGAGCGTGGGCGACAAGAATGACCCTTGAGGCACGCTAGCAATGATCCCATGTGAAGCTGAAGATATACCATTTAATACAACTTTTATTTTACGGTTCCATAAATAATTCTCAATCCATGCAATGAGAGAGGAGTGTAAGTTCAGCGCACGAATCTTATTAATAAGACAATCGTGCCATACTCTATCAAAAGCTTTAGAAATATCTAAGGAAATAATGCTTAATTCACCTAGGTTTTCAATTCTTCGCTCCAAACAATGAGTCATGCACGGCATGAGTTCACCTGAAGAGCGATTTTTACGAAATCCTTACTGCACATCGGATAAAAGAACATTCGAATCCAGATAGTTCATTAGTCTGAAATTAACGATAGATTCCTTTACCTTCGATAGAACCTACAACAAAGCAATAGGACGGTAGTTCGTAGGTGTCGATTTATCACCTTTTTTCGGAACGGGTTGAATATTTGCTATTTTCCAAATTGATGGAAAAACACTTGTCTTCATTGAAAGATTTATTATTATTATTATATTAGGTGGGGCCAAACAGCCCTGAGCACTGCGACCTTTAGGTCTATTGTGCGTCCCTGACGTTTTACCACATTATGTGGTTGTTCAGCTCCTTCGTGAATGCCACCACATCTGACAATGCGATTTGTCTGGCATTCGGCCATGGAACCGTATAGGCCTTTAGATGTTTCATTCTTTTCTAGGTGAGGGCTACGCATACGAAGAGTATATGCTCTGACTTTTCCTTTGCCTCATTGAAAGATGAAACAATTTGCTAAGCGGTTTTGCCAAAGTATGATGACATCTTTTCAATACTATTGGGGGAATACCGTCGGGGCCAGTCGCTTTATTGAGGTCAAGTTTTTCAGAATCTTTGAAACAACCCTTTTTCGGAAATAGATTTTAGACATACCTGGGCCTAGATTTGGGAGAATTGGAGGGCTTTGGTTAGTTAAAGGAAGGGTAGAAGCACCAGTGAAATGAGAAGCTAAGAGATTAGCTTTCTCAATATCAGTTCTATAATGAATACCATTAAGAAAGAAAGAAGGAATAGACGAATTATTGTCTGCAAAGTTTCTTTTAACCAATACAGCAAACGACTAAAAGCTTCGACTGTTTGAATCAGAATTCAAAATTTTTCGCATGCTATCTCGAATCTTAAGGTCATATATTATTTTTGATTTCGTTAAACCATTTATTCTTACGAGTATTGTTTTTTTGAAAAGAAGAAGGAATGCAACTTTTCATTCCTAGCAAAATGGTTGACGTGATAATTTGTGATGCTTCATCAGCATTATTGCTGGAAAAGCAGGTTGACCAATCAAATGAGCTATAAAATTGGTTCAGGTGCTCCCAGTTTGCATTTTTATAGTGCCAGAGTATCCTTTTATGAGTAGGCTTTATAATGGCTGGTGTTTATGAAAATTGGGCTACTACCAAAGCATGGTCAGAAAGTCCTAATGGAGCAGATACATCAATTGAATATTTCATTGGCATAGAAGTTAGAAATAAATCTAAAAGGTGAGGTGATTGACCAGAAGTATCGGGATACCTAGTTGGCTTATCAACGAGTTGGGTGAGAAGATTAATATTTGAAAAAAGTTCTGCAGTTTCACCAGAACTATCTCTACCATTCGAATAGGTCAACCATGAATCGTTGTGGACATTAAAATCGCACAAGACAACCAATTGTGAAAATGGTGAGGATTGGTAAATTTTGTCTATAGTTTCTGATAAGGAATTAAACTCATTTTTAGTGTCTAAAGGTGACAAATTGGGATTACGATAAAGGGAACAAATAAACATCGAATGGTTTGAAATTTTAATTTCAATCCATATCGTACTGAACATGGGATTACAGTTTGGATTAATAAATTTAGGTACATTAAAAGAGATGTCATCACGAATAAAAAGAATAACCCCACGATGTGGAACCAAGCAGTCGACACGAGAATACCCCGGACAATGAAAATTATTTGGGGTACCCATATAAGAGGCCTGCGTTTCACATAAACTTAGAACCGCAGGTTTATTCGCGTCAAGATGTGCTGCGATCGAGTTAAAATTACTTTTAATGCCGCGAATATTTGTGAAATGAATTTTAAAAAAAGAATTCATTTTGCAAAGTAAAAATACCGAACCCGGCAAGATAAAGAAAATATATGTAAAATTAGATAAGAATATAATAAAAAATTAAAAATATTAAAAATAACAAAAATACGAAGAATTTCTACAAACCAACCACTTAACAGTGAAGCGTTACTGATTCGTTAGTAGTACCAGGTCTTACAAACGAAAAAGGCACGCACAGCTACTGAGTCAGAAAGTCAATAAAAATTCTGCTTCTAAAAACTACTCAGATAAATAAATTATTTAAAAAATTGAAAAATTTGAATAAAAAAAAATTATTTTTACGTAACTGCTTTTTTGTAGAATGAATGAACAACCAATTGTTGCCGAATACACAATGGAATTCTCCAACTATCGAAGCTTCAAAACAAATTCGGCTCAATGGAAATTAGCTGGAATTCATCAATTCCAGAAGACTTATTTTCTTTGCTTGCTTAACTTTTGTTTCAAAACCCACTTCTGTAAATCTGAAATCTGCTATTTCAGTTGAAGATCAAAGTTCAGTTTTCAGAAATCAAGGCACAATAATTTTTTAGCGTGTGTGTTCGCTGATATTTTTTTTTATCCATAACGGATACACCCTGTATACAAGGCTTTTATTCGCCCTAAACTTGAGTACAATTCCATATCTGGTCTAGTGCTCCTAAAACTACTTTGCATCAGCTAGATAGAATACAAAACAGCGCGATAAAACTTATCGGTGACGAAAATATAGCGAAATCAATAGATTCGCTTGAACACCACAGGAGCTTTCCCTGCCTGTCACTGTATTATCGCTTCTTCTACCAGCGGTGCTCAAGAGAAATAGCCAACTGCATCCACCTCTCCTTGAATTCCACCGCAATACTCGTGGCGCTCTAAATGCTCATCAGTTTACCCTCAAGCCCACCTTCGGACGTACAGATAAGTTCAGGGATTCGTTCTTCAGCCGTACAACACGTATGTGGAATGCTCTGCCGAGCTCTTTACCATCTGTACATCAATACGATTCACAGACATTCAAAAAACAAGCTCACAGACATCTCCTCTTTTCTCCTCCTTTTCCTTAACGCCCACGCTGTGCCAAGCATATAGCCGAGTATTATAAGGGTGCGAACACTTTTGAGCATGGGCGAATTATAAAAATAAAAAAAAACGGAAGAATTTTGAAGGCGGAATACGGGATAACCAACGTTGGTCGGCGCTAGAATCAGGTGAGCCAAATTCCCCAGTGAGTGAGCATTAGAATTCCCTTTCTTGGTCTCGAGTTGCTGGCGGGCCTTATAGGGCTCCATCTCGAGACCCTGAAAACCTCGATAGGGAGAGATTCCCCCTTTCTTAGGTGTAGAAACCCTTCGAACTGAGGACACTGGCGGGCCTTATTGGACTCCATCCTGAAGTTCGATCTCTCGTAGGGCCAAGTTTTTCCCATTAAGAAAAGAGTGAACAGATAACAGCAAATGTGGAAAGGGAGGCAAATGTTGCGGGTTTGAAGATTAATACTGCCAAAACCAAAATCATCAACCTCGGCACTAACTCAGTAACTCAAGATAACATTGCTGTACAGCCGGTAGAGAGAGTAGAGAATTTCCAATATCTTAGGAGTATTGTCATGGCCGAAGGTGGAACCAAACAGGACATTGTCAACCGAATCGGCAAAGAAAAATCAGTGTTTGGAATGATGTCCATGATATGGCGGAGCAATGCAATCAGCTTAAACACCAAGCTGCGACTGTTCCGTTCAAATGTTAAATCTGTGCTGTTGTATGGGTTTAGCACTTGGAAGGTGACCGCTACTATCACGAAAAGATTACAAACGTTCGTAAATAGATGCTTACGGAAAATCTGGTTCACCCTATCTCTAACGATCATCTTTACCAGAGATCGGGTCAGGAACCAATAGGCACAACCATTCAACGACGGAAGTGGCAGTTGATTGGTCATACACTCCGAAAAGGCGACAGTCCCATAGCAAACTACGCAATGCAATGGAATCCGTTATCTCAGGATGGTAGAAGAACGGGTCGTCCGAGAAATACATGGCGCAGAACAGTTGAGGAAGAGTCACTGCAATTGGGAAAGAGTTGGAGAGAGATGAAGCTTATTGCCAGGAACCGCACCACGCGGTGGCGCGTATGCGTAGTAGAGGCCTTAGGACCCACAAGGGGATATAGGACATAAGTATCAAGAGATAGTTACAGAAGACGAATCTGGCTCTTACTCTCAAGATTAGTTCTTTGAAGTGGAGGATGCATATAATGACATTCTCACCCAATTATTGGAAAGAAGCTCGCTAGCAACCATAATACAATAAGGTGTCGAGACTACTGCTCGACTACCAAGGATAAATATGCCAGATTCAATGGAGATTATCTACAATGGAGGCAGTTTGCACAACTCTTCCAGCAACTAATACATCAGCCAAGTATAGGGCTTTCACAAAAGATGTATTACTTGAAGGTTAGGAGTGACAGGAGATGCCTCACGTCTTATCCAACAACTCCCGACAACCGGGGAAAGCTATGAAACTGCCTGTACAATTCTCAAGGACCGCTTTGAAAATAGGCGTCTAATCGTCTTAGCATTTCCTCAAAAGTTTTCCGCTTTACCGGTTCTTAGCACAGTGTCCGCAGGCGTACCAAAAAAAATGCATGATTGATTGAAGGAAGCATTGCATGGTATTGGAAGACTTGACATAGAAACATCCAGTTGGGATGCATTAGTGTTACATATGATGCTACAGAAGTTGGATCCTGAAAGCCATCGTTTGTTTGAACAATACCTGTCCAATCCACTTTAAGTTCCGCAGGTTTCAACATTTTGGTGTTTTTGGAGGAACACTTCCAAATGTTAGAAGCCCTGGTGATAGATGAAAAAGACCCTTCCAAAGATTAAACAATAAGTCAAATTGTTTAATCACAGCAGAAAGTGAAAGGACGTGCTACCTATGTAAGGACGTCTCTCACATTTTAACCAAATGCAAGAGGTTTTTACAAATGTCTCCTCAAGAGCGAAATCTAAAGGTACGACAACTAGGATCTGCCTAAACTGCTTGAATTCCGGTCACGCACATTGCGACTGCAAATCCGGACACTGTTTAACATGCCAACAGAAACATAATACTCTGTTGCACTTCAGTGCTCAAAGGGAAATTAACAATTCCAGTCCTTTCAATGATTTTAAGCGTGCATCAACCAACCAATGCAGCTTTTCATGAAGAAACATCCTGCGATTTTCTAGTACCAGCAAGGATCAAAATTTTTGATAGTCAGAAAAACACAGTAGAGGCAACAGCAATACTTGATTTTAGCTCCCAGCTTTCATTTATCTCTGCGAATCCGAACAATGCTCGAGCTGCTACGTGAACGTGCTCTGGTTTGGTACATGAACAACAACCAACAGTGGCAGCGATGGAACGATTTTAAAAAGGATTTCATGAAATTCTTCCTCCCGAACCGTTTTCAAGTACGGCTAGAAGACGACATTCGACACCGGTATCAAAAGCCTCGTGAGTGCTTCAAAGCTACGTTCTCGCTCTGCAAACTCTAATGCGTTGCGCTAACTACGCTGAAGACAAACGGCTTGATCGCACATACGAGAACGCACCAGTTGTACAAACGTCACAGATATTTCCATCACCTGGAGGAGCTGATCGGAATGCCTGAAGACCTTGATTAGATTAGGAGAAAAAAGACTCAGTTTCAGTCAAACATAGACGCAGTCCACAGCCATTACACTGTGGAATTACATCAAACGCCTAGTTTCTCATCGACCCACGAACAGCATGCCGACGATGTGGCCAACAGGGGCATATCTACAGAGGTTGCAGGAATAGTCGCTCTTGTTTTGTTGGGAATGCGGCCGAAGAAATACATACACCAAAGAATGCTGCAGAATTAATTCGGGAAACGCAATAGTGGACCGGAAGGAGCGGCACACATCCGGACCGCGGAGTAGAAGTCCTCAAGGAAGACGCGAGACAGGTGTACGCATATGTAACCATCAACTGTACACCGGCGGTCGCAACTATAGACATGGGAGCAACACGGAGCTTTGCCAGTGAGGATTTCATCCTGAAGCGGGGACAGTAACTGGCAAGATCACGACTTACAAAAGTATTTGTTCGATGGCTGATGGAACTCCAAGAAAAATTAACAACCAAGAAGTCGCAGTAAAATTGGCAACCGCATGCTGTAAAACTTGTCTGCTAGTCTTGCCAGGAGCGAAAGACTTGACTCGACTCGACAGCGATTTGCTGCTGGGAATGGACTCAACTTGGCCTTGTCATAAGCTGCGGAAGGTCGTCTCTCTCACTGGATAATACCAGAGGAAGCAGATTCCAGGAGGGAGTCACCAGGCTTTACTTGGTTAGGAGCGTGAAGGACGAAATCAAGTCAACTAAAGTCATCGCCAGTCAACTCAGTCAAGCCAAGTCAAATTAAGTCAACTCAAGTGATCACAAGCAGCTCATGTCATCGCAAGTCAAGTCGAGTCAAGTCCAGTCAATTCGAGTCAAGATGAGTCAAGTCGAGACAAGTCAAGTCAAGTCGAGTCAAATCGAATCAATTCGTGTAAAGTCATGTCATGTGATTCAAGCCGAGTCAAGTCGAGTCAGGTCGAGTCATGTCGAGTCAAGTCGAGTCAAGTCCAGTCAATTCGAGTCAAGATGAGTCAAGTCGAGTCAAGTCGAGTCAAGTCGAGTCAAGTCGAGTCAAGTCGAGTCAAGTCGAGTCAAGTCGAGTCAAGTCGAGTCAAGTCGAGTCAAGTCGAGTCAAGTCGAGTCAAGTCGAGTCAAGTCGAGTCAAGTCGAGTCAAGTCGAGTCAAGTCGAGTCAAGTCGAGTCAAGTCGAGTCAAGTCGAGTCAAGTCGAGTCAAGTCGAGTCAAGTCGAGTCAAGTCGAGTCAAGTTGAGTCAAGTCGAGTCAAGTCGAGTCAATTCGTGTAAAGTCAAGTCAAGTCGATTCAAGCCGAGTCAAGTCGAGTCAAGTCGAGTCAAGTCGAGTCAAGTCGAGTCAAGTCGAGTCAAGTCGAGTCAAGTCGAGTCAAGTCGAGTCAAGTCGAGTCAAGTCGAGTCAAGTCGAGTCAAGTCGAGTCAAGTCGAGTCAAGTCGAGTCAAGTCGAGTCAAGTCGAGTCAAGTCGAGTCAAGTCGAGTCAAGTCGAGTCAAGTCGAGTCAAGTCGAGTCAAGTCGAGTCAAGTCGAGTCAAGTCGAGTCAAGTCGAGTCAAGTCGAGTCAAGTCGAGTCAAGTCGAGTCAAGTCGAGTCAAGTCGAGTCAAGTCGAGTCAAGTCGAGTCAAGTCGAGTCAAGTCGAGTCAAGTTGAGTCAAGTCGAGTCAAGTCGAATCAATTCGTGTAAAGTCAAGTCAAGTCGATTCAAGCCGAGTCAAGTCGAGTCATGTCCAGTCAAGTCGAGTCAAGTCAAGGAGTCAAGTCGAATCAATTCGTGTAAAGTCGATTCAAGTCGATTCAAGCCGAGTCAAGTCGAGTCAGGTCGAGTCATGTCGAGTCAAGTCGAGTCAAGTCCAGTCAATTCGAGTCAAGATGAGTCAAGTCGAGTCAAGTCGAGTCAAGTCGAGTCAAGTCGAGTCAAGTCGAGTCAAGTCGAGTCAAGTCGAGTCAAGTCGAGTCAAGTCGAGTCAATTCGAGTCAAGTCGAGTCAAGTCGAGTCAAGTCGAGTCAAGTCGAGTCAAGTCGAGTCAAGTCGAGTCAAGTCGAGTCAAGTCGAGTCAAGTCGAGTCAAGTCGAGTCAAGTCGAATCAATTCGTGTAAAGTCAAGTCAAGTCGATTCAAGCCGAGTCAAGTCGAGTCATGTCCAGTCAAGTCGAGTCAAGTCAAGGAGTCAAGTCGAATCAATTCGTGTAAAGTCGATTCAAGTCGATTCAAGCCGAGTCAAGTCGAGTCAGGTCGAGTCATGTCGAGTCAAGTCGAGTCAAGTCCAGTCAATTCGAGTCAAGATGAGTCAAGTCGAGTCAAGTCGAGTCAAGTCGAGTCAAGTCGAGTCAAGTCGAGTCAAGTCGAGTCAAGTCGAGTCAAGTCGAGTCAAGTCGAGTCAAGTCGAGTCAAGTCGAGTCAAGTCGAGTCAAGTTGAGTCAAGTCGAGTCAAGTCGAATCAATTCGTGTAAAGTCAAGTCAAGTCGATTCAAGCCGAGTCAAGTCGAGTCATGTCCAGTCAAGTCGAGTCAAGTCAAGGAGTCAAGTCGAATCAATTCGTGTAAAGTCGATTCAAGTCGATTCAAGCCGAGTCAAGTCGAGTCAGGTCGAGTCATGTCGAGTCAAGTCGAGTCAAGTCCAGTCAATTCGAGTCAAGATGAGTCAAGTCGAGTCAAGTCGAGTCAAGTCGAGTCAAGTCGAGTCAAGTCGAGTCAAGTCGAGTCAAGTCGAGTCAAGTCGAGTCAAGTCGAGTCAAGTCGAGTCAAGTCGAGTCAAGTCGAGTCAACTCGAGTCAAGTCGAGTCAAGTCGAGTCAAGTCGAGTCAAGTTGAGTCAAGTCGAGTCAAGTCGAATCAATTCGTGTAAAGTCAAGTCAAGTCGATTCAAGCCGAGTCAAGTCGAGTTAGGTCGAGTCAGGTCGAGTCATGTCGAGTCAAGTCGAGTCAAGTCCAGTCAATTCGAGTCAAGATGAGTCAAGTCGAGTCAAGTCGAGTCAAGTCGAGTCAAGTCGAGTCAAGTCGAGTCAACTCGAGTCAAGTCGAGTCAAGTCGAGTCAAGTCGAGTCAAGTCGAGTCAAGTCGAGTCAAGTCGAGTCAAGTCGAGTCAAGTCGAGTCAAGTCGAGTCAAGTCGAGTCAAGTCGAGTCAAGTCGAGTCAAGTCGAGTCAAGTCGAGTCAAGTCGAGTCAAGTCGAGTCCAGTCGAGTCAAGTCGAATCAATTCGTGTAAAGTCAAGTCAAGTCAAGTCGAGTTAGGTCGAGTCAGGTCGAGTCAGGTCGAGTCAGGTCGAGTCAGGTCGAGTCAAGTCCAGTCAATTCAAGTCTAGTCGAGTCAACTTGAACTAAGCCAACTCAAGTCAAGTCATTACGGATACAAATGATAATAACTAACGAAAACGGACATGGCAACAACACGCATGAAAACACGGACATGACAACACAAACAACAATAAGAATCTCAGCAGCGGACACGGACCTGACAACAATACGCATGATGACAACCCAGCGACAAACATGAACTCAGCAGCAACACTAAGAATAGCGAACGCGGTGACGGAGAGCGCAAGGCACCCAAGAGGCATAGAGAAGCAGGAACAAGCATGCAGAGATTACGTCCGAGGAAAGTCCATGGCGTTCCAGCAAACCATCGGTGGCAAAAGGGTAAAAGTCCAGCTCAATCGCCAAGGAGAAGCGATGGTACAAATCACCGGTAGTATGGGGGGAGTGTAATGACGAACATTTTAAGGTCAAACTTTCGTCTTACACCCACTGTGTACACAAAAAGAAAAATCCCGCAAACGCTAATTGAGTACAAATGCATGTAAACAAGTCCAGCATAGCAACACAGAACAGGCATGCGAAGCGACACAACCAACGCAGTATGTACGAAATAATGGAGGTAACAAAATGCCACATGGAAAAAACTCAAAAGATTTACAATGCATAAGCAGAAGAGAAATCACCAACAACACGAAAGAGCTGAGAAAGCTGCAAAGTCCACCAAGAGGCAAATCTTATAAAAGGAGAAACACAGGAAGAATTGCCCTCTTTCACTTCGGCAACAAAACAATGAGAAACTTTAAGTGAACATTGCAAGGGAAAAAACCTCAAGGAGAATATTGACAGCATCCACAACTACCGTAAATGGGACAAAAGTGAACATCGCGGGCGGGTCACTACAAGCGACATATTCGACACCAAAGCTTTCAACGTAGCTAAATACGGAGAAATTTGAAGGCGAGATACGGGACAACCAACGTTGATAGGCGCTAGGTGAGCCAAATTTCCCAGTGAGCTAGGACTAGAATCCCCTTTTTTGGTCTCGAGACTTTAGCCGGTCTTATAGGACTCCATCTCGAGACCCTGAAATCCTCGATAGGGAGAGATTCCCCCCTTTGTTAGGTGTAGAAACCCTTCGAACTCAGGACACTGTCGGGCCTTATAGGACTCCATCCTGAGGTTCGATTTCTTGTAGGGCCGGCTTTTTTTAATTTAGTACAGAGTGAACAGTGAAGAATCTGCTGCTCTCTACTAAATCTTGCTTATAATCCCCATTCTTGGTTTCGAGACTCTGACGGGCTTTATAGGATACCATCTTGAGATCCTGAAAAGAGATTCTCCCTTGTTAGGTGTAGAAACGCTTCGAACTCATGACTCTGGCGGGCCTTATAGGACTCCATCCGTAGGGACAGATTCCCAGTAAATTTGACTAAAGTGCAATACAACGTTTCTTGCCCGTACCTCATCGTTACCAGACCCGAGTCAGCGGCTAAGGAACCAGGAGTTGCGCTTACCTTACAACGATAAACCCCGAAGACAAAACATCACGGCAAAAACAGAATACAATTCGAATTGAATTGAACCCAATAATACATATAATATTAATACATAACAAAAACTTCAGAGTAAAAAAAAAATATTTTTGTAACAAAACCAACGGTCTATTCGTTGACAGGCAAACGACCCTGGACGGTGGCGAGCGTATCCCAGCAATGTACCTCGTTACATAACTATACATTTTTTTACATCGATTCGAATCACGATTAAGCTGTTTAGGACCCGTTCGTTTGTGACCGACTGTGCCAGTAGTGTTTTACAGTTAAAACAAGAGACGATATTAATGTATTTTTGATATTTTATTTAATTAAAACGATATTAATTCCAACGATAGTAATTCTAACGATTTAATTCTTACGTATGATAATTTATTAAAACGGTATTTAAATCTAAGAATTTCATTTTAACGTTTGATAATTATTAAAACGATTATATGAGTTTTAATGTTTATGTTTATGTGTTATATTAATGTGTTTATTGTAGCGTCCAAGCAGCGCTGCCCGGCCACGACATGTAGCAATTCCTTCAGTGTAAGTACGGTACAGAAAAGTTGACGTCGCGTCTGGTTCAGAGGATGCGTCCGCAAAAACATCACAAAGAAATAATACATTTGCATCCGCTGAGCTGCCGTCGCGAAGTATCATATTTCCTCACTGTATTCGCACTGAGGAAATGCTGACGTCGCGGCTGCCAGCGAATGCATTAGATATATTAAGACAAAGCAAATTATGGGAATGTTATGTAACTTGTAATTCTAAGTTGCTTACGGAGCTTAACACCTTTTTTAAATGCCATTAATTTACCATATTACCGCTTACTACAGGTAACCTAAGTAAACTGCAAGAAAAATTTGGTTGCAAGTCCATAAAAATGTCTGTCGCTTTTAATTGTGAATGTTTGAAGAAAATTAAAGAAAGATAGAAAAAATCTAATTTGTATTAATTTGTAGGAAAAATATGACACAAAATTGCAAAAAAACCAAAAAAAAAACTGTTGATGTGAAAAATGTGAATGAATTCGTTCAATCCACTTTGATCTATTATTAAGTTTGCACGAATCCTATCGCTTTTAATTGTGTATGTTCAAAAATCGAAGAAAGATTGAAAAAATATAATTAAGTATTAATTTGTAGGAAAAATAAGACATAAAATTGCCAAAAAAACCAACAAAAAAATTTCTGTTGATCCGATCGCTACCAAAATTCACAGGATTAATCTTGTAACGAAGTTAATTTAAACCTTTAAATTAACAACGTCTAAAATATGTACATATCAAATAAGCTATTAAGTTATCATAATACACTATACGGCATTAAGCACACCAGACAAGTAGGCAAAATACCAAACCCACTGCCTATGTACCAGTAGCACAACAGTGGCACCTCCGCTCGGAAATCGATCGATACGGGGATCAAATCCCACGGTCGTCCGAGACCAACCGAGAAAGTCATTTTTTTTCTGGTAAGAAAGTACTCCTGTCGCGCCCCATCTCCAAATAAAATATAATAAGAATAATAAGACCATAATATAAATAATAAAAATGGCCAAAAGAATAAATTGTACGTATACGGACGTAACACGTATACGAACTATTTATTATACAATATTTGGGAAAATAAAATTCCCAGCAATTCGAATAATAAAGTAATGACATGGGACGTGAAAACCACAATTAGCAGGGAGTGTGGAGAAGAGTATTCCCGTCTTATAAAGACATATATACTTCTCCCAGTGGTAAAACACTCCTATTTTTGGAATTTGTATGGCTTAAAAGTGTTGATATTATTGCACTTTTAAGCATTACAGAGGAACTGTGCTGTTCTATAACGAACGCCCTCCATGAGTTCCGCAATACCCCGCCCTTATTTCAAGTACACAGTCCTCAGTTGTTGATGCTATTGCAACTGTTGGCCGCTGCTTCGAGCCGAGTAGTTCATTACGAACGCCCTCCGAGTGCTCACTGTTACTTTCAAGTACGCAGCCCTCAGTTGTTGATACTATTGCAACTGTTGGCCGCTGCTTTGAGCCGAGCAGTTCATTACGAACACCCTCCGAGTGCTCGCTGTTACTTTCAAGTACGCAGCCCTCAGTTGTTGATGCTATTGAATTGTTAGCCGCTGCTTCGAGCCGAGCCGTAGTTCATTACGAATGCCCTACGAGTGCTCACTGTTACTTTGAAGCACGCAGCCATAAGTTGTTGATGCTATTGCAACTGCTGGCCGCTGCTTCGAACCGAGCAGTTCATTACGAACGCCCTCCGAGTGCTCGCTGTCCTGTCAAGTACGCAGCCCTCAGTTGTTGATGCTATTGCAACTGTTGGCTGCTGCTTCGAGCCGAGCAGTTCATTACGAACGCCCCACGCGCTTATCTAAGCTATAGTAGGTAGTTATATAGGTATATTAGTTTATTAAGTAGACCACTAGATTGAGTACACTCCCGGTTGTAACCTTAGTAATAAGTCGACATATTGAATAAAATAAAGAAAATTAATTAAAACAAAGAAACCAAAAACAATTAATTTGTAACACAAAGGAGAGAACGAACCCTGGGCGACCGGCGAGCGTCAACCGAGCAAACAACGTTACAAATTTGGCGACCGAGGAGGGACGACTTTTAAAGTTGTTTCACCGACCGACACCGAGAAAAAAAAAACGAAAAACTTTCTATACTCGATTCCGGCATACTATTTGATCCACGCAATCGAGTCACCGAGTGGACATAACCAAATGTTTTCTATTACCGTATACCAGCTAAACTCAGCAACTGAATCACCGACTGGTAACAGCCAGTATATTTTTTAGTAATCTACTTAATTCACCCAGAGTCATCCACCGGAGAATGACGCTACTATAAGGCAAATAACCAGTTAGCAGAAACAAAAACCTGGGAAAATTTTGTTATTCATTCGCGAGTATGGCCACCCACCGGAGAGCGCCCTTAATCTCTATTAAATAAACCAGGAAATCGCAGACCACAACCATCAACCAACGGGCATCTTCCACAAATCAGAACGTAGCGACCAAAATGGAACAGGCCTTTTCCCGAGTATCGACCTATCGTCTGTCCGATACCGATGTAATTGATATAGTAGATAAATGGAACGTGAGATTCGATGGCGGCAGTAATCCACTCTAATTTCTTAAACGAGTCGAAAAGCTAGCCGAGTGCTATGAACTACCACTCGACCGATTAGTCCGCACTCTACCAGTACTGCTCGCAGCAACCGCATTGGTTTGGTACCGCAACAACAAAGATTTTCTAAGTACCTGGGATGCGTTTAGTGAGGAATTACGCCGCTTTTTCCTACCGCTCATAGAAGACTCTGAGTGCCTCATAAACGAGCAACCCCCTCTCGACCCTCTCCAGCACCAGTACGACCGCCTGCATTGCGTCCTATCGCACCACCGTTTCGACCGACCGCACCACAGCTCTACCAGACCAGGTCAACAAATCAACCAGCGATGACTTCACATCATCTACCGATCCAGACTGCTCGACCAATCATACCAAATACCAGCGATGTAACATATCCACATCATTTACCGATCACCAGTGATTTACCGTATCCACATCATATACCGAATACCAGCGATGTAACATACCCACATCATAAACCGATTACCAGCGATGTAACATATCCACATCATATACCGAATACCAGCGATGTAACATCATAAACCGACTAGACCAGCTGTCCGATCCATCCGACCAGTTGAACAAGCAGCCCGATCAGACATTCCAAACTGGCGATCGCCCGTCGTCCAAATGGTCAACAAACCAGTTGAAGCCAGACGCCCAGCAGAACCACCAGCGAATTGTCTCCTCCCGCACTACCCATTACAACCAGTCAAACCGACAAAAATTACAAGTTGTAGGACGTGCGGACAGTTTGGACACAACCACAGTACCTTCCCTGATAAGAACCATCGACGCTCATGTCGCACCGAACAACAATACAAAGATATTCCAAGCTGGCGATTACCCGTAGTTCAAATGGTCAACACATCCGTTGAAGACAGACGCCCAGCAGAATCACAAACGAATTGTCTCCACCCTAACTTCCCATTACAACCAGTCAAACCGACAAATATGACAAGTTGTAAGACGTGTGGACAGCGTGGACACACCCACCGTACCTGCCCTGATCTGAACAATCACTTCTTAGGTCGCACCGAACAACGACACAACATAGACTCAGCCGTGGGAATACCAAATTGTATAATAAAACCGCCAAGACAGATACCCCTGTCGAATAAACCGTCACCGCATTTTATAATAAAACCGCCAATACAGATACCGCTGTCAAGTAAACCGTCACCGCATTTTATTTCAAAACCCTTAAGACAGATCCCGCTGTCATATAAATCGTCACCACGGCTGATCACTACCCTACAGAAGTCGGTGTCTGTAAATCTACCGACAACATGCAAGACTCCGATTACCGCTACCGTTCAGAAGAGTACTACCGCTCCGATCACCGATACCATCCAAGAAAGTCGAGCCGAGCAGTTCATTACGAACCCCCCACGCGCTCATCCTAAGCTATAGTACACTGCCGATTGTAACCTTAGTAATAAGTCGATATATTGAAAAAGATAAAGAAAATTAATTTAAACAAAGAAACCAAAAACAATTAATTAGTAACAAAAAGGAGAGAACGAGCACTGGGCGACCGGCGACCGTCACCCGAACAAACAACGTTACAATCTGAAGAAGGGTTAATTTGAAGATTGTCTGAAAATTTCATCAAAATTGGTCCAGCCGTTTTGGTGTCCATAGATAACATACACATATGTTTGTCCACATACACATATCGATTTTTTAATTCTCTATATTAGCTTCGCTTGCCCGTGACACGTCTGTCGGTCGGTCGATCGTTCGGTCGGTCGATCGTTTGGTCGGTCGATCGTCCGGTCGGTCTGTAGTGGAATCTTGCGATCAATTTTTAACCCACTTCCCAAAGACCAATTTTATTGAAATTTTTTTACATATGTGTATTTCCGGATACAACACATTCTATTAAAATTTGGAGCCTATATAAATTTAATTAAACATTTAAAAATTAAAAAATTAACATATGTATCTCCGGATAACAAATAAATTTGCAAAATGTTTGTAGTGAACGGGTACTGAGGTCCGAGGGGTACCCATATAATTTTTTTTTTAAATTATTAGAAATACTTTTATATTAACATGCCTGTGTTTTTCTGCCGGTATATATGTCATTCTGTCACGCTTTTTTCATTACAAATCTGTACGTCTTGTACGTGTTTTTGGGGGATGACTTTTCGGGGGTCTTTTGGTGGTCTTCAGGTGGGTCTTGAGGTGGGTCTTGAGGTAGGTCTTGAGGTGAGTCATGATTGGGCCTTCAGCTGGGTCTGGAGGTGGTCTTGAGAGAATTTAAAGAGGATTATGAGTGGGATGTTGATGGGCTCGTAGTTTTGAGGGCGTAAGTAAGAAATTCGGTATGTAGGACTCAAATGCGACTATGAGACTTGTTCCAATGGAAATTCTGTGATCTGGTCAATAGGGTCTGGAATTTTGTGGACCAAGTTTTTTCTCAAGCGATTCGTATGAAATTCGATACGTAGAACTAAAATGCGACTATGAGACCTGTTCCAACGGAAATTCTGTGATCTGGCTACTAGGGTCTGGAATTTTGTGGACCAAGCTTTTGCTGAAGCGATTCGTATGAAATTCGTTATGTAGGACGAAGATGCGACTATGAGACTTGTTCCACAAGAGATTGTTTACAAGCTAATACTAAAACTAAAACTAAGAGCATCTATTTCATAGCATTTACTTATAACTAAGACAATACTTTAAGATAGGGGGAACGGTGAAGGAGATCAAGTTTAGGGCCGGGAGTGCTGCAGTTAAAATCAAAACACTGAGGTTTAAGTTAACCTTTCGCAGCATACGGGAAATTGGTTCGTTAGAGCCGTACATGGTGCCGTGTGTCGGTTGATAGAATAGAAGTGAGTAACGTAGATTACGGGGGTAAGTGGTTAAAAAAAATTGAGATATATAAAGACGCGTAGTCGACGAAGCCTATTAGGAGACTGAACACGCAAACTTAAATAAACTAAACTTAAATAAACTAAATGATGAGATGAGATGAAACCGAAACAAACAAACCTAAAAAAACTCGTTCTACTTTGGCATGCGTTTCATTTTTTCGTCTGTCACAACTTCACAACGAATTGCATTGTGTGTGAAAAAGAAAAATTTTGGTCACAATCTCTAGCTTGGACTTTTTTGTTTGTACAATTTACAAATTAATATTATACGTGTCCACGAATAATTTATAATTTTAACTACAAATAAAAGGAAAAATAAAATTGTTGCATTCAGAGCCTGGTGCTCTATTGATATAAAAGGTTGTGTTTGCCTAATTTTGTAGTGTGTTTATTGCCGTGGATTTTCACTGCCGGCATCGGTGGCATTGCAGCTGCAGTTGATACACAAGGTATTTATTCATCCATTTTATCATACAAAGGCGGTCGAAGCAAAAACACTTGCTCTCGAAATAAACATTGGTGTCAGAAGTGGGATACGCTTATCCCAATTAATTTAATATTGTACTATGGCTCAGCTAAAAAGGGCAAAAAATGGTATCGCAGCATACATAACCTCACTTCAGCGTCATTCCACGTGGATCACAGATTCACTTGGAGAAGCCACATTTGCACAAGTGCGCCTTTGGTTAGATGATGTAACCACAAATTGCGAAGTCTACAAGGGAAACCAACGCGTCCTAGAGAATGAGGACGACGTTGATGCTGCGGCTAATCGAATAACCGTAGAAAATCTGTACTTCTCTGTTCGTCCTGTGCTTGAAGGCAAGTTGGAGGAATTGTCCTTTCATCGCGCTCCCAAGAATGGCGACATCAAACAATTACCTAGTTTGAGCGCAAAACTACCAGAAATTGCACTGACCACATTTTCCGGTGACATTATGAAATGGTCAGAATTCATCGAATGTTTTGATACTCTGGTCCACTCAAATCCAGCGTTGAGTGTGACCGCAAAATATCAGTATCTCAAGCACTCTGTTAGAGACGCTGCACTCCAAGCCATAGAATCATTGGACTTCACCGAGGCGAATTATGAAGTTGTTAGAAAGATATTGAGAGAACGGTTCAATCAACCTCACCGTATCTGTGAGCACCATATCAAATGGCTGTTCAATGTCAAGGCTTTAGACAAACCCTGTCCACGTCGATTGATGGAACTACTCGATGGTTTCAATTCTCACTTGCGATCTCTTCGTACTCTCAATCGACCAACCGATCAATGGGATGATTTAATTGTGTTCTTGATCTCCAGCAAGTTTGATAGTGAAACAAGGGAGAAATGGTGTGAAGCTGCTCCTTTGGACAAAATCGCAACCTACAACGATATTTCCCATTTCATTAAACGGCGATGTGCAAGATTAGAACTTCTACGTACAAACCCTACAAATTCTTCTGCACATGTAAAAACTTCATCAGCTACGCCAACTCACATGCAAACAAGGGCACAGAGATTTCACAGTTCATCGACTTCATTTCACGCAAACTCAAATAATTACTATTGTGAATTATGCAAAAAACAGTCACATTCCATCTTTCGTTGTTTTACATTTCTTAAGATGTCAATCAGAGACCGACGTGAACAAATAAAAAATTTAGGTCTCTGTTTTAATTGTCTCAAACCAAGCCATTTTGTACATAAGTGTACACTACAAGATGCATGCAAGATTTGACAGCTTAGGCACCACACTTTGTTGCACGTGAGAACTAGCACTTCCAACACATCGGAAAACCCATGCAGTGAAGGTGAAGTTTTGACTAACTCCGCTTTAGATTTTTCAACGTCTTCCAATGCTAATACGCTAACATCCACTGAAAATAAGAAAGGACCTACGAATGTGCTTCTGGCTACCGCCTTGGTGAGAGTGTTGAACAATTGTAATCAGCCTATTGTCGGACGTGCATTGCTAGATTCAGGGTCGCAACTGAATTTTATGAGCAAATCATTTGCTTCAAAACTGCGACTTCCACTCGACAGGGTGTCTGCGGAAATTGGTGGTATTGGTTCTTCATCTATACAATCCTCTTTAAGTGGATGCATTACAATTAGATCAATGTCAACGAACTTCGCTACTGATCTTGAGATATTTGTACTACCCACTATTACGAATATTACACCATCAATGGCAATAAATACAATGGCTGGGCCATTCTAAGAAATCTACGACTTGCAGATCCAACATTTGCCAGTTCACAAAACATTGACCTATTACTTGGAGCTGAAATTTTCTTCGATTTGTTCAAGATTGGGCAAATTAAATTAGGCGACAATTTACCTTGTCTCCAAAACACGGTGCTGGGTTGGATTGTATTAGGACGTTTCCCACGCACCACGTCAGACATTAGAATACAAGAAGCTCTGTTAATATCGTCCATTCCTACCCTAGATCAAGACATTGAAAGGTTTTGGAAACTAGACACAATTGGAGAAGGCTCCAAACTGTTTACTACTAAAGATCACCCCTGTGATAAACACTTTGTCGAACATGTTACACGAGACCCAACTGGTCGTTACGCAGTGAAATTGCCGTTCATTCATCAACCAACAATCCTGGGCGACTCTTCAACAATGGCCATGCGACGATTTTACAACTTGGAAAATAGGCTATGTCAAAACAACGTACTGAAAACTGCGTATCAGTCATTTATTGACGACTACGTAGCACGTGGGCACCTGGAGCGAGTACCAGATGATGAAATTCCTGCTTCCAATTACTATCTTCCTCATCACTGCGTACTTAAACCAGACAGTTCAACTACAAGATTGCGAGTTGTCTTTGACGGCTCGGCAAGGACGAGCAGCGGATATTCTTTGAATGACATTTTGATGGTGGGACCGGTTGTCCAAAATGATCTTGTATCTGTTCTTTGCCGTTTTAGGTCATACAGATATGCATTCAGCACAGACGTTTCGAAGATGTATCGTCAGATACTAGTACATAAAGAAGACTCCAACTATCAGATGATCTACTGGCGCAATAATCCCAATGAATCTTTACAAATCTACCGCCTGAAAACAGTGACGTAGTGTACATCGGCGGCACCGTTTCTTGCCACCCGTTGCCTAATACAATGCGCAATCGATAATCAAAATAGTTCTCCTGCTGCTAGCGACGCAATCCGACATGACATGTATGTTGATGACATGCTAACTGGGTCCAACTCCATTACGGAAGCCAATGAATTAAAGACTTCGATCATCAAGGTGTTTTCTACGTGTGGAATGGAATTACGAAAATGGTGCTCCAATTCCCCAGACATTATTGCTGATATCCCGCTAGAACATCGAGAACAATTAATGCAGTTTGACAATGAGGACTACATTAAGACGTTGGGTATTTTTTGGCAACCCCAGAAGGATGTTTTTCAATTTCGCGTGCAGCAGTTCTCCAACAAAACTAAATTGACGAAACGGATCGTCATCTCTGAAATTGCACGTTTGTTTGATCCGCTGGGATTAGTGTCCCCCGTTGTGGTGTTGGGCAAACTGTTTATGCAAAGACTGTGGCAGCTTAAACTGGATTGGGATGAGAGTCTTTCCATGAATTACCATACTTATTGGCAAACGTTTAGATCAAATCTATGTGATCTGAATCAAATTTCTATCCCACGCTTCTTATTTGGAGATAGTGTGACGACCGGTGAAATCGAACTGCATGGTTTTGCAGATGCCAGCGAAACTGTATTTGGCGCAGTAATCTACACCAGATGTGCACAACCGAACGGACAGTTCCTTGTGCAACTCTTGTGCTCCAAATCAAGGGTAGCACCACTACAAAAATCAACAATACCACGCCTGGAACTGTGTGCGGCATTGCTGTTAGCGCAGTTGATATCACAAATTCGACCAATTCTGAACTTTCCTATAAGCGATATCATCTATTGGACGGACTCAACAATTGTCCTCCATTGGTTGCAAGCGTCTCCATCTAATTTGAAATCCTTTGTGGCAAATAGAGTTTCCCAAATTCAGGAGTTGACGAATCCACAGCAATGGTATCACATTGAGTCGACACAAAATCCAGCCGATGTCGTTTCTCGAGGAAGAATGCCTGCAGCTCTGGTAACATGCGAGTTGTGGTTTCATGGACCACAAATGCTACGATCTCTGAAGTCTCCGTGGCTTACTACAACGTTGCCACTACATCATGAACATCAAGACTGCGAATATAAAAGGGGTGCGACTTTGATGGCTATACCTGCAACCGAAGACAATCGTTTCTTAAGAATGAAATATATCAATAACTACCATAAATTAACAAGAGTAATGGCACATGTAAGCAGATTTGTTAACAATATCCGCAAGAAGAAAAATGAACGAATATCCGGACCTCTGAATAACCAAGACGTCGAAGGGGGTTTAGGATGTATTGTTCACCTGATTCAAACGGAATGCTTTCCAGATGTGAAAAATGGACGACGTTGGTCGCTCTCGATTCTAGACACATGAATTTTGATGATAGGGGGACCATGCTTGACTAGCGTACTCGAGGAGGGGACGGACAAAACTGATGTAGAGGGATCTAGTCACATAAGTGTTGGAAAATTCTTTGGACCACCGTTTGATAAAGACAAGTGATGAGTTAGCTTTAAGAATTATTTCATCAGTATGAGAACGGAAATTTAGCTCCCAGTAGCACAAAATGCCGAGGTCATGAAAAGATTGCGCGCGGGAAATGAGATTTGGTGCAATGGAAATTCTGAGATCTGGCCAATAGGGTCTAGAATTTTGTGGACCAAGCCATTTCTCAAGTGATTCGTATGAAATTCGGTATGCTAAGATACGACTATAAGATTTGCTACAATGGAAATTCTATGATCTGGCCAAGCCATTTCTCAAGCGATTCGAATCAAATTTGGTATGTAAGGCTATTTTTGCCTTTAATTTTAATTTAATCGTAATGTCGGCCACTACGTCAAAGAAGTTTAACTTTAACCGCGCGTAAAAGTTACACGCTCATCCTTTTTTTGTAATAAAAGTTATATCACAAAATTTTTCACTTTATTTATTTAAAGATGTTGAAACTTTTCTTTACGTTTATGCTAATTTCTGCATTTCAGTGTCTCTCAGTATATATTTTGATTTTAAAACAGGTATATATCATGGATCGTGGGCGCCATGGCTCAGTGGAAATGCACATGGGTACTTAGCAGGAGGTTCGTGGTTCGAATCCCAGTAACACCAAAAGTGTTTTTTTTTCACGGTGTCCCATCTCTCGGGAATGGGTGACAAACGTTCCGAGAGTAAACACTTGTCACGGAAAGCTTCTCAATTCGCCGAATATTATTGTTATTTATGTAAAATTCTTTAAATCAAAAAGATGCAGAGCATATCTCCATATCATCCCCGAACGTACGGAGCTGTAGAATGAATTCATTGATAGCTAGCCGAATATCTTAGACATTATTACAATGACCAGTTTTCATGGGACACTTGGCTACCATACTCAATGTTTGTTTATATCACTACATTGCGTTTACGTTACGTTACGTTACGTTTAGTCCATTTGAATTGTTTATAGATTTCCTGCACGGATAACAAATTCCATTAACAGAAGTCCGCAAACATCATATAATTACGATAACTACGCTATCGAGATAAAACCCGTTTACAGCATGGTTACCAGGCCGCTAAGAACATATTGCAAAACAAAAAGGAAAATTCTAAAAAGCACTACGGCAATTAACAAACAATAAAACATTTAACGTTGGAGACAAATTCCTAATAAAAAACCACACCCGAAAAAACAAGCTTTCTTCGTTTTGGAAAGGCCGTTATTAAGTGCATAAAATAATATCCGACGAGAACAGAAAAGATAGAAAAATCAAAATTTTACATAATAATAATATAAAAATAAATACATAAACAAATACACATCCATGCAAATTTAGAAACAAAAACATAATGTTTTCTTGTATAGCTGGGAATCTTTTTATCCGCATATGGCATTCTACATTGTAACGAAGTTGCCTTTCAGCAACTACGCCACAAACCATAAGGTTAACTATTGCGCATACGATGCATACGCGCACAATTACCACATTATTTTCGAACATAGTTTCAGGGGTAACCATTTGAGAAGAATAATATCAACGTAATAAGTATGCCGAAGGATAATTCATTCAACACTAACAGGCAAAAGGCATACTACCAGGCGTTGATATTGCTATATATTCCTATGTTACTCAAGTTAGTCAATGGCGCAAGGGGAAAACTACGAACTAGAAGTCGCTAGATACCGAGTTCGTACGCTACCACTGACTTCGACTTTTTTTAAAAGCTACCAAATAATGTATCGCCTGTGGCAAAATACCAACTCGGCCCTATGTCTTCAAAGTAAAGAAAAGACCTGAAATTAATATAAACAATTGGGAAAATGGTTATAAGCACATAAATATCGCCGCCGATTCAAAACCAGAAATAATTAGCCAATATTTATTGGAAATTATTTATTGATTGTAAACAACCTTATAATTCTCAACAAGGTTTTACTTTTAACCAAAGACATAGGGACCGAAAATCCAAAGCAAGCAGAGAGAAATTCACAATACCAACCTAGGTATACATCTCTCCGCGTTCTACACGAACGAGAGAGAAATGCACAATACCCGCCAGGTATACGCCTCTCCGCGTTATACACGAACACCAGTTTTGAAAGGGAACAGTAATCGTCTACTGAACCCATATATATAAACAACTTTTGTAGTGCGTTAAGAAGCAATTAGTTGATTCAATCGCCTTTTCTTGTTGATATACTGCAAATTGGCTGAAATTCGACAGGCAATGCGGTCAATGCGAAATAAGTTGATGCAATCGCCTTTTCATCATTGAGGTCATTTTTCTGCCGAACTTCCTCGTGGTCTAATACGAAATTGGTTGATTCAATCGCCTTTTCGTCGTTAGAACCACTGTTTATCAATAAGGCATTTTACTATAGCCAGCCTCAGTCAACAAGATACGTAGGAGGGAGAAATAGGTTGATGCAATCGCCTTTTCTTCCTCGAGGTCGTCTCTCGTTGAGAACTTCAGGGAATTGGAATTGCCAAACCCCTACATAGGCAAACATCATTACAAATTTGGCGCCCGAACAGGGACCATTACAAATTTGACGCCAAACCCCTACATAGGCAAACATCCGTATATAAATATATATAGTTATTTTAGTTTAAGTATACCAGAAACCTGTAAACTAGTATAAGTACCGAAGAAAAGAAGAAAGAATACTTGCTCATAAATTATAACAAAGAATGCGAATGCAAATGATTTAAAGAACTGTAAAACCCCGAAAAATAAGTTTTATGTCCAATCATACACTCGTTATTTAATTCAAATTCAAAACATTCCACTTGTGAAATAGAATTCTTACGAAGATCCGAAGTTTTGCCATCTTAATTTGAAATAAAACAAGCAAACATTCCAACCATATGGTTAAAGCTATCCACACATAACAAGTGGTTCTTCTCTACAACACAAAATATGAAATTATGAAAATCAAGGGTAGCACCACTACAAAAATCAACAATACCACGCCTGGAACTGTGTGCGGCATTGCTGTTAGCGCAGTTGATATCACAAATTCGACCAATTCTGAACTTTCCTATAAGCGATATCATCTATTGGACGGACTCAACAATTGTCCTCCATTGGTTGCAAGCGTCTCCATCTAATTTGAAATCCTTTGTGGCAAATAGAGTTTCCCAAATTCAGGAGTTGACGAATCCACAGCAATGGTATCACATTGAGTCGACACAAAATCCAGCCGATGTCGTTTCTCGAGGAAGAATGCCTGCAGCTCTGGTAACATGCGAGTTGTGGTTTCATGGACCACAAATGCTACGATCTCTGAAGTCTCCGTGGCTTACTACAACGTTGCCACTACATCATGAACATCAAGACTGCGAATATAAAAGGGGTGCGACTTTGATGGCTATACCTGCAACCGAAGACAATCGTTTCTTAAGAATGAAATATATCAATAACTACCATAAATTAACAAGAGTAATGGCACATGTAAGCAGATTTGTTAACAATATCCGCAAGAAGAAAAATGAACGAATATCCGGACCTCTGAATAACCAAGACGTCGAAGGGGGTTTAGGATGTATTGTTCACCTGATTCAAACGGAATGCTTTCCAGATGTGAAAAATGGACGACGTTGGTCGCTCTCGATTCTAGACACATGAATTTTGATGATAGGGGGACCATGCTTGACTAGCGTACTCGAGGAGGGGACGGACAAAACTGATGTAGAGGGATCTAGTCACATAAGTGTTGGAAAATTCTTTGGACCACCGTTTGATAAAGACAAGTGATGAGTTAGCTTTAAGAATTATTTCATCAGTATGAGAACGGAAATTTAGCTCCCAGTAGCACAAAATGCCGAGGTCATGAAAAGATTGCGCGCGGGAAATGAGATTTGGTGCAATGGAAATTCTGAGATCTGGCCAATAGGGTCTAGAATTTTGTGGACCAAGCCATTTCTCAAGTGATTCGTATGAAATTCGGTATGCTAAGATACGACTATAAGATTTGCTACAATGGAAATTCTATGATCTGGCCAAGCCATTTCTCAAGCGATTCGAATCAAATTTGGTATGTAAGGCTATTTTTGCCTTTAATTTTAATTTAATCGTAATGTCGGCCACTACGTCAAAGAAGTTTAACTTTAACCGCGCGTAAAAGTTACACGCTCATCCTTTTTTTGTAATAAAAGTTATATCACAAAATTTTTCACTTTATTTATTTAAAGATGTTGAAACTTTTCTTTACGTTTATGCTAATTTCTGCATTTCAGTGTCTCTCAGTATATATTTTGATTTTAAAACAGGTATATATCATGGATCGTGGGCGCCATGGCTCAGTGGAAATGCACATGGGTACTTAGCAGGAGGTTCGTGGTTCGAATCCCAGTAACACCAAAAGTGTTTTTTTTTCACGGTGTCCCATCTCTCGGGAATGGGTGACAAACGTTCCGAGAGTAAACACTTGTCACGGAAAGCTTCTCAATTCGCCGAATATTATTGTTATTTATGTAAAATTCTTTAAATCAAAAAGATGCAGAGCATATCTCCATATCATCCCCGAACGTACGGAGCTGTAGAATGAATTCATTGATAGCTAGCCGAATATCTTAGACATTATTACAATGACCAGTTTTCATGGGACACTTGGCTACCATACTCAATGTTTGTTTATATCACTACATTGCGTTTACGTTACGTTACGTTACGTTTAGTCCATTTGAATTGTTTATAGATTTCCTGCACGGATATTAAATTCCATTAACAGAAGTCCGCAAACATCATATAATTACGATAACTACGCTATCGAGATAAAACCCGTTTACAGCATGGTTACCAGGCCGCTAAGAACATATTGCAAAACAAAAAGGAAAATTCTAAAAAGCACTACGGCAATTAACAAACAATAAAACATTTAACGTTGGAGACAAATTCCTAATAAAAAACCACACCCGAAAAAACAAGCTTTCTTCGTTTTGGAAAGGCCGTTATTAAGTGCATAAAATAATATCCGACGAGAACAGAAAAGATAGAAAAATCAAAATTTTACATAATAATAATATAAAAATAAATACATAAACAAATACACATCCATGCAAATTTAGAAACAAAAACATAATGTTTTCTTGTATAGCTGGGAATCTTTTTATCCGCATATGGCATTCTACATTGTAACGAAGTTGCCTTTCAGCAACTACGCCACAAACCATAAGGTTAACTATTGCGCATACGATGCATACGCGCACAATTACCACATTATTTTCGAACATAGTTTCAGGGGTAACCATTTGGGAAGAATAATATCAACGTAATAAGTATGCCGAAGGATAATTCATTCAACACTAACAGGCAAAAGGCATACTACCAGGCGTTGATATTGCTATATATTCCTATGTTACTCAAGTTAGTCAATGGCGCAAGGGGAAAACTACGAACTAGAAGTCGCTAGATACCGAGTTCGTACGCTACCACTGACTTCGACTTTTTTTAAAAGCTACCAAATAATGTATCGCCTGTGGCAAAATACCAACTCGGCCCTATGTCTTCAAAGTAAAGAAAAGACCTGAAATTAATATAAACAATTGGGAAAATGGTTATAAGCACATAAATATCGCCGCCGATTCAAAACCAGAAATAATTAGCCAATATTTATTGGAAATTATTTATTGATTGTAAACAACCTTATAATTCTCAACAAGGTTTTACTTTTAACCAAAGACATAGGGACCGAAAATCCAAAGCAAGCAGAGAGAAATTCACAATACCAACCTAGGTATACATCTCTCCGCGTTCTACACGAACGAGAGAGAAATGCACAATACCCGCCAGGTATACGCCTCTCCGCGTTATACACGAACACCAGTTTTGAAAGGGAACAGTAATCGTCTACTGAACCCATATATATAAACAACTTTTGTAGTGCGTTAAGAAGCAATTAGTTGATTCAATCGCCTTTTCTTGTTGATATACTGCAAATTGGCTGAAATTCGACAGGCAATGTGGTCAATGCGAAATAAGTTGATGCAATCGCCTTTTCATCATTGAGGTCATTTTTCTGCCGAACTTCCTCGTGGTCTAATACGAAATTGGTTGATTCAATCGCCTTTTCGTCGTTAGAACCACTGTTTATCAATAAGGCATTTTACTATAGCCAGCCTCAGTCAACAAGATACGTAGGAGGGAGAAATAGGTTGATGCAATCGCCTTTTCTTCCTCGAGGTCGTCTCTCGTTGAGAACTTCAGGGAATTGGAATTGCCAAACCCCTACATAGGCAAACATCATTACAAATTTCAATATATACCAACCTAGGTATACATCTCTCCGCGTTCTACACGAACGAGAGAGAAATGCACAATACCCGCCAGGTATACGCCTCTCCGCGTTATACACGAACACCAGTTTTGAAAGGGAACAGTAATCGTCTACTGAACCCATATATATAAACAACTTTTGTAGTGCGTTAAGAAGCAATTAGTTGATTCAATCGCCTTTTCTTGTTGATATACTGCAAATTGGCTGAAATTCGACAGGCAATGTGGTCAATGCGAAATAAGTTGATGCAATCGCCTTTTCATCATTGAGGTCATTTTTCTGCCGAACTTCCTCGTGGTCTAATACGAAATTGGTTGATTCAATCGCCTTTTCGTCGTTAGAACCACTGTTTATCAATAAGGCATTTTACTATAGCCAGCCTCAGTCAACAAGATACGTAGGAGGGAGAAATAGGTTGATGCAATCGCCTTTTCTTCCTCGAGGTCGTCTCTCGTTGAGAACTTCAGGGAATTGGAATTGCCAAACCCCTACATAGGCAAACATCATTACAAATTTGGCGCCCGAACAGGGACCATTACAAATTTGACGCCAAACCCCTACATAGGCAAACATCCGTATATAAATATATATAGTTATTTTAGTTTAAGTATACCAGAAACCTGTAAACTAGTATAAGTACCGAAGAAAAGAAGAAAGAATACTTGCTCATAAATTATAACAAAGAATGCGAATGCAAATGATTTAAAGAACTGTAAAACCCCGAAAAATAAGTTTTATGTCCAATCATACACTCGTTATTTAATTCAAATTCAAAACATTCCACTTGTGAAATAGAATTCTTACGAAGATCCGAAGTTTTGCCATCTTAATTTGAAATAAAACAAGCAAACATTCCAACCATATGGTTAAAGCTATCCACACATAACAAGTGGTTCTTCTCTACAACACAAAATTATGAAATAGGTGAAATTTCCAATAATGATCTAACCACATACACCCTTCAAGGAACAGCTACAATTAAAACAACAGGAAATTGCTACATCAAATCTAATGATTTGATAATACGTTCGTACAATGAACGAGATATAATTTCACACAATTCATATGTACAACCCATGAACATTTCCAAGTTTTTAACTAACATCACTCCTCCGCCGATCAGTAGTTCTAATCAGATAGCTCTTGTAAAATGCTCTAGCTAAGATGGACTTAGGCTTATATCACAGCAAATAAAACACCCTAAATCCGAAGAAAATGTCCCACTTTTGCGTATTAGCTCCCACGATATACATCATTATACGGTGATGGAGATAGACTGCACCTTATCAAGGGTAGTGTAATTATAAATTATCGATATGTAACAAAATATAAATGAGCGCATTTATATGGAAAGGTACTGGACGTGCAGGAAGTTGCATATGTGTGTTGGGAATGAGGATTGGCTTGGATTTGAGGTTACTTTTTAACGAAACGAAATGTTGAAAAGTCAGAGTTAAACGAAAAGTGAAAGAAGAAGATCAAATCTCGGCAATAAAAAACTAATATTTAATTAAAAAAAAACATTTTATTTAACTCTCCTATTGACACTCTTCTCCCGGCTACACGAGAAAGCACGGTATCCAAACGTAACAAGACCTATCTCCCATTACTGTATTTGCTTGTGCAAAGGCAGAAGATAGACAAAAAGTAAAAATACCAACGTGTTTGATCGATGAAATGATTCTGATTCTTCATTGAAATAATTGGCCCTTTTATACTTATTTTCTAAAGAAAGAATTCATATTAAAAACGAAGTTTTACATTTGATATTCAGTGCGCTTGACCCACTTCATAGAGGTAGCGCACAGAGTCATAAACTATTGATGATAATTACATCGATGACATTTACGAGTGAGTCACCCAAATGGTGAACTCACTGTTCATAATCTGCTTAGCCTATTAATATGCGAGTTGTGTGGTGATATTTTCATTGTAATCGGTGTGCTATATTTTATTGCTAAATACTTAATACAGTCCGCGCATATATGCACAGCCAGGATAATTACCGTTGAAATTTGTGTTGTTATTTCTGGCATTACAACACAAAACGTTGGTCTGATTGGCATTTGACTCCATACAGGTGTTCACAAATTTTGAAATGGCCTCGTTCATGGTGTTAAATTGGCCTGCTTCCATGACCAGATTAACTTTTTCAATCGAGGCATTAACTTTCATTGCCTTTACAGCGACTTTGGTTGAATATTTTTCGGCCAATTCGCTAGTAAGACTAATTTTTGCAGCAAGAACCTCTGTAGATTCTCCTTTAACTGCAGATTTTAATTTTGCTTCAATTGTGGTTTCGATAGAAATTAAGCTTCTGGCTGTCCCTACGAGCTTGGTTTTTATAAGCTCAATAGCGATTGTTTCATGGTTTTCTTTTACAGAATTTACCAAATTAATGGCATCCATAAATCTTTGCAGATTTTCTGTCCTGCCGTCAAATTGAGGTGGTAATTTTGACGACAGATTCAAAAACTCAATCGCTGTTATAGTCATTTTGTCCTTAATCACTACTTCTTTGTCAGAGCTATTATAATCAGATACTTCTTCTACAACACTTCTATTAACCGGGGAATTTAACTCGGTTGGTATTTTGATTCTTGTTTAAGTCTGAAGAGTGCTCTTTGCAAATAGTCGCGAAACTCAGAGTGGATGTCATATATTTTTTTTTGTGATTTTTCGTCAAATTTGTATGTGTATTTATACTACTATTTATCGTATTGTATTCGTTTATAAGTGTACCTAAATGCTTATTACGAATTGTTCCCTTAGGGGTTTTTGCTTTGTTAAGACATTTGAAAATGCGTTTAAATTCTTGTCTATGTTCGTTTATTTCTTCCAATATATCTTCCCATTTTAAAACGTTTTTATTAGCTCGTTTTCGTGTATGTCTGCCTATGCGGATAGAATTTTGTAATTGATTTTAAACTTACTTCTTATTGAGCTAGAGACTTGAAACTCTAAACATAGCTCAGAACTGGATGAACATTGACAAATCACGAAAAAAGTCAACAATTCGCTAAAAGAAATTAATTCAATGCGAGTTTTCAATTTGTTTCAGATCAAAGCAAACTACTACGCATAATACTGGTTTCAAACGTTTTAAATTAAAAATGTTTTTTTATTAGCTAACATGTTGACATATTATATTGTTATATTTGCTCATTGTATTAATATTATTTAATGTTTGGAAAATATGTTAAAATATTTTAAATGAAATAATTTTTTTTTGTACGAAAAGTTATATATGTATTTAAGTAATCGGATAATATATGAAACACCATGTAGTAGACATACCTATATAGTGAATATATATAGTTAATTATAGAAATATAGTTAGTAAAATATATGTTCTAATATTCTAATTTTTATATCTGCGGCTTTGAAACCGCGTGGGAATTATCTTATGCACCGATGGCGATGGGGGACTCTGGCTGATGATAATGCTGATGAGAAAGTTGACGCGAATATCTGCGCATCTAAGGAATTCCACAAGATAACTTATTTATGCCATCACGCTGCAATTTGAATGTCGAAATGTATCTGGCACATTATACACTTTTATTTCTGCTTCTTATATTTTATAGTCCTTTTGATAATGTGAAGTTGATTGTTAATTTAGGAAAAATTAAGCACACATTCTCTGAATGAATTTCAAGGAATTAATAATTTTCTGTTGAGATTTTGCTGTTGTTTCGTATGATTGCGGAACAATTGTCAAAATATATTTTTAATATTTTAGCAGGATGCACTTTGTAATGTAACAAAGTTAACAAAATTACTGCAATTTTACCACATAGATAAATATCATTCTTTTTTCTATCCCTCCTTAAAAGAAGATTCAGATTCACGCCGTCAGACCGTGTCGTCTATGAACCTGCACCACACGACCCATAACCCACTTCATAGGAGGCAAATTATCTTCTTTAAGAAGAACTAATGTGACAATCTCAATATTAGGAGAATGAAATCTCCATTTGGAACGCTGCTGCAATTCGTTAAGATATTTGCTAGATCATCGTTGCCAAAATTGGTGCATTGTTGTGCATATTGCAATCGCTGGTATCTAGTTAAGAAATTAAGATCAATATTAAGAAGAGTAGGTTCCGGCAGCGAATTGATGGGACCTCCAAACAAAAAATTAACTGGAGTCAATGCAAAAAAATAATTAAACTATAAAAATGTTTGTAAAGGGACCGCAGAAGTCGATTCCAACATTTTCGAATGCCCGAGACGGGCACTCTCGCTCTGCGGGTAATTGGCCCATTATCTGCTCTACTGATCTAGGCTTGGTTCTGAAGCATACAATACAAAAAAAAACTTCGTCCCCCAATAATCCAAAACCTTTGGCGTAATGTACAATGTAAGGCTTGAGTCCCACAATGAATGTTTCCGACTTATTTTCTTTGGATTAATAGTATGAATCACGAAATGGCAATATAACGGGATGCTTTTGATTGTAAGCCAGACTGTACATTGACAAACCGGACACCAACACGAAGAAGAATTTCAGATTTATCCAAAAATGGATTTAATTTACAAAGGCGGCTTTATGAAATAAAGTTTTGGAGCGTAATATTCTAATTTCCTGAGAATTATGTTGATTTTGACTAAATTTGATTATACCGTATAATCCATCATCCAATTCTTGTGGTCTTTATTTCATGGTTTGTGACGATGAGCTACGATTACTATCTTTATCTTGTAGAAGAGATTGCACCTTGGTTTTACGGCTGCTTATAGATAATTTAATATTGTTAACAAATCATATACACTTACTAATAGCCTTACTAATAGTCAAACACAAATGTCGGTTATTTACTAGTTGTAAACTTAAAGTAAAGTACATAGTTTTAATAAAAATCTACCAATAGCTGTTTTTACCTCTTTATTAAGTAATGCTCACACTTTCTTTCAAACTACTACAATTTCCGTCAGTTGCTGTCAAACAAATGTCAACTCACTTTTGTTTTCGTTTATAAAATAAATATAAAATAAATAAAGATCTGCACATGAATCTAGGATATGGCGGGAATCTAGTATTGCAAACCAGTTACAGAACACAGATTTAAGAGGGGAAATTATTTTGGGCGACGGTGGCTATGCTTTTTTTGACACTTTTCCACTTTTGACACCTTTTTGTATATCTGCACAACTAAGTCTAGCAGAACAGCGAACAGCAGAACAACAAAGCCCATATCCGAACAAGGATTCATGTCGAGCAGCTTTTTGGACAGCTGAAAAACAAGTTCCGCTCTTGCTTTAATGGAATTAATGTCAACTATGACACCGCAAAGCTACCATTATGGCAATAGCAATATTGCACAATATATCGAAGGAGAGTTCAAATGGTACTCCCGCAAGGTATCGTTGTAATCAAAACGTGCAAAATTAACACGAATCTTATTTTCAGGCTTCTTAAACGATGTTCCTTCTATTTTGAGCAAACCTGGGTCCGATGAATTTGAGGACGAAGAAACGATTCCAACAAGAAGCGTGCAAGGAACTGGGTATAGAACACAGTTTATCAGGAAGCAATTCACCTAAAAAATAAAAAAATTAGACTCTTAAAAATAGTTTTTATAAAAATAAAATTCATATTAAATTCATTTAAAAAAAGGTTTTGTACTCCATTGAAATAAACATTAAAAATTTTAGGTAATAAAATAATTCCAAATTATTTATTTATCAATTTGCAGTTGTTTAATCTTCAATTCCTGGAGAATCAACTTCTTTTCTTGAACTTGGATCTTCATCCTTTCCTTTTCATTTTTAAGTTCAAAAATTTTTTGCTTTTCCTTCGTCTCCAATTCCATCTGCTCTACTCTTTTTCCCAGAACATCTTGTGGTTTAAATTTTTTGGAAAATCCATTCTTTTTCTCATTTGTGTTTTTCTCTGCGGCGTTGTAGGAATCGGACTGGTGATTTTTTGGGGTTTTCTCGGCGGCGTCGCCTTAGGTATCGGACTGATGATGTCAATGTCTTCCGAACTAAATAATATAGGTGGTATATAGGTTGTATACCTGACACATTTGGTGTTTCGTTTTCTCTGAAGATGAATGATAAACTGTGTAAAGTACGAATATAAGTAAACAAATAATTTCAAAACATACTTTTTCAGCTGATTGTATAATGCATCGCAATCATACAGAGAGTAGTCAGCATCGAAATCCATTTTTGCGATCTCCTGGATTTGTAAATCCACTTCGTCTGGCTCTTTCGGAGGAGTCTCTTCTTCTTTTCCGTTTTTTTGAAGTGGCTTATTCTTGTCCGCGCCAGTTCCTTAGACCTGTTCCACTGGTCTCTTATTTGTTTTGCGCTGTAGTGGAAACCATTGAGTTTCTATGCATTAAATTTTATCCTCTCAGTTGTAACTTTCCTGGCCTCTAAATACTTTATTGGTACACAATTTTTTGAAAGTGTCCAAATTTTAGATTTAGCGAAACTAAATGCGACTATTAGTAAGGCCCAAAATAGCCATACGGACTAATTTGTTGTATTTGGAAAATAGATTTACGAAATAATTAGATGGAAGTATACCCAAAAGATCACAAGTCTTTGATTGCTCAGTGTCATCATAATCATAGTTAATCTGATTTAATTTTTATATATTCCAATCACTGCCATTCTGAGAAGGAAATGGAGACCCGTTCCACCATAAATGGTTGTGCATTAATTCATCATCATAAATTCACCAATCCACGCGAAATTATGTCCACATGTACACATGGCCCAAAATAGCCATTCGGACTAATTTGTTGTAGTTGGAAAACAGCTCTATGAAATGATTAGATGGAAGTATTTCCACAAGATCACAAGTCTTTGATTGCTCTGTGTCATCATAATCATAGTTAATCTGATTTAATTTTGATATATTCCAATCACTGCCATTCTGAGAAGGAAATGGAGACCCGTTCTACCATAAATGGTTGTGCATTAATTCATCATCATCAATACATCAATCCACGCGAAATTATGTCCACATGTCCACATGGCCCAAAATAGCCATACGGACTAATTTGTTGTAGTTGGAAAATAGCTCTACGAAATAATTAGATGGAAGTATTTCCACAAGATCACAAGTCTTTGATTGTTCACTGTCATCATAATCATAGTTAATCTAATTTAATTTTGATATATTCCAATCACTGCCATTCTGAGAAGGAAATGGAGACCCGTTCCACCATAAAAGGTTGTGCATTAATTCATCATCATCAATTCATCAATCCACGCGAAATTATGTCCACATGTCCACATGGCCCAAAATAGCCATACGGACTAATTTGTTGTAGTTGGAAAATAGCTCTACGACATAATTAGATGGAAGTATTTCCACAAGATCACAAGTCTTTGATTGTTCACTGTCATCATAATCATAGTTAATCTAATTTAATTTTGATATATTCCAATCACTGCCATTCTGAGAAGGAAATGGAGACCCGTTCCACCATAAAAGGTTGTGCATTAATTCATCATCATCAATTCATCAATCCACGCGAAATTATGTCCACATGTCCACATGGCCCAAAATAGCCATACGGACTAATTTGTTGTAGTTGGAAAATAGCTCTACGACATAATTAGATGGAAGTATTTCCACAAGATCACAAGTTCTTCACTGTCATCATAATCATAGTTAATCTGATTTAATTTTGATATATTCGAATCACTGCCATTCTGAGAAGGAAATGGAGACCCGTTCCACCATAAAAGGTTGTGCATTAATTCATCATCATCAATTCATCAATCCACGCGAAATTATGTCCACAGGGTTTAATTCTGATAGAACATATGCCCAAAATTCAGGAGGCGCGATATCCTGGATTTGTGATACTCGATTTGCAACAAATGTTGCGTATTTGGATGCTGTTGATCGTGTGCGAAAAATTGTTATTTCTGAATCTGACCACAATATGACTTTGTCAAAGGTAATTTTCATAGATTGTTGCACTTGTTCATATAGTTGGTATCTTGTATTAGTTTTTCATATTTAGAATGCGGGCATAGCAACAGCAACCATAACCAATCTGAGAAGCATCGCCGAATCCATGCAGTTCCATTCTTTTACTAAGATTCGAACTAATAATCGATCTTGGAATTATGATAATATTCAAAATTTCTAACTGATCATACAATTCGAACCATTCGGATTTGAAAGGATCAATCAGTTCATCGTCCCAGTTTAAGTTAAGAATGGCCCATAATTTTTGCATAACCACCTTTGCAATAAAAACAACTGGACAATCCCAATGGATCGAAAATTTGAGAAAACGCTGATAGAACGGTTCGTTTTTTTAAAACTTTGTTATTAGCTCGCTTTCGTGTATGTCTGTCTGTTCGGGTGGAATTTTTTAATTGATTTTAAACTAAGTTCACATTGAGCAAGAGACTTGACACTTTAAACATAGCTCACTCACTCACCCGAGTTGCAATTTGTTTCAGATGAGAGCAGAGCAGACTACTAAACGTTTTAAATTAAAAATTTATTTTTATTAGGTAATATGTTTAAATTTAATACACCGCTATCCTTCAATAATGAAAGAATAATCATCTTGACAGACAGAGCGTCGCTATTGTCATGCGTAACGTGAGTGGCGACATTATTTTCGCAAGCCTTTTCCTCAATTGAAACATTGTTTCTGGGCTTCCGTGTTCGATAATATAAAATGTTTGTATTTCTTTGCGCACCTGATCAATGTTGCAACAAAATAAAGAAACCGAAGATATCTGAATTGGGAAATCGATATTTCCACAAATCACATCGCCAAAACTGTTGCTTGAAAAGGGTGTAATTTGTAATTTTTCGTCCCGTAAATATGGCACAACAAATTTCTGCGCCAAATAGCATATCTATACGGTCAGGGATGAAAAATTTAGGATCGGCTAAATTTATCGATTTGGAAAGTTTAACAGGTAGTTATTTTGGGTAAAACTAAAAATTTGTTTTGTACTTTCGGAGACGGGATTAAACTGATAACTCGACCTCGTGTTTTATTCGAATTATGTTTTGATTAATTCTAGTAGCTGGAAAATTGATTGATTTTTGAAGTGACACTTTTTTACGGAGGGGGCAACAATTTTCACAGCGTTACACTGTTGTTACTCTGTTGTACACATTGCTCTGTTGTACACGCTCTGTTGTACACATTGCTCTGTTGTTCACTTTTGTTAATTTTATGACTCGTTTTCTATAGTTATATTTTACATGTATGTAACTATATATGTATATAACTACAAATATAAGTATATATATAAATACATATATTACTACGGCCACAGCTCCTATTGAAACTCTGGGATCTGGCCAATAGGGTCTGGAATTTTGGGAACCAAGCCATTTATCAATCGATTCGTATGAAACTCGGAATGTAGGACTAATATGCGACTATAAGATTTGTTCCTAAGGAAATTCTGGGATCTGGCCAATAGGGTCTGGAATTCTGGGATCTGGCCAATAGGGTCTGGAATTTTGGGAACCAAGCCATTTCTCAAGCGATTCGTATGAAACTCGGAATGAAGGACTAATATGCGACTATAATATTTTTTCCTATTGAAATTCTCGGATCTGACCAATAGCGTTTGGAGTTTTGGGAACTAAGCCATTTCTCAAGCAATTCGTATGAAACTCTGAAACTCTACTTAGATCCTACTACAAAACTTGGTCCTATGGAAATTCTGTTTTGGGATCTGGCCAATAGGGTCTGGAATTTTTTGGAACTAAGCCATTTCTCATCCTCATCTCATCTCATCTTTAATCGTGTTCCCTTGGCAGTAAATTTAAATAAAAAAAAGAAAATCGGCAACAACGTCAAAAAAGTTTCACTTCAACCGCGCGTAAAAGTTACACGCACTCTTTTTTTTTTATTAGCTTTTAATTTTTGGCATGCATTTTCTGCCACAAAATATGGTTGTGACCCCGAATCTAAAAGGGCGCCTAATAGCGTACGTATTCCAGGTTTACTTTCTACCCAAATAACAACTGTCGAGAGTAATACCTGGGATGAAGAGGCATGAAATGAACTAGTCTGATTCATATAGCTGGAATAAACCAATGAACCAACTTGATTCTCCAATTTAAATGCAGCGTTAATTGCAGCTAGACTGATAAAGTTAGAGATAAAAGAAATGTACGAATAAATGTGAATAACTTTGAATAAGCGAAAAGAATATGTGTGTGGCGAGCGTGTGTGGTTTTGTAACCATCTTGTGGTTTTCCGTCTTGATTTTATGACCGTCTTGTTTCCAAATTGTTTTGCCTCTGTTCGTTTGAGGTCGTCATGTCCAGTCGATGCGTCGATGTCGATTTTTTTTGGTCGATCGTGCGCATGTCTTGCATTTATCTTATTCGCATAGGTCTGTGTGCCGACAACATTCCATCCCCCGTGAACTCCGAGGAGAATTCACAAACATTTAAAGCAGCTAGCTTATTGGCAGGTCCTCGTAGATTTCCCTAGGCGGTTGATGTCTGCTGTCCGTACTTGGCAATCCTTTGCTTGTAATTCATCGTTTTATCCAATGGCTTCTTGGTTGGTTTGGGTCACATATGATGACAAGTTGTCCCTCTTGCAATGTTATAGCTTCTTCCCTCCACTTGGGGCGGTGTAATAGTCTCATTTCCACACTATGACATGTTTTAAGTGCGGTCACTCTAATGTCCCAATCATTGTTTGTCCTTCCTGTCAGGAGTCGGAAAATGGAAAAGCGGACGTGACAGTCGGGTGTGTCCGTCCGGCAATTTAACTCCCGAGGTAGTAATTAACGAGGACGTAAAGATCTTAAAACGATCCACAATTGAAAAACGAGAAACAAAAAAACAAGTCAAAGCGAAATTTCCATCATTCGCTACCTTAGGTCTTGGTAAAACAAGACTTGAAGAGCATGTGATCGAGACCGGTGAAGGGGAACCTGTTAACCAGAGGCATTACCCGGTGTCACTGGCTATACAGAAGCTCCTCTTTGAGGAACACGATCGCATGCTCTCCTTGGGTGTGATTGAGGAAAGCGAGAGTGCATGGAGATCTCCAGTTGTGCTGGTGAGGAAACCGGGTAAAAATAGATTATGTTTGGATTCAAGAAAGGTGAATCAAGTCACGAAAAAGGATGCATATCCGCTACCACATATCGAGGGTTTGTTAAGTCGACTCCAAGATACTCGATTTATATCGGGGATATACTTGAAGGACGCCTTCTGGCAGATCCTTTTGGAAAAGAAGTCCAGGGAAAAAACGGCGTTTACGGTCCCTGGGAGGCCTCTGTACCACTATACGGTCATGTCATTCGGCCTTTGTAACGCCGCCCAGAGAATGTGTCGCCTAATGGACAAGGTGATTCCGTCAAGGTTAAAGGATAATGTATTTGTTTACCTGGACGATCTCCTTTAGTTGCTTAGGAAATTGCATTCTGGAGACCAAAAATGCTATAGGATAGATATAGTCTTTAGCTTACCTTTTTTTGTGTAAATTTTTTTAATTGCAATGAATTTGCACTTAAATTAGTCTAAGTTTTTTTCAGTTTTAATATAATGATAAGATGTATTTTGGATCCAGGATGGAATAAGTTAGTAATAGAATTCTTGAAAGTTGGGAGTTTCATAGAAACTCTTAACTTTCGACAAATATTGCCATATTAAATTCATCCTGTAATTTTAATTTTCCTATTTTTTTTTACTTTTCTATCATCCTATTAGATATTGACTCAATATTTTAATAGTTTTATATACGTTTTAACAAGAATAAGCAGGTATGTCAAAAGCATTCTTCATTTTGATGTGCGCTTGATTTAAGTAATTTGTTAATAACAAGTTGGTCACATGCACAGTCCAGCATAGGGCTAGTTCCAAATATACTTCAGCATGTGAGTAGTTGTAAAGGGACAGATAATCGGAAGACTTTTAGTTTGCTGAGATCGTGGTGGGCTGCCGATACAAAGAGTATTCAAAGTACGATTATTTTGTGGGTTCGCCGCGTTCTCGGTTCACAACGCGAAAGTCAACTGTGATCCACGGACATGACATTTACGTAAACTAAACAACAGACGGACAGACAGGGATGTGCCGATCCGACTACTACCGGGAGGCACACTTGGCGGCACACAATCCAAGAGCACACCATAAAATTGAATATAATTTTATTTTTTCTTTTCTGAAAAAAACAAAAATTTGTTAGGAATTGAAGTAATTTTTAAGTAATTTTATTTTTAAACAAACACGGTAATAAATAATAATCACCAAAATATAAGTGATTCAAATAAAAAAAAAAGAGGAATTTACTTAGCTATGAGAGGTCAGAACAAAAGAACTGGTGCTGTCCCTAACAGGTTAGCAAGTCTCGGGTCAGAAAGGGCAACGAGACAGTCAGCTCGAAGGGGGGTCCAGTTGGACAGTGGGAATAATACGGAGGGTATACCGGACCAACATGAAAATGTTTGCTTTGGCAGTTCCGGTCTCTTGAGCCCACTTGCTCCAAAAAATTCAAAATTCATGTTTCCTAAGAAACATTGGCAAGCTCTTTTTGAAATTTCATAAATATGTTCTTTCCAGGAAAGATCACTAGATACTTTTAAACCTAACAACTTCAGTGAATCTGATCTCGCAATATGGGCACCATTATTAACAGGTGAAACGTAATGTTGAACTGTCTTCTGAGAAAAAAGACAAGACTGCAATTTATTTGGGTTAAATTCTACTCTATTAGATCTGCCCCAATCAAGAATAACTTGAATGTTCGACCGAATTATAGAATTCATTAATTCACGCGAACCTAACAAGCGAGAATTGCATTCTTTTTGACTGACAAACTCAATGAAAGCCGATAGTGTTGTATCATCAGGAAATGAATGGATATCACAGGTTGTAGAACACAACAGGTCGTTGATATATATCAAGAAGAGCGTGGGCGACAAGGATGACCCTTGAGGCACGCCAGCATTGATCCGATGTGAATCTGAAGATATACCATTTAATACAACTTTTATTTTACGGTTCCATAAATAATACTCAATCCATGTAATGAGAGAGGAGTTTAAGTTCAGCGCACGAATCTTATTAATAAGAAAATCATGCCAAACTCTATCAAAAGCTTTAGAAATATCTAAAGAAACAACGCTTGATTCACCTAGGTTTTCAATGCTTCGCTCCAAATAATGAGTCATGCACGTCATTAGTTCACCTGAAGAGCGATTTTTACGAAATCCATACTGAACATCGGATAAAAGAACATTCGAATGCAGATAGTTCATTATTCTGAAATTAATGATAGATTCCATTACCTTAGATAGAACCGACAAAAAAGCAATAGGACGGTAGTTCGTAGGTGCCGATTTATCACCTTTTTTCGGAACGGGTTGAATACTTGCTATTTTCCAAATTGATGGAAAAACACCACTCTTCATTGAGAGATGAAACAATTTGCTAAGCGGTTTTTCCAAAGTATGATGACATCTTTTCAATACTAATAGCGGAATACCGTCTGGGCCAGTCGCTTTATTAGGGTCAAGTTCTTTAAGAATCTTTGAAACAACCCATTTCCGGAAATAGATTTTAGACATACCTGGGCCTAGATTCGGGAGAATTGGAGGGCTTTGGTTAGTTAAAGGAAGGGTAGACGCACCAGCGAAATGAGAAGCTGAGAGATTTCCTTTCTCAATATCAGTTCTATAATGAATACCGTTATGAAATAAAGATGGAATAGACGTTGTATTGTCTGCAAAGTTTCTTTTAACCAATGCAGCAAATAACCAAAAGATTCGACTGTTTGAATCAGTATTCAAAATTTTTTGCATGTTATCTCGAATCTTAAGGTCAAATATTATTTTTGACCTTTTCAAAATAGCGTTTGATCTGTTTCTAGCTAATCGAAACTTAACAAGGTTTTCTTCAGAAGTGAAATTAACGTAGTCCAAATGGGCTGCTTTTTTACACGCGACTGCTGACCTGCAATTTTCGTTAAACCATTTATTCTTACGAGTATTTTTTTTAAAATGAAGATGGAATGCAATTTTTCATTCCTAGCAAAATGGTTGTCGTAATAAGATTAGATGCTTCATCAGCATTATTGCTGGAAAAGCAGGTTGACCAATCAAATGAGCTATAAAATTGGTGCAGGTGCTCCCAGTTAGCATTTTTATAGTGCCAGAGTAACCTTTTATGATTAGGCTCTATAAAGGCTGGAGTTATTGAAAATTTGGCTACTACCAATGCATGGTCAGAAAGTCCTAATGGAGCAGATACATCAATTGAATATTTATCTGGCATAGTAGTTAGAAATAAATCTAAAAGGTGAGGAGATTGACCAGAAGTATCAGGATACCTAGTTGGCTTATCAACGAGTTGGGTGAGAAGATTAATATTTGAAAATAGTTCTGCAGTTTCACCAGAACTATCTCTACCATTTGAATAGGTCAACCATGAATCATTGTGGACATTAAAATCGCCCAAAACAACTAATTCTGATAATCGTGAGGAATGGTAAATTTTGTCTATAGTTTCTGATAAGTAATTAAACTCTTTTTTAGTGGCATCAGGTGACAAATTTGGATTACGATAAAGTGAACAAATAAACATCGAATGGTTTGATATTTTAATTTCAATCCATATCGTATTGAACATGGGATTACTGTTTGGATAAATAAAATTAGGTATACTAAAACTTATGTCATTACGAATAAAAAGAATAACCCCACGATGTGGAACCAAATAGTCGACACGAGAATACCCCGGTAAGCTAAAGACTATATCTATCCTATAGCATTTTTGGTCTCCAGAATGCAATTTCCTATTAACTAAACCTTAGCAACTAAAAGAGATCGTCCAGGTAAACAAAGACATTATCCTTTAACGTTGACGGAATCACTTTGTCCATTAGGCGACACATTCTCTGGGTGGCGTTACAAAGGCCGAATGGCATGACCGTATAGTGGTACAGAGGCCTCCCAGGGACCGTAAACGCCGTTTTTTCCCTGGACTTATTTTCCAAAAGGTTCTGCCAGAAGGCGTCCTTCATGTCTATCGCCGATATAAATCGAGTATCTTGGAGTCGACTTAACCAAACCAATGTGGTAGCGGATATGCATCCTTTTTCGTGACTTGATTCACCTTTCTTGTATCCAAACACCATCTATTTTTGCCCTGTTTCTATTCTATACTAAAATTATATAGAAACTAACCAAAAGAAAACTTTCCTTTTCTTAAAAGATAATATAATTTCTTTTAGGAAATTTTCTTTTTCACTTACTAGCTAATTAAATCTAAAAAGGAATGACTTGATTGCACCTGTAAAAAACTGGTAATTAAATGAACCAAGATTAAAAAAAGGGGAAATTAAAATTAAAATAAGGAATTGATAAATGAAACCAAATTTATTTGAATTATTAAAAAAAACTGTTTGATAATTTAACTTTAATGGTGGCGTTGTTAATCTAATATATAAAAATCTCGTGTCACGGTGTTTGGGTCTCAACTGTTCCGAAACGGCTCGACCGATTGTTATGAAATTGTTTATGTATAATTGGTAGGTATGAGAATAGGTTTTAAAGTGAAAAAAAAAATTGAGAACGACTGGACCGATTTGGCTAACTTTTATTTTATAAATTCGCCATAGTCCGAATATTGTTTAAGCGAAAAAAAATAGAAAAATGCCCGGAAAATTGTAAAATTCGGAAACTGAAAGTGCTGTTTTCCATAGGATTTATGTATGAACTCGCGACCATAACTCACGATTCGAACGATGGATTAGCGTCATTCTTTTTTTGTTTTGTTCGTTATAGTCCTAGAAAACAAAGACAATTACAAAGAAAAGTCGAAAAATTCGGATAAACAGCAAAAATTGTTTTGTTCGTTATGTTCCCGGAGATATTTTTAGCAAAATAAAATTCGGGAAAATTTGGAAAACGATAAATTGGATATATTTTAAGGAAATAACTCTATTGAATGTTTTCGGTGAAATGAAAACTTTGGAAAAACGCATTCCAGCCTAACTTAAAATAAAATTAAATTTGTCTTGATTCGCGATCTGTCCAGCAAAAGTCGTTATTTCATTTCTGTTCCAATAGATTCCAATTGTTTGGTTTACGTGCGCAAATTTAATTTGACAGCTTCTTCTTTGATTTTGTGGGCAAAAAGATCTCCAAAAGACCACAAAAGACCCCGAAAAGAATCACAAAAAGACCTCCGAAAGTCCCTCAAAATCCCCAAAAATCCTTAAAGACCCCCAAAAAAACCCCAAAAGACCCTAAAAGACCCAAAATTAAAAAATGTAACACAATGATGTGACTAATAATGTGACTCGATATCGCAAAACAAATAGCTTTTCACAAGTTCACAAAACGATTACCAACAAATTTATTGAAAGTGGGACAGGACAACGTCTGTCGGGTCAGCTAGTACTATTTATATACATATCTATATAGAAAAAGAATTAAAAAAAAACTGTTTCGCAGCCACTGTTCTTTAACGAAATTGATTTATGTAGGAATTTCTCGATCTAGCACTGCTGTTGATTAAGAATTCTCGTTGAGTCGACCATTTAAATCTTCTTATCTAACGATGATGGAGAGTTTCACAATTTAAATTCATATGCATTACTTTCAATACCAGTGAATTTCTCCACAATTCCAATTACATTCTTAATTGACTTAGATTCGATTTCGAGTTTAGCACTGTTTCAAATTATATTTTCACCTTTAAGGGAAACTGATTCTGAATTAATTTCAATTTTGTTTAATTGTTTAGAAAACTGCTGTGTTGCACTATCTAATTTCCTATCATACTTTTCAACTTCGATCCGATTTTCGAGTTTAGCACAAGCTCAATTATATGTATGTTAAATTTTAAAAGAAAACGGTTTCTGAATTAAATTTGATTTAATTTGTTTAATTGTTAATTGCTCAGTCGTAATATTTAGTATTTTTTTTATTACACCTTTTAACTTTTATTCGATTTTTAAGCTTAGCACAATTTCAATTCAATTTTCAACTTTTAAAAGAAAACTTTGCTAACAAAATTTCTCAATTTCTTGAATACTAGTATCGACTAGGGTTGCTGATGGTAAATTTTCAACTACAGTTCTAAATGCTGTTCTTCTATCGGCTAGCCATAAATCATCCACCTATCAACGAACCTTCTGGGAAAAGGTTTTTTTTAGAGAAAGTCTCTTTCCCCCTTTTCTAAATTCCATTTGTCTAAATTCTCTATTTGTCCTTATTTAAATAATAACTACTTACGATTTTTCTCATCCCGTCCCTTTTTAAATTTTTTTACCTTCACCGAAGAACATAAAACATGAATACTATTAATATGGACATAAAACATGAATAATATTAACCCAACACCTACAACGATCACTTAATACACCTACATGTTAATGTATTTCATTGTGAATGGACGATGATTATCTAATACTCGAACCAGGTTTCTGCGAAGCAAAAATGAATTCCATAATTCGAAAACCCAAAAATGAAATTTTCTACACCAACTCATCTGTCAAGTCAGACAATCGGTTCTATGTTTTCCTATTCGACATAATAGACGTCAAACTACCTTAGTTTTTAATTTGTAAATAGTGCCGTCTTTTAAAGTAAAAGTGAAATGGGGACGTGAAAATTTCCCCAATATCCAAGTTAACACGGACGAAGAACCAATGTTGTTTAAATCTCAGCTATATGCTCTTATTGGAGGAATATGCAGCTTAAAGATGGATTTACCATTTTTGCTTGGATCATAAGAAGAAGTTCCACAGGTCCCAGAGGTGCCGACCAAATTCATAGAAGACATGAATGAGTCTGAACTTGCAACGGCATTAGAGTTGCCTCCAGAAGGCCGATTTCGGTCGCAAATGAGTCTAGACTCCTGAAGGTGAGATGTCATTTTCGTATATGTACGAGGTGTATAGCATACAATTTTATTGTTGTGTTAATTTTTTTATCTTTCTTTGGGTTAGTGTAAATTTAATGACAGAAAGTAGTAAAATCTTGTACATATTTGCCGAATCGGTTCACTCTTGCCTCATACAGTAGTCTAGCCACATGCTGGCGACTACGTGAAAAGTCTTTATCTGTCAAAATTGTAGTTAAACACTAATCATATGCTTATGACCAGTGCTGCTGCTAAATTGCAATCAAGGTATTATACTACTATTTCATTAGCCGCATTATTATACTACCTTAAACCTAATTATACTACTTTTATGAAGTAATTCTAAATCGAAACGATACCAAATTTATTTGATTTTTTAACAAAAAAATGGTTTCTTTTACAATTACATGTTATTAAATCTGTAAATTTCTCTCCGAACTATCAATAATTATAATAAAGGAATTTTTACATTTCCCAAAAATTATATTGACCAAGAATGTATGTTAAAAAATAAACAAAACACAAATAACAAAATTTGGTATTTTATTTCAATTGATGCCTTTGCTTCCAAATTGAAAGCCAAATACTATTATATAATATACTAAGAAACCGACGAGTTTTTTTCGATTGATTTTTGTAAAATCTTTATATGATTTTGTTTTCGGATATATAATACACAAAATAAACGTCGGTTTATTTGTTATATTTTGGTACTTTATTTAAGGCATTTGTATTTAGTTGTTGTAATGTAGTAAAATAATAAAAGTATAAGTACAACATCGTACTTGTGTAGACATAATGAAACACAGGAATATAAGCATGAAATAATTTATTTTGTGCAATTGCAAAAAGGGCGAAAATCAATCACAAAATATTTATATAATTTTAAAGGCTTTTTTGTTTTCTGTTGGAACTATTTTTCCAAATATTTTTATCTTATAATTCAGTCTTCCAAAAAGCCGATAATATACTCCGCTCTAAAAATGTAAACCAGCAGCACTGATCTTGACATAAAAGCAAAATCAAATTATGCGCATGCGTCAAAACGTCGTACCACTACACATAACATCTACTATAACATCTACTTACACCACAAACTTGCGGTTGTTCAGGAGTCTAGATGTTATAGCAGTAGATCCCACACCTCATACATTCCAAATAATATGAATAACTTCATATTGTATATATTCAAATTACTCATAATACACAATTACTCATAATACACAATTATAATATTACTCATAATGCACATACGCGCAGTAACAATGGAAAATTCCATTGCTTATCCCTAATTCAATTCCTTATCTCTAATTCAGATCTAAGAAGTAAACATGTTTACTTCTTCTAAATCCAATTGCGCATATATATATTCTTATCTTGTTTACCAATTTCACAATATGATGAAATCATCTTGTTTACCATTTAGATACATTCTTATCTTGTTTACCAATTTCACATCCTTATCTTGTTTACCAAATTCAAAGACATGTTCTAACATGAATAATCATTATCACATTTTGCGATCTAAGAGATCAACATGTTTACTCCGTAAACACAACAACAAGATCAAAGTCCACAACAACAAGATCAAAGTCCAACAACTCAAAATAGTATTTAAACAACATGCAAATACACAGTTGAGACAGTTCTTATATATTCGTCATCAGTGCAGTTCGTAATTATTATTCATCAAATCAGTTCTTATTCAGTTTTAGTATTCAGTGCAGTTCTTAAACATTCATCATCAGTAGTTAATATTGTTAATAAGATAGAAACTTTTGTAAAATAAAACATTTTTTGTAGAAATATATTTTTTAATTTATTTTTAAAAATATATTTTACTTAAATAAAAATAAAATTGGCGCAGTCGGTAGGATGTACTATGTCAATTAAAGACTAACTTTTTTAAAAGTTTAAAAGTACACCACCAAAATAAACGGTGTTTGTTGATTAAAAGAAAGATCTTGTCAACAAATTCCTACAAAAGTGAAAACTTATTAAAATAACATTAACTAACAATAAATTAAATAAATAAATAATTAAGAAATAAATAATTAAATTAAAAGGGCGAAACAGTGAAATAAATAATTAAATTAAAAAGGCGAAACAGTGAAATAAATAATTAAATTGAAAAAGCGAAACAACAAAACAAGAAGACGAAGCACAACATCAGGATCAACAACAAAAATAAATCAAAATCAACAACAAAACAAGAAGACGAAACACAACATCAGGATCAACAACAAAAATAAATCAAAATCAACAACAAAACAAGAAGACGAAACACAACATCAGGATCAACAACAAAAATAAATCAAAATCAACACCAAAACAAGAAGGCGAAACATCAGGATCAACAACAAAAATAAAAAGGTTACTAAGATTTTAAAATTTTTTTTTTCTTAAAAATTTTATTATTACCATACCAATATATAAATTTTTTTTTATATATATATACAATACAAATACAATATTTAAAGTGACAATATTTACAATTGCAACATTTACAAATTATATAATCAAAAGTGCTTTCTGAAGTAAAAATCCATTAACATAAATAATAAAATTTTTTTTATTAAAATGGCCATGGAAAATCAATGAAATAGTGTAGCAATAAATCCAATTAAATATTTAAATGCACTCCCATACTTTGACGGAAACCCAGACAATTTATTAACCTTTTCGAACCTAGTAGACAGAATACACCCACTCTTACTAACATACGACGATTTATCCAAATATTTATTTTCTGACATTATTAAAAGTAAATTAATTAAAAAAGCTAGGGAAGTTATAGAAATAAATACACAAGCCACTGCATGGAGCGACATTAAAGTCGTTTTACAAAACAACTTTAGTGAAAGACGCAGTCCAGAAGAACTCTACGATGAGTTAAGAGGCGTAACTTTCAAAAATAACGTTTTAGGATTTTATAATGAAATAAAAGACAAATTAAGAAAATTAAATAATAAAACTTTACTAATTTCTGGTCCAGGTGAAATATCAAACCAATGTGCATTAAATAATATACGCACAGCATTAACCGTTTTTAAAAGTAAAATACCCGAACCTATGAAAACCATTTTAACCTGTAGAAATCCTGAAAGTCTCGAATCTGCAATCGACGTATTAAGCCAAGGAGGTTACGTAGACCAATCTTATAATGAAAATCATTATAACAATAGACAAACACGTAACTATAATAATAACAAATACAATAATCAATTCCCTAATCAACAAGTAAATCAAAATAGAAATAGACAATATAATAATAACAGATACGACCAAAATCAAAATAGAAACAGACAATTTAACAACAACAAGTACGAACAAAATCAAAACAGAAACGAACAATTCAAAAATAATAAATACGAACAAAACCAAAATAGAAACGAACAATTTAACAACAATAAATATGAACAAAATCAGAATAGGAATAGACAATTTAATGACCACAGGTATGACCAAAACCAAAATAGAAATTTTCAATTTAATAACTATAGAAACCAGAACAGATATAGACAATCCAACAATAATTATAGATATGACAGTAGACAACAGAACTACAATAGATTTTCAAACGATGTTCAAAATAATTTACCAAGTGTTCAACAAAATCAAACTGTTGAACCCATGGATGTTAATCAATGCGAAACAAGGGAAAATTTTCACTCACGAGCCTCGGAGGTGACTTACCATATGTAAAAATTAAATCTAATAAAAATCCACTAAAATTCATTATTGACACTGGAGCAACAAACTCAATTATAAATCCAGGTCTCTGTAACCCTAAATGGAAGGTACCAACAAATAAAATTTAAATTAAAACAATACAAAATAATATAACAAATGTAACTGAAAGAGTATCAGTTCCTCTTTTTAAAGAATTTGGCATTTCTGAGCAAAAAATCGACTTTTTGGTTTGCGCATTCCATGATAAATACGACGGTTTAATTGGCAATGACATACTGAAACGATTTAACGCTAAATTAGATTATAAACAAAATATGGCCAAACAATACAAATCTTGTTCCAAAATTCAAAACAGCATACTATACACTTATTAGTGAACCAACAAAAAGGTTTAGCCTATCTCAAGACGAAGATGTTCTTGGAAGGTGAAGTTATTGCTGATGAAGGAATTTACAATGTTGAAAATCATAAGATTGAAGTTCAAACAAATGTAAAATGCATAGGCCCTATTGAAATTAGACCTAATCAAATTGAACAAGTAACTACTGAAAACTTTTGTATAATAGATGAACTTGAAAATATACCACTGATGAAACAATTAAGAACTCAACATTTAAACTTAGAAGAAAAACAAAAACTATCAAAGATAATAAATCGATACTCAGATATCTTTTATCAAGAAGGTACAAATCTTACTTTTACAAATGCAATAAAGCATGAAATTCGCACAATCGATAATGTACCATTAAAAGTAAAATCATATAGGTACCCATATATACATAAAGATGAAGTCAAACAACAGATTCACGAACTCCTCGAAAATAAAATAATAAGACCGAGTTATTCGCCTTATTCCGCTCCTGTTTGGATCGTACCGAAAAAGGTCGACGCAAGCGGTAAACAAAAGTGGAGGCTTGTCATAGACTATCGTAAACTTAATGAAGTTACAATAGACGACAAGTACCCTCTGCCAAATATTGATGAAATATTAGATAAACTGGGAAGATGCCAGTATTTCACAACCCTTGATTTAGCTAAGGGATTTCATCAAATAGAAATTGAGGAAAAAGATGTTCACAAGACCGCCTTTAATGTAGAAGGAGGACACTATGAATTCTTACGAATGCCATTTGGACTGAAGACAGCCCCTGCGACATTTCAAAGACTTATGAATAATATCCTTAAGGATCATATTAATAAGATCTGTTTAGTATATCTGGATTACATTATCATCTTTTCAAGATCGTTACAAGAACACATAAATTCTATAAATATAATTTTCAATTGTTTAAAAAAGGCTAATTTAAAGATTCAATTAGACAAATCAGAATTCTTAAAAAAAGAAACAAAATTCCTTGGACATATAGTAACACAAGACGGTATAAAACCAAACCCAAAAAAAAAATCGAATGCGTGACAAAATTTCCCATTCCAAAAACTGTAAAACAAATTAAACAATTCCTAGGACTCACTGGATACTATAGGAAATTTATTAAAGATTATTCATTGATAGCGAAACCAATGACGTTATTTCTAAAAAAGGAAGCAAAAATAAACATTTCAGACATAAGATACCAAGAAAGCTTCAACACACTTAAAAAACTATTAACACACGATCCAATATTAGTATATCCTGACTTTACCAAGAAATTTACGCTTACAACAGATGCTAGTAACTATGCGTTAGGCGCAGTACTTTCACAAGACAATCATCCAATTTGTTATGCTAGCCGCACATTAAATGAACATGAAATTAATTACAGCACAATAGAAAAAGAATTATTAGCAATTATCTGGTCAACCAAATATTTCAGACCATATCTTTTCGGACGAAAATTCTTGATCGAAACCGATCACAAACCATTAACTTGGCTTTTCTCAATTAAAGAACCTAATTCAAAACTTGTAAGATGGAGATTAAAATTATCAGAATATGACTACGAAATTAAATACAAAAAAGGAACATTAAATAAAAACGCAGACGCTCTTTCAAGAATAGAAATAAATCTTAATGAAGACATCGAAAACATTAATCCATTTCCAATCACCAAATCTCCGCTAAACATATTTAAAAGACAGATAGCAATTCTTAAAACAAATTCTGGTTCCTTACGAATAAAACAAATAAGAATTTTCAACAAACACAAAAAAATAATTTATGTCAAATCCTTAGATACAGAAACCGCATTAACACTTTTAAAATCACATTTTAATCCAAAATCTCTAAATTGTATCTACATAGAAAATGAAGAATTTCTTAAAACACTAGAAGACGTTTATAAAATACATTTTGAAACACAAAATCAACTAAAAATAGTCAGAACTGAAACAATGCTAAAAGACATAATAAATGAAGAAGAATTAGCAAAACTCATTAAAGAAGAACATCTTAGAAACAACCATAGAGGAATTATAGAGGTTTACAAAGAATTACATTTAAAATATTATAATCCAAAACTCAATATCAGAGTCACTCAATTCATTAATAACTGCGAAATATGCAACTTAGAAAAGTATGAACGTAAGCCAATCAAGCATAAATATCAATTAACAGAAACACCCTCAGGTCCTAATGAAATTATCCACGCTGATGTATTCTATACACTCGAAAAACAAATTTTCGTTACGTTACGTTCATCGACAAATTTAGTAAATTCGCACAAGCCATTAAAATTACAGCAAGAACTTGGACCGAATTCAAAAGAACCATTCTTGTTCTACTTTCTACAATAGGATCAATAAATAAAATTATAGTCGACAACGAACTAGGATTCAAAGCTCTTCCACTAAGAGAATTTCTACAGAGCGAACAAATAGAAATCCACTATACTTCTAATAATAATCACACATCTAATTCAGATGTAGAACGCCTACATAATACAATTAATGAACATATAAGATTATTAAAACATGATCCCAACAAAGATAATGATACAGTTGAAGAAAAAATCTTAAAAATAATACGCTTCTATAATAACACTATTCATTCTACTACAGACAAAAAACCAATAGACTTTAAAAATGGAACTATAAAAAATAATGAATATAATCTAATTAAAGAAAAAATTCTAAAGAAAAAACAAATTACTATCGATAAATTAAATATAGGTAGAGAAGAAGTAGAAATACAACCTGGAACAAATTTTATTAAAGAAACACGTGGTGGAAAAAATCATACAAAATTTAGGAAACTCGATACAGAGAAAATCGATGAAAATCATATCAATAATAAAGAATCCGGTTTAAAATATTACAAATCACACATAAAGCGTAAAAAGAAATTCCAAACAATTAACTCTCCTTCAATTCAAGCGAAAAAGAAAATCATTAAAAGGAAACCTTAACATATTCCTATATTTACAGATGAATTCCCAAATCATAATTTTATTATTCTCAACAATATTATCCTTAATACACGGACAATCACTAGAGATACACGACTTAAATAACAACAATGGATACATGACAATTAAGAAAGACGATATTCATATTATTGAAAAATTTAACAAAATCCTTCACATTATAAATATAACAGAAATAGAAAATACAATGCACCACATAAACGAAAATATAAACTTAATAAAAATAAAAATCGGTACCAGTACCCCAATGTTCAACACATTAGTACATAACTATAAACACTTAGAACAAAAAATATACAATCTCAGACCACATTCTAAAAATAAACGAGCACTCATGAATATATTAGGCACAGGACTAAAATACTTAGCAGGAACAATGGACTCACAAGATGAGATCGAAATAAAAGCTCAATTAGAAACCCTTACCACAAATAATAAGGAATTAATATCAGAAAGTAATAAACAAATTTCCTTTAATTCCAAAATTTCTCAACAAATTAAAGACATAACAGACCATATTCAAAAGCAACAATTAAACATCACACAGTTTTTAAATAACATTAACATATTAAATAAAAACAATTTCAATAAATTACAAGACGAAATAGACTACGTTCAAAACATTTATCAAATCAATTACGATATAAATCTTTTTCGACACCATATAGACGACATAGAACAAATCATTTTAACAAGCAAACTAGGCATACTGACTAGAAACATTTTAACAAAAGAAGAACTTAAGCTAACAGAAGGTATACAAGGTTTTAAAGACACTAAAATAGCCGTAATTTTCGAAAACAAACTTATAATAATAGTCCTATTAATACCAAAATACTCTAATATTTCCTATTCCACCGTCATTATCGAACCAATGCCGAACAAAAATAATAAAGCTCTATTACTTAATGAAAGCATTTTTATTATAGATGAGAATAATAAAGTATATAACAGAAAAGTTAAAGATAAATTAAAGAAAAACCTACATAAAATAAATGATAGCTGTACTTCAAATATTATTAAGTTTAAAAAAGCATATTGTCCAATGAAAAACTTTACGGGAGATGAAATAAAAGAAATAATAGCCGGAATTATTCTAACAAAAGATATTACAAATATAAAAATCAAACATAATTGTAACAAATTAAAATTAAACATATCCGGAAGCAAATTGATTAAATTTGAAAATTGTAATGTAATCATAAGAAATAATACGTTCATTAATACATATTTCAAAATAAAAGATAGTGTTATTCTCCCATATTTTGTATCAGAGATAAAAGAAAATAAAACTATAGAAATGATAAAACTTGAGGATTTTCATATCCAAAAAATTAAAACAAATAGCAAACAAATTGAAGAAATAACTCTGAACAACACACATAAAATATTTTATCATATACCTTATATTTTAATAATAATCATTATAATTATCACACTATTAATATATAAAATTAATAAGCATAAAAACACCATTAAAATTGTAACTTCGTCGGAGCCTCAGGCTAACGGGGGGGGTGTTATAGCAGTAGATCCCACACCTCATACATTCCAAATAATATGAATAACTTCATATTGTATATATTCAAATTACTCATAATACACAATTACTCATAATACACAATTATAATATTACTCATAATGCACATACGCGCAGTAACAATGGAAAATTCCATTGCTTATCCCTAATTCAATTCCTTATCTCTAATTCAGATCTAAGAAGTAAACATGTTTACTTCTTCTAAATCCAATTGCGCATATATATATTCTTATCTTGTTTACCAATTTCACAATATGATGAAATCATCTTGTTTACCATTTAGATACATTCTTATCTTGTTTACCAATTTCACATCCTTATCTTGTTTACCAAATTCAAAGACATGTTCTAACATGAATAATCATTATCACATTTTGCGATCTAAGAGATCAACATGTTTACTCCGTAAACACAACAACAAGATCAAAGTCCACAACAACAAGATCAAAGTCCAACAACTCAAAATAGTATTTAAACAACATGCAAATACACAGTTGAGACAGTTCTTATATATTCGTCATCAGTGCAGTTCGTAATTATTATTCATCAAATCAGTTCTTATTCAGTTTCAGTATTCAGTGCAGTTCTTAAACATTCATCATCAGTAGTTAATATTGTTAATAAGATAGAAACTTTTGTAAAATAAAACATTTTTTGTAGAAATATATTTTTTAATTTATTTTTAAAAATATATTTTACTTAAATAAAAATAAAATTTCTAGACTCATTTGCGACCGAAATCGGCCCCCAGGACTTACAAATCTAGGTAATACATGTTATATTGAATGTTATAGTACAGTGTTTAAAATCGATTACAGAGTTGCGCGAAGCTTTGGCTAAATATTCCGCAGATATGTCTGCGAATTCCACCGAATCACCACAAGCTATATCTGCTGATATGAAATATTTGATTAATCATATGGAAGGGGGGAATACTGTAACACCAATAATGTTACTACAAACTTTACATATGGCATCACAACAATATCCCTGACCATGATTCATTGATAAAAGTATTTGGACTCGCGTCGTTCTAAATTCGTGTTCGTTTTTCGTATTGCTTTTCCAATGAATCAGGGAGAATTCTGAGAAAATAAATTGAAACCGGCTACAAACGTGAGGAATGTGATATATTGTAAATCACATTCTTTCGATTTTTATTTTATTTTGAATTTAATAAAGGGCTTAGCCCAACTTATTGCCGTGACGTAAGTCATTCAGGGAGTCATCCCTTGGCAATAAGTCTCTATATAAAAAAAAAAAAAAAAAAAAAAAAAAAATATTCGCGAACAGGAGAAAATGGAACATACCGCCAGCAAGATGCTAATGAATGCTGGTCGGAGCTGTAATTAATGTTACAACAGAAACTTCCAGCTATTACGTACAACGATATACAAACAAGGAAATACAATTCACCTATTGAACAGTATTTTAGTGGTACTTTCGAAGTTCAAATGAAATGTTGTGAATTACCCGAGGAACCAGCAGGCGTTGGCGTTAAAACTTTATTTTACAACTAAGTTGTTTTATATCACCAGCAGTCAGATATATGCAAAGTGGACTTAAATCAAAAATACATACGTGTTTCAGTAAAACCAAGACCTAAGGTAGCGAATGATGGAAATTTCGCTTTGACTGCATGTAGTGCCTCCGTTTGTGAGGATGAGAGAATGTGCATTATCGGCTCCAATGAGGCTGTTTGTGTTAGTTTAAGTCACGATATTACGTTTGGAGCAATTTTGAATGCTTTCCAAAAGTTTATCCCTAAGAACAATTTTTGTTGTAGTGACGGTACCACATACAGCTCTAATTCTTCGGAAGTCCCATTCCAACTTACAGGAATGGTCACTAGGCCTTCGATTTATAATCGGCTACCGTCCGCTGTTTTGATGTCCGTCTTTCTTTTTTTCATTACCAAATTATTTTGTTCAATAAATTGTATAGCACCTTTACCTTGACAACGAACTGACGCGCCACTGTCTAATAAACCCACTACTTCGTTTTCAAAAATTTTCACTTTGGCATAAGTCCTGTTGTCTCCGTCTTCATGTAAAACTGTCATCATTTTTAATATATTTCTTTTCGCTTTACATTTTTCCCTAAGTTTCTTTATTTTGTTAAAATGTTTGTTCGACGTATCCAGGTCAGGGCTCTCAGAAAATGTTTTATCTCTAGCCTTTTCGTAGTCAATAATTCGCTGATGTAAAGTTTTTTTTGGCGGTCTTATTTGTTCAAATTTTGTTTCTCGTTTTTCAATTGTGGATCGTTTTAAGATCTTTACGTCCTCGTTAATTACTACCTCGGGAGTTAAATTGCCGGACGGACACTCCCGACTGTCACGTCTGCTTTTCCATTTTCCGACTCCTGACAGGAAGGACAAACAATGAATGGGACATTAGAGTGACCGCACTTAAAACATGTCATAGTGTGGAAATGAGACGTGCACTGTGTTTTTGTTGGGACAGTATTATAACTTGTAGGTATATTTGACTTCGTTACGTTGGGATTATGTTTATTTTTGTCATACTTAGTAGCTATTGCACATAAATCGTCAGCTACTTCTTTATCGTGAATATGTTTCTCTATGTTTTCACCTAGGTCAACTTCGTTCACATGATGACTTCTTTGGCGAATATCTCTTGATGCCAAGTGCTTTTCTGCTCGTCGGCAAGCAGACCGGAGATCAGAAATCGAAACAGCGTACAGCCGAAGATAAGTGTTGCCACTTTGTCATTCACGTTTTGGCGGAGGATTCTGACAAGCTCCATCTCGTGTAACTTCTTCTTCAGTTGAAAGACCAATGCCATCACACTGGAAAAGAACTCGTCAAAATTCTCGCCTGCCTTCTGTCTCTTGTCCATGATTGCTCTGAGCAACTTATGGTCGGAGCTAGCTGTCCTGAACTGACGAAGTAGCTCCCTCTTCAAGTCGAAGTAATTGAGCATGACATCATCAGAGTGCTCCTCCATCCATTGCCAATACCAGTTTTTGGCAACGCCTGTTAAAAAGTGGTGAAAACCACTAAATAGCTCTTCAGTGGTGTGATTATTCCTCTGCTGGATTGTTTCAATCCTGAAAATGAAACTTTTCACCGACATCGACCTTTTTGAGCCATCATATTTTATGTTCCACTTATGCCTGTTTGCATTTCCATGACCACGCACATGTCTGGACTGCGTAACATCTATGCTCCGGGACTGGTAACATGGCTCACGTGGAGGTGGTGGGATATGTGTTGAGCCACGCCCGGTAGTTGATCGCACTGCTAGTTCTATCTGCGGTTGTGGGTAGTAGACCTCTGACAACTTTGCTGTTGAGCCTCAAGCGCTACGACCTTGGTGGTTAGCAACGATAGTTGCTGAGTTAGGCCTTTCGTGACCTCTTCTAACTGGAGTCTACACTGGTCCCTAAGCCTAAACTGTTCCCTTTCCAGAGTACCAGATATGGCGACTTGTATTATTTGGGTCAACTGTTGACCGCCTAAGGGCTGGTTAGTCCTAACATGATTTTGACCACGGTCATGAACCTCTTATTTATGGTTGTAAGGATCTGCAATTGGTCTAACAGCCACATCAGATTCATCATCAAAATTCATGTTTCCTATATTTCAAATAAATTTGACGCATAATCACCTTTTGAATTTCCCCCTGTTTCTGTGTAAGGTACTTGACCGATCACTGTAGTTGATGTATCTACACCTGAGATTTGCTAACCTCTTAGGGCCAACACCAGTTCTTTTGTTCTGACCTGTCATAGCTAAGTAAATTCCTCTTTTTTTTTGAATCACGTATATGTTGGTGATTATTATTTATTACCGTGGTTGTTTAAAAAAAAATTACTTAAAAATGAAATTCAAAATTTTTTCCACAAAAGAAAATGTTATAAAAAAATTATATTCAATTTTATGGTGTGCTTTTGGATGGTGTGCCGCCAAGTGTGCCTCCCGGTAGTAGTCGAATCGGCACATCCCTGTCTGTCCGTCTGTTGTTTAGTTTACGTTAATGTCATGTCCGTGGATCACAGTTGACTTTCATGTTTGGCTTCCGAAAATGTAGACGTGTTGAAGAATTTGCGGACTGTTACCAAGTACCCTTACCCGCTTCAACATCCACCTCCTTGGCACATAGTATAAATATATTAATCAAATTCATTTAATATAATATAATTATTCAAATATTTGGTCCTTTCGTACTAAAATATTTTAATTTATTAAAGGTAGAAACCAACCTGGCTTACACCGGTTTGAACTCAGATCATGTATGAATTTAAAAGTCGAACAGACTTAAATTTTGAACTTCTACACCCAAAATTATTTTTTAATCCAACATCGAGGTCGCAATCTTGACTGGCAGAGCAAATTGCCAGTCACTTGACCAATAACCACAACGACTCGACCAACGATACCACCGTTCCGACCTACCATTCCGCCGTTCCGACCGCCCGGCGCACCGAACCGTCCCCAACTTCAGTCCGCCCGACCCACTGACGCCCAGAACGCGGTACCGGCTAACGAATATGACCGGCAAACCTGCTGTTGGACATGTGGTCAGCCTGTGCACCGAAGAAAGATCTGTTAAATTAGAGGACTGTTTTGTTCATACTGCATTACCGAAGGGATCCAAAGGCGATACTGCAAATGCCTAGCACACCGCTGATACAGTCTCACTACCTACACGTTACCGATGAAGTTCGATCAACATCAGTTTAGAGCAGTAATCGACACCGGTGCAGGATGGTCATGCATTGGCAAGGCAGTCAGGACAATTTGCGTAAGCAAACAGATACCAGCACTACCGATAAACATCACGTTTTCGTTGGCTGATAAGTCCACCGTCACCGTACGCCACGCATATATGCTCACTCTAACTTGGGAAAACTGGACGTTCAACCAATACTATATACTGATCCTGATGGAAAAATTCATGCTGGGAACAGATTTCTTATCAAAGCACAATATTGACTAGACAAACTGAAAGGGGGAGAGATATATCTCAACGACAGACTTGAAGTAAGGGTACTGGCAGATTCTACTAAAACCGATTAGCCGTCCCGTCCGTGGATTGTTCTAATGGAGGGTTATGCCCTTTGGACTGCTTTTCGCGCCGGCCACATTCCAACGCTTGCTCGACCAAATTATCAGTCAGGAGCTAGAGCCTTTTGCCTTTGCATACTTAGATGATATTATCGTTATCGTTCACACCTTCTCCGAACACATGACCGCGCTGCCAGAGGTATTCCGACGATTAAAAAAGGCTGAACTAAAGATTAATCCAGAGAAATGGTAAATCAAAGCGGCATACATACCGACCCGCATATTAAGTAACTCCGGCGAATACTTTGGTTCGCCTCATGGTACCAACGGTTCGTACCGAATTTCTCCACCATAGCCGCACCAAGCTACTGAAGAAAAAGCAAAAATGGACACGGGAGACCGTTCAGGAGGAAGCATTTACAAAGTTGAAAGAAAGATTAACTACCGCCCCGATTTTGGCATGCCCAGATTTTACGAAGCCATGCTTATTACAGAACGATACTAGCGCCAATGGGCTAGGAGCCGTATTGTTGCAAACTATAGAGAATTAAGAACGAGTAATTTCGTATGCCAATCGAACGAAATTACTCTGTCACCGAGAGAGAGAATGCCTAGCCATCGTATGGGGTATACGTAAGATGCGGCCATATCTGGAGGGATATCTGTTTATCATCCACACCGACCACCGTTCACTAAGATGGTTACACAGTCTAGAGAACCCATCTGGAATATTGGCACGTTGGGCGATAGAGCTCCAGCAATATGTCTTCGAGATCAGTTACCGTAAAAGCTACTTAATACAGTCGCAGATGTCCTTTCCCGACACCCCACGAAAAATCCACCCGTTAGACTGTTACTTCTGATCACCAAAACATGTCCATGGTACAAGGCCAAATTAGCCTTGAAAATATGCGTGCAGAAGCCACTGCGCCAATAGGTTTTACGAGAAAATCACGCAGACGTAACCGCCGGTCATATAAGAGTTGTGAAAACCATAGCTAGAATCGCTCAGACCTACTATTGGCCTGGGTTGTTCCGAGACGTAGCACGGTTCGTTCGAAAGTGCCCTGCCTGTATACAACACAAGGTCCCCGCAAATAAACCCGCTAGACATGGGAAATAGTCAGCTCGGAATTTATCCTCAATGATGTCTTCACCCTGGTCAGATTAAATTTAGCTAAGGCGTTTGGGAAACAGAAACACCATTACGACCTCCGCCGCTTACCGTGGGGACCTGTAATAGGAGAACTCGTATAATACCGCCACCGACCGCTCTCATCCGCAGCCAACAAATTCTTCGCCAAACTAGCACCCCGTTACCTTGGCCCATACAGGGTCAAAGGAAGATATCTCTGGTAATATACGTACTGGAAGGCGAGAGCCAAGAGACACCCGCCGCACACGTCAAAGACTGCAAACAAACAGCACCAGCAGAAATTATTAGCGCCGTTGGTATGGATGACCGAATTACCAATTAACGCTCAGTAGATTCCGAGATGTCAAACCCAACGGTCATATTTACCGACGCAGCCAGAGCGCCCGGCTCCCACCGCCAAACCAACCCACAACCGTTGCCCACCCCTAAATGAAAAACGGGCCCAGGTAAGCTAAGAACGGTAGCCACCACCACCGAAACGCCAACTAACGTCGGAAGAAATACTTCAGTTGTGCCAAGATCCCTTTGCATTGCCGCTGCACTCTAGACGCCTACCAGAAAAACCGATTACTCCGAACAAGAGGTCAATATTCGAGGCTATCGAAATAAGGCCCAGGATAGATCTACAAACCGTCAGCAACCTCAGGTTTGATGATAGAATACCCCGAATTGTCTCCCCCCCCCCCCAAAATGTGTACGAATATTCGATTATTTCGGTAGCGATAAGATTCTCGTAGATTCTGGCTCCATGTCTTTTATTTCCGATAAATTTTGTAATCGGTTAGGATTACACATACGCAGCAATCGCACAATTGTTGCAGGCATCAGCGTTTCCGGCAACCAAATTACGAAAGGAATGGTTACACTCACTCTGTGATCTCGAGCTAACAGTGAAGAAAGAATTGAAGTCGACGCATTGGTTTTGTAAAGACTGTGTTTAAAGGTACCTACCCAGTAATTTAACACAGATATGTTTAGTATGAACGTATTCCTTGCCGATCCGAAATTTAACGAGTCCCAGAATATTGATCTCATTTTAGGTGTTCAACATGTGCTTAACTGCTTCTGCTCCTGGATGGAGGAATGAAACACGAACACGAACACAATGTAGTTGGTTGGGTACTGGGCGGGGAGCTAGAAGCACAACCGTTAAGCGAAACGACGAGCAATGTGGGTCAAGTGTTAACAGAGCAAGGCAGTGTAACATGACAAAACAAGGGAGAATTTGGAAGCTCATTAAATTTGGCAGTAAGTCGATTAAACTTGTAACGTTCTTTATCGACGGCTCGGGTGACGGTCGCCGTATACCCAGGGTTCTGCTCCGTCTTTTTAGTTACAAATTAAATAGAAGTATATATTTTTTTGGGATTTCTATAAAGTTTTGATTTATTATATATGTGTGTGTGTATAAACATACCTAATATTTTGCTTATGCCATAACTACTGGTAAGGAAAAATAGGTTGTTCGGTGGTCAGGTAAGGAGGTGAAATGCTCGGAAGGAAGCGGCCAGGCAAGATCCAGACACTACAACCTTCCAGCTCCAGTTCCAGGCTTATTGCCGGTTGGGAATTTTGTTTTTCTTCCGGCGGTAACCGACTAATAATCTCTGCCGTACATTATTTTTTAATGCTAAATGTATTGACATGGGACTGTCCAAGGCTAAGCTCAATTTGTTTTATGTACACAGTCACTGTGCCTATTGATTTGGTATCATATATGTATACGAGAAATGAACATAATAAATTGTTTATGTTTACAGCCATTGGGAAGAATAATTTATGCGTAAAGCTATTGTGAAGAAAAAATATATTGAAGGCGGATGGCCATTGTGCATATTTGACTTAATTTTAAGTATGGGCAGTAGCACTGCATGTTGTAGCAAAAGTGCGTTTTGAATTTTTACAAATCGGTTTTGTTATTATAATATATTTTTTCTCTTTTGGTTGATGTGATCACTGCCCTTTTTTCTCTTTTATGGGATTACATTTTTTTTAGCGGTGTCATTCACCAACCACGTAATTTACACCAAAATATATTAAATCTAAAAAAATATCTATTTATATGTGTTTTTTCTTTTATTCCAGAAATTCTATATACAGGGTTTTTTTTTCTCTTTTCTATTTACATTGTTATTTATATTTCAAAATTTTTCCTTATTTTATGTATTTAAAAACATTTTATTATATGATATTTATATATCTTATTTCTTTATTTACTTTACAAAACAGGATATTTATTCATGTTTCTAAAATATTATTTACACCAAATTATTACTAATATTCTCTTATTCTAAGTTTATATTTTATATTAAAATTTGTATTTACATTAAAAAAAAATTTCCCAATTTCCCATTAAAAAAATTTTCTTTCCAAAGTTATTTTCATTAATTAATTTTTATTTCCATTTTAATTTTTATCTCATTTCAAAAATTTTTCCATTTGTATTCAATATGCGTATTTGTATATCCGTATATCCTAAATTTTTGTAATTTTTTTATTTCATTCATACTTAACGGTGATGTCAGCTTTCTCTGTTTTAAGGGTCAGGGTGCCGTCGTGGTTTCTTTTTCCATATATTTTTCCTCTAGGTCCGCGAAAGTGTAAGTGGCGAAGTCCCATGTGGTTTCCTCGGGGTGCGGTGAGAGTAACTCCCTTGAAGGCCTCTTCGTGGTCCTTTCCATTTCGGTTGATGACTTCGAAGCTGGTCAGTGGTATTAGTTCCGGTTTCTTGGCCTGGTCTGGAGTGGCGACGGGGTTGGCTAAATCGTTTTTATTAGTTATTGGTGGAGTGGTGGGGTCAGGTGTTTCGGGAGTTTCGGGGGTTTTCCGGCTGGTTTTGGGAGGTTGGATCGAGTCGCAGCAGCTCATTGCTGGTCAGTGGTATATTGGGGGTGGAGGCATTTTTTCCCCGCTTGCCTTCGGACGAGTTGTGTTGTGGTAGTGATCCTAGGAGGTGCTGCCAGCACGGGACGTGGCCTAAATTGGAGCTCTGTAGTGGTCCAATAAAATCAGAACTGGCTTTCTCCCATGGGTGATTGGCAGTGGTCATGAACATTTCTCCAGCTGGTTTGATAGCGGGTACTTTATACTCTATGCAGGTCGGACATCTTCGGACAAATTTCGCGGTGTCACGAAACATTCCTGGCCAATAGTAATTTGTTGCAATTTTGGCAAACGTTTTGGCGATTCCCATATGGCTGGCAGTTACGTCTGCATTATTTTCATGCAGTGATCCTAGGAGGTGCTGCCAGCACGGGACGTGGCCTGGTACGTCGATGGGTCCCAGCTGCTGTACCGGCGTCAGTAAATTTTGCGAGCTTATTCGATTCGTCTTGTTGCTGTGACATCTTCCTAGCTACTAGTGTTGGGTAGGACACGATTTTAAAATGACTTTGTATGAGTAACTCATTTTCAAAAATGTATTGGGACATTGTACCACCTCAAATGAGGTGTGTTGAATATGCCTCATATGAGGTATATGTTGAATTTGTCTCAAATGAGGAGTGTGTAATATGCATTGAATTAGTGGTTCCATTCAGAATGCACCAATCTTGTATTCTGTGGCTGTCGTACTTTTGCATCGTAGAGTAAAAGAATTAGCTTTTAAATATTAAAATTAGGTTACAAAATATCCATGCTGTGGATATATATCTAATAATCCATGCGATTAGAATTAATATTATCATTAATTAATATCGTACAGGCAGTAGACAGAGTTGCATTAATTGTATTGGTAATTGCCTGTCGTATTTTGATTTGTTTCTTTTGTTTTTGTTTTAACCTCTAAGCGTGTTTCACCTAATTTGTTGTATTGTTCTAAGCCATCCAATTAATTTCGGGCACATTCAACACGAAATGCAAATAAAACACAACAGACAAGACTGTCCCTTTCGTTTTCACATTGAGGTGTGTTGAATTTGCTACAAATGAATAAGTATAATACGATTGTAGTCTCTCAAATGAGGTGTGAGTTGTGTGTTGTGTTATTATGTAGCTGGGACATAAATTGAGGTACCTCGTACGTCCTACTACATATGAGTTGGTACAAAACAAAATTTTGAGGTGTTGTGACATCTCAACTCATTGTATGGGACATTTATAACAACTCATGTATGAGTTACCCAACACTACTTGCTACTAATTTTATTTGCGTAGTACCGCGGTTGTCTATACCTACGTTCTCAGTGGTGCTGTTAGGTGGTGTATCTGGTATTTTCGGCAGTCTTTAACACGTGCGGTGATTGTTTTTTGCTGGTCTCCTTCCAGTATGAATATCACCGGTGAGAGTTTATTCTTTACTCGGTATGGGCCTACATATCTGGGTGCTAGTTTGGCTGCAAATTGCTGGTCGGCTAAAGAGAGTGGCCGGTGACGGTAATAGACCATCTCTCCTATGGCTAGTGTCCACGGTCGTCGTCGCAAGTCATAGAAGCGTTTTTGCGTACCAAATGCTTTTGCTAAGTTAAGTTTGACTAGTGATAGTATTTCGTGCAACATCGTTATTCTTTCGGATGTGTCAGGTTCGGTGTTTAAGGCTATGTCGGGTGTGTTCGGTAGACAAAGTTCTCGGCCAAAATTCAGGTAAGCTGCCGAGTAACCGGTCGTCTCATTACCGCTTGTATTAAGTGCTAACATTAATTCTGGGAGGTATTCGTCCCATTTTCGGTGGTCCTTCTTCACATATTGTGAGATCATCGTCTTGATGACACGATTTATTCGCTCGGTGAGGTATTGTGTGCCATTGTCTATTATTAGAACTTTTGGTCATCCGTACCGGCTGAGAATTCGTTCTTTGAATCCTTTGATCAAAGCGGGAGTGGTCGCATCTCGGAGGGCCACTAACTCTGTTCATTTTGAGAATTTATCATGGAATACGATTATAATAGTGTTTCCTTTTGTGGAGCTCTGAAGTGGTCCAATAAAATCAGAACTGGCTTTCTCCCATGGGTGATTGGCAGTGGTCATGAACATTTCTCCAGCTGGTTTGATAGCGGGTACTTTATACTCTATGCAGGTCGGACATCTTCGGACAAATTTCGCGGTGTCACGAAACATTCCTGGCCAATAATAATTTGTTGCAATTTTGGCAAACGTTTTGGCGATTCCCATATGGCCGGCAGTTACGTCTGCATTATTTTCATGCAGAACCTGTTGACGTAATGGTTTTGGTACACAGACCTTCCACGCGGTATTACTGGCTTCGGTGTAGCGGGTCGGGTTAAATATGTGGCGGTACAGTGTTCCGTTCAAGATCTGGTAGTCGGAGTTCTCTTCTGGATTACCTTTTGTTACCTTCATATTTGATTCATACCATTCATTATGGTCACATTTTGCGTATGCCCCATACTACGGCTAGACATTCCCGCTCGGTGACTGAGTAGTTACGTTCCGCTTCGGTAAGAGTTCGGCTTGCGCGATTACTCGTTCTTGTTTATCGATTGTTTGTGATAACACGGCTCCAATTCCATCGGCACTGGCATCGGTCTGAAATACAAAAGGTCGGGGAAAATCGGGGTAGGCAAGAATCGGTGCTTCGGTTAATTTTCGTTTTAACGTTCGGAATGCCTCTTCTTGATGATTTTCATGTCCATGTTATAGTGGAATAGTTCGGCACGAATCGGCGATACCAAGAGCTCGTCGGAGTTCTTTAATGTTACGAGGAGCTATAAGCGACTTAACAGCTTCTATTTTAGTAGGATCGGTATGTATTCCATCCTGGTTGACCATATGACCAAGGTAGCGCATTTCGGATTTCCCAAATTCACATTTCTCGGGGTTTATTTTTAGATTTGCTGCTTTAAGCCGTCTTCTGTAAGTGTGGCCATATGTTCGGTAAATGTCTTTCCGATGACGATGATGTCGTCTAAATACGCGAAAGCATATGGTTGCAACTCACGACTAATGATCTGGTAGAATAGTCGCTGAAAAGTGGCGGGGCAGAATGCAGTCCAAAAGGCATCACTCTCCATTGAAAGAGTCCTCGGCCTGGTACGGTGAATGCGGTATATGGTCTACTGGTTGGTTTTAGCGGTATTTGCCAATATCTATGCTTCAGGTCGATCGAGCTCCTTTTAGTTTGTCCAAAATATGGTTGATCGGCTGTAGAGGGTATGCATCTTTGATGGATAGCTCATTCAATTGTCGGTAATCAACACATAATCTCCAAGTGCCTTGTTTTTTTTTTACTAGCACAATCGGTGAACTGTAAGGGCTATTGGAAGCTTCGATTTTTCCTTCGGCAAGGAGTTGGTCCATTTCTTTATTAATAATAGTTCGTATCCCGGGATTCCTCGGCTTGTATCTTTGTTTAAATAGTCGGTAATGCTTCAGTCGGATTTCATGTTCCATTAAACTCGTTGTTCCGGTGAGATTTTCAAACATTCGTAGTTCTATTGCCAAGAATTTTTCCATTCGCTGGTTTTCGGTAGTAAGACTTCGGATGATCGGAGGGTCTGGTATTGTCCGAGCCTCTGAAATCTGGTTTCCACGCGAAATAGTAAATCCGAATTTTAAGAGAAAATCTATTCCAATGAGAAATTCGTCCATTAGCTGAGGAATATACACAAACTCCTGCGTAAATTTCCATTCTCCCCAACTCAAGTCTAATGCATATGCTTGGCGAGCAGTGACGGTAGATTTATCAGCCAAAGCAAATGTCATAGAGTTGGGTCGGAATGGTGGTGCGGTTGGTCGCAGAGGAGGCGGTCGTCTGGCGACTGGAATAGGTCGAGCGGGGTGTTGTTCTCCCATAAGGCATTCGAAGTCTTCGATTAGCAGTGTGAGCTCAGCCAGTGTTGTGAACTCTCTTCGCTTAATAAAGGGTCCGCCATCTAAAGTTTTTTTTTCAACTAGTGCTTATTTCGTGAATGGTAACACTTAGCTCATGTCTGATTTGACAGATAATTAGTTGTATCCTTCCGCTGAACGAATATGGTTGTGTATACGCTTGAACAACGCTGGGAAATATTGCGACATTACTTTGAAAATCATGGTAATGTTGCAGAATGTGTGCGAAAATTGCGTACGCATTTTGGAAGAAGAGAAGCACCGTCAGCTCCGTATGTTCGTTATCTTGTGAAAAAAGTGAAAGAAACTGGCATCCTCATAGATAAACCAAAACGTGAAAAGCCAAAAACAGTGCGTACACCCGAGAATATTGATGCTGTGGCAGAAAGTGTGCGTGAAGCGCCATCAACATCAATTCACCGTCGTTCTCAACAATTGAAAATTTCGGAGACATCATTGAGACGAATTTTGCATAAAGACCTTGGTATGACGCCATACAAAGTCCAATTGGTTCAGGAGTTGAAGCCAACTGACCATCCGATGCGTTTTCGCTTCGCTGAGTGGGCCAGCGATCGACTTACAGAAGATGCCGATTTTCCCAAAAAATCATCTTTTCGGATGAAGCTCATTTTGATCTTGGCGGGTATGTAAACAAGCAAAATTGTCGCATTTGGGGCACAGAAAACCCGCACGCATACACCCAGAACGAGTCACTGTTTGGTGCGGATTTTGGTCCAGAGGCATAATTGGGCCATTTTTCTTCGAAAATGAGCAAGGAGTGGCCGTTACAGTCAATGGCGATCGTTATCGGGCCATGTTGAACGAATTTTTGTTCACAAAAATTGAAGAGGAGGATATTGGCAACATTTGGTTTCAACAGGACGGCGCTACGTGCCACACAGCCGAAGCTACACTCGATGTTTTGCGCCCTGTTTTTGAAGATCGCATTATCAGCCGCAGAGCTGATGTCGTTTGGCCACCTCGGAGCTGCGATTTGACACCGTTGGACTATTATTTGTGGGGTGCCCTAAAAGATAAGTGTTACGCCGACAAGCCAGAGACAATTGACGCTTTAAAGGACAATTTTCGTGAAGCCATTGGTGAAATACAGCTGCACACAATCGATAATGTGCTTAAAAATTGGACCGATCGTGTAGGCTACTGCATGGCCATCCGAGGCAGCCATTTGAATGAAATTATTTTCCATTGTTAACCGGAAGAATTGTACTTTCAAATAAAAAAAAATTTGAGAAAATATTCAGTAGTATTTTTTTATAGCATTTTCAAAAAAAAAAGTTATTTAGCGGACCCTTTATAATGGCGATAGTCAGTTCTTAAATTTTCGTAAATGCGGTTGAGTTTGTCCTCACTCGTCAGACCGGTGAGCCATCGCATGAGCGCCTGTATGTATGGCCATGAAATATTCCTTCCCTTTTTTTCTGGTTGTCTGTACACGGTTACGGATTCGGTTTGCCGGTGATGGGTAAATCCGGTGTGACGAAAATCGTGGCGACAAAAAGAACCGCCTTAGCTCCTCACTAAAGTCCCTCCACTTGGCTATAAATTCCTTATTGTTGCGATACCATACTAACGCATTTCCTTTTCATAACTCGGGCAACGTGCGGACTATTCTGTCGAGTGGCAGTTGGTAACATTCGGCCAGTTCCTCGATTCGCTCTAAGAATTCTAATGTAGTATTGCTACTACCCTCATACCGTATGTTCCATTTCCGTACTTTATCCATGACGTCCGCGTCGGATGGAAAATAGGTGGTGGCTGGTTGCGACGCCATGGGGTCTACTGGTGAGTACGAAAGGTTCGATACTACTGCAGTTTTGGTTGCTGTCTGATGCGCTGGTACTCGTAACTCTTCGCATGATCTGTGTCTCTTTAGATCGCTCGATAGCAGCTTGCGGAGTTCCTCCACTGTTCCATTGTTGGCATCGATACCACGACGGCTTAATTCGGTGATCAACTCCTCTTTTCGAAGTGCATATACTTCGGACGCACTCAAGCTGGTTTCACTCGTCGCCATTGCATAGTGGTGACGCACTCCCCACTTACGTAAATATTAAAATGGTTGCTCTGGCGGCGAGGTTTTTCTGGTAGTGCGAGTGGGAGTTGCTGGTATCGACGTTTGCTGTATACTGGGTATATATATATATATTCTCCTTTTCCCTCTTACTGGTGAAATCCTTCTGTGTTGGTCGACTGGCACAAGTTCCTCTTACTCAGTGATTCTGGTGGATATATATATATATATATATATATATATATATGTTATTCAGTCGGCATAGGATTGTTGCTGGCTACTGGTAATTCCGTGTATGTATGACTCTGCTTTGATTTGTCGTTATCTCTGCTTTATTAAAAACGAGGTTGTGCAGTGATCAAAACACGAGAATTCTGGTTGGTATCTTCGGGTTTTTCGCAAGCGTTGCTATATTTGCTTTACTGGTTGGTATTTTTACTTTCTTTTACTAGTAGTAAAAGTAAGTATAGTAATCATGAAAATTTTCGAACTCGGAATTTTTGCAGATTTACCCATTACCGTATCTCCTGAGTCAGAAAAAGGAAAAAAAAAATCTCTGTCTGTGTGTCTGTGGCTCTCTGTCCACTCTGCAGCCCAGACGGCTGAATTGATTGAGACAAAAATTCATACTTAAGCTTTTTACATAAATTGGGAGAGCCCAGTTGATTTTGGCGGAAATCGGCCAAACGGAAGTAGTAGTCGTAGTAGTAAACTACTATGAGAAAATGCAAAAAAAAAAATAAAAATAAAAAATTAATGGAAAAAAAAATTTAATATACATTTACTGAAGATTCTGGACCCGTCATTAAAAGAAAGTCGTGTTGTGCCCACACCTCCATATTTTTTCTTAATATATAATCCTTATATTCCTTATTTTGTTTTGCTACCAATTTCCTGGTGTATAGTATAATTCTTATATTGTATTTTATTTTACTACTATTTTCTGGTGTAAGTAAAAATTCTTATATTGTATTTTATTTTACTACTATTTTCTGGTGTAAGTAAAAAATTTTCTGCTGTATGTTATTTTACTACTTTTTTCTGGTGTAAGTAAAATTCTTATATTACTATTTTTATCGCTACTTTTTTCTGGTTATTAAGAATAGTAGTATCCATTTTTAACCCACTTCCCATAGCCCAATTTCATTGAAATTTTTTCTATTAAAAATTAAGGCCCCTCGAACCCGAGGTCCGAGGGGCTCCCATACAAATATTTTACAAAATGTACCCGATTTTCTTTAAATTTTGTACACACGTGTGTCTTCGATGGGAAACACTTTTTGTAAAAATTTGGAGTGATCGGCCCCCTGGGGACCCCCATCAGATCACGGCAAAGTCTGAGCCCTGTGCTTTGTGTGCTGCGCTGTTCGCTGCCACTGCGTTTCGTTTGGTGGATGATTTTGCCCCAAAACGAGCACGCATCGTGTGTGTGTGTGTGTGTGTATCCCCGATTAGAGAATTTACAAGAAAAATTTTAATTTTTATGGCTTGTTTTTTAGTTACACATTAAGTATATATATTTTTTTTTTGTATTTTTATAAAGTTTTTATTTATTATATTAATGTGTGTGTGTATTAATATACCTAATATTTTGCTTATGCCATAACTACTGGTAAGGAAAAATAGGGTGTTCGGTGGTCAGGTAAGGAGGTGAAATACTCGGAAGGAAGCGGCCAGGTAAGACCCAGACACTACAACCTTCGTTGCGTTTAGCTGCCGTGTGCGGTTTCGGAGTGAAGCTCCGTACCCTATATGCAGGTAGAAGTGCGACAATCAGCAAGTCAGGCAAGAGCCTCGGCATTATTAATTGTTTCACTTGCGTGCAGTGAGAGGTTTGGTTTAGCAATAGGTCTGAAAAGTTCCAGGCTTATTGCGTTCCCTTGCCTTTCATGCAACGAACTATGTGGTCAATTTCTACCACACGGAGAAGCACTGAATGTAGTGTATTGCACTAGTTCGGTGTGGTCTTCTCTGTTGGGAATTTTGTTTTTTCTCCCGCAGGTGACCGACTAATAATCTCTGCCGCACATTATTTGTTAATACTAAATGTATTGACATGGGACCGTCCAAGGCTAAGAACAATATTATTTGTTTTATGTACACAGTCACTGTGCCTATTGATTTCGTATCATATATGGGTAACAGCACTGTATACGCGAAATGAACACAATAAATTGTTTATGTTTACAGCACTTGGGAAGAATAATTTATGCGTAAAGCTATTGTGAAGAAGAAATATATTGAAGGCGTATGGCCATTGTGCATATTTGACTTAATTTTAAGTATGGGCAATAGCACTGCATCTTCTAGCAAAAGTGCGTTTTGCCGTCGGCATTTCGAAAAATCGAATTATTTGGTTTATATAGTACGTATGTATCTTATTTGTACGGTTTGTGACGTTGTTGGTTTTTCGTGTGCGGAAACCAACTTCGTTACAAATCAACGGAACGAAGAGTTGTAAAAGATTCAGTACTCAAGCAAGCATACACAGAGTTCATAACCGAATATCATCAACTGGGGCACATGGTAGAGGTCAAAGATATAAAGAATTTGAATCATGGATTATCTGGATTGTCAAAATCGTCAAAATTTAGAGTCGTGTTTGATGCCTCCGCCAAGACATCGAATGGCTTGTCATTAAATGATCTGCTTATGATTGGGCCAACGGTGCGGCCAACATTATATGCTATATTATTGCGCTTTCGTCTAAATAAAATAGCGATTAGGGCCGACGTGAAAAAAATGTACTGGCAGATTCTGGTTCGAGAGGAAGACAGAAATACCAAGCGAAAGTCTGGAGATCAAGCGACATGGAGCCAATTAAACACTACAAACTAACGACTTTAACATATGGCACAGTAACGGCTCTATACCTAGCAACAAGGGTAGATGACCTAATGACGGGTGCATCAAATGTAGAAGAAGCTCTTGAACAAAAAAACGGCCTTGTGCATATTCTGAACAAAGCCGGAATGAAATCACGAAATGGATTTCAAATTCAGATACGTTATCGCACGCGACACCAGTGGAGGTTATAGTGACAATAATTAAGAATTTTTCACACGATGGCATACCCGTCACGAGGAATGTTACCATCAGAAATAATAAATTATAAGTTTTGGTGGACAGCGCCAAAGTGGTTACGCAAAAATATCGATAGTTGGCCAGTGCAAAAAACTAACTACGGTTCCCAGGAAGAACAACGGTCACGATTCAGCTCAGCCTTGATAGCAGATTGTATTACGTCCACGTACAACACATCGTCACGTCCATGTCCTGGTCCAACACAAAAACAAATTTAAATACATATAGGTAACAATCAAAAATCACTTACCCAACTGTCTGACTGTTGACAAGTGACGTCGACGCCAACGCAGACGTCGATTCCACTGCATTAACATGTCAACGTCGAATTCACAGAACCTGAAAATAAAAAGGGAAGGAACAAGAGCAGAAGACATGTCCTCCAAACTAATAAAGCCCACTAACCTGTTGTTTTGTGCGACAGCTCACAGAGTCCCATGATCCCAAAAATGCAAATAAACTGCATTTGTTTTCCCTAATCCAAGTTATCTTGTAGACTAGCGGCGGATCTTTCCCCCAGTCTATCCGACACAATACACTTTAATTCACACGCGACGTTATTTACGAACTAATTTTAAATAAAAACACAAATAAAACAAACAATTACAAATTACAAAAAAAAAACAAAGTAATTTTGACAAATACATTGCAATTATGAATAAAAGAAAACACAAAAGACACCGCACCGAGATTAACAACTAGAGATATTATTGACCGATATCTGTCAATTGATATCTTGACAAATATCGGCCGCTAAAAAATGGACTAGAATGATTGTGGTGGAAAGGTTTTTTTTAGATGAAATGACAAATGCTCCATTGCACACAGATGGTGGTGGGGAAGCAAAAGAGACAAACAAAGATAGAATGTCTATTTTAGGGGAAAGACATTTAAGCGCCAAAATTTTAATAAAATCAGATAGCGATATTGGGACGGCCGACGAAAAGGACAAAGATGTAATAAAGATAAAAGGGTATAGTAACTGACTGTTACGACCATAACATACCGACTATCGCCTATAATTATAAACATTTTCTCAACTCAGCACATTTTATTTTCCCAGCAAAATATAGATAACGTACACCTTGCATATTGCTGTTTTCGCTGTGTGACATATTCCCACAGTTTTCTGTTGCCCTCAGCACATTCTCTGGGAAAACATTTTCTCAGCCAATATGCAAAATGCATGGTGTCTTATTGCTGTCTGGGTACGTGTTATTTTTGCTTTTATTTATCAATTTGAAAATTGTACAATTAGCATTAAATTAGTATATAAGAGCACAATTCAATTAAAATAAATCAGTTCCTTTTTAGAAACCAACCCGCGTTTTATTTATTGGCTTCCCCCCACCAGTTGAAAGGGGTCATTAAATAAATATCATCAAATCATCATAACATTTGGTCCTTCGAGCCAACAAAAGCGTAACCAGGGCTTCTACACTGGTTTTAAAACATTAAGTTGAACTCAACTTGTTCTAGCGTTACCAAGGCTTACATTGGTGGATTTTTTTTTGTGAAGCGTTACCAGGGCTAACTACACTGGTAGTGAAGTGCAAAAAAAACAGTACAACCAACAGTGCTAAAAAATGGAGGACTGCGAAGTCTTCGTTATTGTTGCTAGGCAGATGCAGCTAGCACAAGAGTTGGAAAGAGCGCAAATAAATTTCGGAAAAGATAGCGCGTCTCGGAAAACCCTACGGTACAAGGAAGATCGACTTGCAAAAATCGACGAAATTTGGAAGGAATTCGATGAAAACCATGAAAAAATTCTGGTTGTGACAAAGCCTGACACTCCATATATGCAGGGAAACACATATGATATCGTTATAGCCCTTTACAAAAAGTTAAGAACGGACTTGGAAAACATTGTTCCACAAACTGAAGATATCGAAATCCAAAAGGTGATCCCCAAGACCTCAAAAGACGACACACAGCGGCTGCGTTTAAGAAAATTAGACATCAAAATTGGAGCTATAATAAGAACGATAGAATCTTTTGAGCGGACATTTCAAAACTACTCGAAAGAAGTGCACGAGTACCAGCAAAGAGTTCTTCTAGATCAATGGAAATCCCTGACCGAATTACATGAAGAATTTCTTTCAAATGCAAGTGATCAAGATTATAAGACCTCATACGTAACTGAAAAGCGGTATGAAGGTGTGCAAGAAGATATCAACAACTGCCTATTTCAAATGGCCTCAAAATCCTCGGAAACTAAAATCATCAAGGAGTCGCCTTCTAGCTCAGAAGTTCGACTACCTCAGTTAAAAATTCCCATATTCAGGGGGGACTACTTAGAATGGCAGTCATTCTGTGATATTTTCACAACCATCATTCATAAAAAAACGACTCTTGGGATCACAGAAAAAATGGAGTATTTAAAAACACATTTGGAGGGCGAGCCGTTGCAGTTAATACAAAATTTCACAATATCAAGTGAAAACTACGCTAATGCTTGGGAAACATTAAAAAAGCGATACGACAACGAGAGGAAGATCGTATCAATGCACTTAGACAGGATGTTTAAAACTGGATACCATGGCAATCAATCTTCTGCAAGTCATCTAAAAACTATCTTAGATTCAACTAAAGAAGGCCTTGCGGCTCTGAAAAACATGGGATTCGAGACATCATCCTGGGGGCCAATAATAGTTCATCTCATCGTAAAAGGATTGGACCCGGACCTGTGCAATAAAAAGCACCACACACTGCTACATCAAGAAAACCATAATGTGGAAAAAAGACACATCAATGAGCCTACTTCTACCTCAACTCAAGCATCCATGGTGCAGTCACACCATGCTCATCAAAACCAGGGTGTTCTTCTCGCCACAGCCATTATAAACGCAACAAACATTTACGGACATTGCAGGGAACTGAGGGCGCTGATAGATCCAGGTTCACAAGCGACACTAATAACTGAAGCGGCAGTTCAATCATCCCGAAACAGAAGGTACACACAGAAATCAGTGGATTAGGAGCAACTGATGCCGGAACAGCCCGAAGCAAGGTTGAGGTCGCAATCCAACCGAGATTCACATCAAACTTCAAAATTTCTGTTTCAGCGCTTGTGTTACTGACCCTTACCAAGCTCATGCCTGATAGAAACATAGTCAAGTGCATGCCAAATCAACTAAAGGTCCTCGTACTTGCCGATCCAACATACGCTATCCCTGGACCTATTGACATGATAATAGGAGCCGATGTGTATGGAGACATCATACAAAATGGAATTAAAAGAGGTATCAAAGGATCCCCCATCGCTCAAAAATCACAACTAGGATGGATCATCACAGGTCGGACATCGGTGAGGGATCAAAACATAAAAATCGTAGGATTGGTCGCTCAAACAACACTAGAGAACCAACTTAAACGATTTTGGGAACTCGAGCAAATACCCGAGAGGAATCATCTAACACAACTAGAACAGCGTTGCGAAAATAACTACAAAGAAACTTATCATCGAAAAAAAGGTGGCAGATACATAGTTAGCATTCCATTCAATCAAGAGTTGATGCAAAAACATAACATTGGTGCATCACGGGACCGAGCGGTAGCCAGACTACTTCAGCTAGAAAAACGATTTGTCGGCGACCCAAAGTTAAGAGTTGAATACACAAAATTCATGGACGACTTTATGAATCTTGGGCATATGGTCAAAACTAAGGACTATAACCCTCTAGACAACAATATCTATTACATGCCACATCATGCTGTCTTTAAACCGGACAGTTTTACTACGAAACTACGCGTTGTGTTTGACGCATCATCGAAGACATCTAGTGGAACAAGCCTTAATCAATTGATGCTCATTGGTCCAAGATTACAAGAAGACCTAACAAAAATTATCATGCGCTGGCGAAGACACAGATACGTATATACAGCGGATATCGAAAAAATGCACCGCCAAATTAAGGTCATCGCTCATCATCAGGACTATCAACGTATCGTGTGGAGGAATTCAACCAACGAACCAATTAAGGACTTCAAGCTAACGACTGTTACATACGGCACAGCATCAGCACCGTATTTAGCTGTAAGGATCATCAATTGGCCAACATACGCTATCCCTGGACCTATTGACATGATAATAGGAGCCGATGTGTATGGAGACATCATACAAAATGGAATTAAAAGAGGTATCAAAGGATCCCCCATCGCTCAAAAATCACAACTAGGATGGATCATCACAGGTCGGACATCGGTGAGGGATCAAAACATAAAAATCGTAGGATTGGTCGCTCAAACAACACTAGAGAACCAACTTAAACGATTTTGGGAACTCGAGCAAATACCCGAGAGGAATCATCTAACACAACTAGAACAGCGTTGCGAAAATAACTACAAAGAAACTTATCATCGAAAAAAAGGTGGCAGATACATAGTTAGCATTCCATTCAATCAAGAGTTGATGCAAAAACATAACATTGGTGCATCACGGGACCGAGCGGTAGCCAGACTACTTCAGCTAGAAAAACGATTTGTCGGCGACCCAAATTTAAGAGTTGAATACACAAAATTCATGGACGACTTTATGAACCTTGGGCATATGGTCAAAACTAAGGACTATAACCCTCTAGACAACAATATCTATTACATGCCACATCATGCTGTCTTTAAACCGGACAGTTTTACTACGAAACTACGCGTTGTGTTTGACGCATCATCGAAGACATCTAGTGGAACAAGCCTTAATCAATTGATGCTCATTGGTCCAAGATTACAAGAAGACCTAACAAAAATTATCATGCGCTGGCGAAGACACCGATACGTATATACAGCGGATATCGAAAAAATGCACCGCCAAATTAAGGTCATCGCTCATCATCAGGACTATCAACGTATCGTGTGGAGGAATTCAACCAACGAACCAATTAAGGACTTCAAGCTAACGACTGTTACATACGGCACAGCATCAGCACCGTATTTAGCTGTAAGGATCATCAATTGGCCTTAGATGAACAACAACGTTATCCAATCGCATCCAAAATTGTGAGAAATGATTTCTACGTGGATGATGTCATGTCTGGAGGAAATACACTAGCTGAATGTAAAGATGCTCAACATCAATTAATTAATTTACTGAACAGTGGCGGCTTTCATCTAAGAAAATGGGCCACTAATCACAAGGAGTTATTTGTGCCAGACCAAAAAGACAATAATCAGTGCTGCATCAACTTGGACAAGGAGGAGGTTGTTAAAACTCTAGGAATCCATTGTAATCCATCAACAGACACATTCCTATTCAGAGTAAAACTTATTAAATCAACATGTAAACATGACACCTCAACTAAGCGTGCCACACTTTCTGAAATAGCACGTCTCTTCGATCCATTAGGATGGCTCGCGCCCATCACCATTACTGCGAAGATGTTAATGCAGCGAATTTGGAAGGCTGAGCTTGGTTGGGATGAGCGATTAACTTCTGAGCTACAGCAATGCTGGAATCAATTCAAAAGAGATCTCCCATTAGCCGAATCTATCAAAATTCCCAGGTGGATTGGTGCATATGATTCCCTGAATCTAGAGCTGCATGGATTTTGTGATGCCTCTGATGGAGCCTATGCTGCTGTTATATATTCAAGAATTACTGATCAAAATGGAATGCACAAGACTACTGTACTTACATGCAAGACACGAGTAGCACCCATTAAGAAGAAGCTCACTATACCAAGGATGGAACTTTGTGGAGCACACCTATTGTCGAAATTGCTGAATGAAATGAGGCAAGTTTTTGGTACTCCGACAGATAATGTGTATGCCTGGACGGATTCAACCATCGTCTTAGCCTGGATAAAAAAAAGGATCATCACATGAAAAGGTGTTTATCTCTAACAGAGTTGCTCAAATACACGAAAACACAGAGCCAAGCTCATGGGGACATATAAGGTCAGCTGAAAATCCAGCAGACTGTGCATCAAGAGGTGTTACACCTATTCAACTAAAATTTCATCCCCTGTGGTGGAGTGGACCAGCATGGCTTCAAAAAGATTCTGTTCATTGGCCTCAACATCCGGAATCACTCGCAACATCAGAGTGTTCCGTAGTTGAAGAAAACGACATTTGCAAACGATTTTCTTCTTACACTAGATTGATTCGATCTATAGCTTATTGCAACCGATTTGCTTTCAATGTGAGGAACTACAAGGAAGCCAGACGAATTGAGCATTTGACCACCACGGAGCTGGAAGAAGCTCAAATATCGGTAATCCGATTAGTTCAGCAACTGGAGTTTCGAGAAGAATTATTGTGTCTACAGAATCGCAACACTCTGCCTAAAAAGAGTAAGCTGCTGGCCTTAGCTCCACGCCTAGATGTACATAATCTCTTGGTGGTCGGAGGTAGACTTGAAAACGCAAATGTGTCGGAGAAGGAAAGACACCCATACATACCACCACGCAACAGTAGATTTACTAAATTGCTAATCAAACATATTCATGAGAAAACGCTGCATGGAGGAATTCAACTACTCTTAGCCACACTTCGCCAGTCGTTCTGGGTGATTCAAGCTAAATCTGCAGCACGTCAAATCATTCACAATTGCGTGCGATGTCACCGCTTCAATGCAGCCTCTAGAATCCATATTATGGGAATGCTTCCAACTCCACGAGTCACACCATCCCGTCCATTTACACACACGGGCATTGACTATGCCGGACCAATTCAAATCCTAATTTCCAAAGGCAGAGGGAATCGATCAACGAAGGGCTATATTGCAGTGTTCGTATGCTTAGCAACTAAGGCCATACATCTTGAACTGGTCAGCGATCTCACTTCAGAAGCGTTTATTGCAGCTGTTAGAAGATTCATATCCCGAAGAGGATTTTGCGCTCACTTCTACAGTGACTGCGGAACAACATTCGTAGGAGCAAACAAGGAATTACAGCAGCAGCTTAAATTTGTGATCGCTCAAAGCAACAAGGAAGCCGCAGATAACCTGATTACACATGAAGTCCAGTGGCACTTTATCCCGCCAGCTGCACCACACTTCGGTGGTTTGTGGGAAGCTGGTGTAAAATCTATGAAGTACCATCTAAAACGGGTCATCGGAGATACTACCTTGACATTTGAAGAGCTGTCCACCATATTAACGCAAGTGGAAGCCTGTTTAAATTCTCGTCCAGTAGTTGCAATAAGCAATGATCTTGACGACAACCCCATACTTACGCCTGGACACTTTCTCATTGGCTCTGCCTTAAATGCCTTACCTGATCCCAGACTGGACCAAAGGAAAAGTTATCGTTCACGCTGGAGATTGATACAAAAAATAACTCAAGATTTTTGGCAAATATGGTCATCAGATTATTTGGCGCAACTTCAACAGAGATCCAAATGGAAACAAGTACATAAAAACATTTCCATTGGTGACATAGTACTAATCAAGGACGATCGGTTACCACCAACTAAGTGGAATTTAGCCAAGATCACCATGTCCGTGCAGTAACAGTCTATTGCAACAAAAGGCATGCAAAACGACCATTATCAAAACTATGCCCGTTACCGATTGAAACTGATAAGGAAGAACCAGAAGACAGTAGAACAACGACCGACGCTAATACGGGAAGGTCAACGCTGGAACACAAGGACGTCAATTCCTTAGTGGCAAGGACATGTTTTAAGCCCCTTTTCTGGTTGTGCATCATAGCCATCGCCATTTGGTTCGATAGCTTCTCAACAAATCGCTAACAGTTTTGAAATTATACCATTTGAAACACAACCCGGTATATATTTTGAAGACATCGGTCGAGTAAATATGATCGTCAGTTCCTGGAAGACCATAGTATTCTTTAATCTCACAACGTACTGGTCAGAATACTACATGTACAAAAAGTGTTTAAAACACATGAAGGAGATTTGTGCGACAACACCTTTGACACAAACAAATTCATTGTTATGCAATAACACCTTAGAGCTATTTGAGCGTCAGCTTCAGCAAATAGACCTAAACAACGAAGTACTGCTGCACGCAAACAATGAATCACCACCACAGAGATCGAAACGATCACCGTTTGATTTTATTGGAACAATTACAAATGAGCTATTCGGCATTCTGGATCAACGTTTCGCAAGCCAGTACGAAGAAACTATCGAAAGGATTAAAAACAACGAGCAACATCTACTGAACCTGACGAAAAATCAAACCACTATCATAGATTCAACGTTAAATATCTTCAAAACACAATATGTTTGACCAATCGACAGTTGAAGGTACTTACCAACATGATATCAGCACTAGACAATCAGAAGAACGACGAACATGTGTTCCAAATATTCATATCGACTGCGTTTCCAAGTATTTTGACAATGATACATTATCAAAACACGCAAAACGTCCTGCTTAATTCTGTATTAGCTACACATCGTGGTCAACTACACCCATTAATATTGACAGTTCAACAACTCAAAACGGAATTGGCCCGCATCCATGACCAGAGTTCTAGGTGTACAAGGTCCTTCCGGTACCCACATTGCATAACAAAACCTTTACGTTCATCGAACCGTCATCAGACTACATGATTGTTAATCTCCAAGGCGATCATTATTATCCGATGAACGAAAACGCATTCTCTTCATGCGACCAAAGAGTCCTGGACTTTTACTGGTGCGAGATGAAACATCCACTATACACAGCCGGGTCAACTGTATGTTCCTGTGAAATAAACCTCTTAAGGCATACAAAGGAACTGCCTAGTTCATGCGTTACTCGATCAGTGCCACCACAAAGTTTTTGGGTCCAAATGCACCACACAAACACATGGATATTCAGTATTCCAAATGAAATCAGCATAGATGTCGCATGCAGTTCAACTGTAGTTCCAGCCAAGTTATCAATTGGTCAATCAATTGAATTGATCAATTGGTTTGATTCAGCTATAAGCCAGAAAATGTCCCAGTATTAACGTCGGACATTACACAGCAAAATCTCAAAATACAACAAGACATCGCCTTACAAAGAAGTCAAGAAACTTTACTGCACGAAGTACGATCACAAAAAATTCACCAATATTCCCTAAGCGGAATTGTCCCTTCAATTAACCCATCAGCCTGAACCAGCACCTAGAAGAATGGAAAGAAGAGCCTCATCAGCAAGCCAGTTTCAGCCAACAACAATGTTCTTGGACGAACAGTTTGCAGTTTAAGAGATCAGGCGGCGGTCCCAACATGTTACGACCATAACATACCGACTTTCGCCTATAATTATAAACATTTTCTCAACTCAGCACATTTTATTTTCCCAGCAAAATATAGATAACGTACACCTTGCATATTGCTGTTTTCGCTGTGTGACATATTCCCACAGTTTTCTGTTGCCCTCAGCACATTCTCTGGGAAAACATTTTCTCAGCCAATATGCAAAATGCATGGTGTCTTATTGCTGTCTGGGTACGTGTTATTTTTGCTTTTATTTATCAATTTGAAAATTGTACAATTAGCATTAAATTAGTATATAAGAGCACAATTCAATTAAAATAAATCAGTTCCTTTTTAGAAACCAACCCGCGTTTTATTTATTGGCTTCCCCCCACCAGTGGTAAGGGGTCATAAAATAAATATCATCAAATCATCATAACACTGACGTAAAGAAAAAGGAAAGCAAGAGGAATTCTTTTTCTAGAAGGTTCGGAAAGAAGAAAAGGTTTCTTTAGGCGGAGACAGAATTTTTAGCGGCAGTTGGGAATTTACCATCAAAAGATTCGAGTCAAAGACTAGTACTGAGACTATTTCCTTTTTTTGTAAAAAGATTCAAAGATTTAAGACAAAATCAAAATTTCTATTAGTGGAAACTCCATTTTGTTAAAACAAAAATTAAAATAAGTGCGAGTACACAAAAATCAATTTTTAAAAGTGTCTTTCTATAATATATGTAAAGATTATGAAGTACGAGGGCGCCAAACAATTATTAGAAATCGGCGAGTTAAACAAGTGGAATTAGAACCTAAAATTACCAAGTTTTAAAAAGTCTCTGCAGAGACAAAGTGTGCAGAAATTGTTCAAAAAGGGCGCCATAATTACAACAAAGAAATTCGCAATAGAAAAAAAAAGTGCGAACGCAGTTTACAAGAGCGAGAGTTACTTGAGACAAAAGCTCTCCAATTTGTTAAATATTCAATTTACGATCATCGAGTCAGCGTCGCATCAGAGGCAAAAACCCGAACTATTAAAGTGGATCTAGTTATTCGAGTGCTCCTCAAACCGTGGACCGAGTTCTTTTCTAAATTAAAATTTGAGTTTTTTTTATTGATTTCTTGCTACCTTCTTTCTTTTGATATTAGTTTCATTCAAAATTGATTCTATTTTTGATTTTCTGAGCTTTTTTTATTGCTTCAGCTAATTTGAAATTGAGTTTTCTCTACGTTTGAGTTTTTTTATTCAAAGTAAAATCGAATTACTTACCTTTTTTTGATTTTTTTTTATTCAATTTAAAATTGAGTTTTTTTGGTTTTTTTTTTATCGAATTTCCTTTTTAAATATATATCAATTTATATCTATTGTAAACTGCGTTTAGTAGTTAGCAATAATTCTCCACAGTGTTACAACAGGTGATTCAACGACATCATGCCGGCAGGATCTCTTTGAAAACACTCAAGTAAGTTCATTTACATTTATCTTTTTTATACACCCATTGGCTACTAAGAGCAGTATTTAGTAATTGATAATTCATTTTTTTTTTAATTTCTGAGTTTTTATTAAATTTCCTTTTTTAATTTATCGTAATTTAATTGCACAAACAATAATTTGGTTTATCCTTCTTTTATAATTACAAATGAATTATAATTTTTTTTGAAAATACATATATTTTTTTTACATTCCAAATGAATCTTAAAAATATATTCATATACTCTATTGCTAAATATATTTCCATTATATTTTAAATTGAATTTTTACATACGTCATTCTAATTTGAATTTTTTTTGAATAAAAATTTAACAAATGTATTTAAGATTTGAAAAGATAAATAGTTGAGTTTTTATTGCCGTTGCCCATTGAGTGGGAGGTATAATTCCTTTTTTTATATTTTTTCTTGTCCTCACCATGAGTGAGTAGACAAGTCGGCTCTAGGTGTGTGGCTGGGATTGGTGATCCCACGGTGATTTCTCTCGGCGCTTTTCAGGTATGACTCGACGGACTGCGAACAGATGGACTTAGTAAAGCCGACCTTTTTCTTCGTGATTTTGTAGGGCCTCGGTACAGGTGAAATGACGTCATTCCTTCTAGATTTAATCATTCCTAGATTTAATTAGCTAATAAGTGAAAATGAAAATTTCCTATATAATTTAATTTAAAAAAAATTATATTATCTTATGAGAAAAGGAAGGTTTTCTTTTGGATAATTTCATTACAATTTTAGTTTAGAGTAATATAGCTATAAGTGTTTAGAAATTAAAAACAAAGGAATGGCCTGGTTGCACCGGCACTGAGAGACGTTACCCTTTATTCCCTCATTTTTCCAGCCCCTTTGATTCCGATTTTCCATTTTCTATATAAGTCGACACGACAATTAAAATTTTTTTGTTCATGTCGAGGTGTCACTGGTAAGTGACAAGGACCACCCGTCCGGCGAGCTTAGCCGAGCAACCGCGAGCGTGTCGCGACGTCCTTGCCAGTGGCAGAACCCCTAGTGGGACCTCGCTCCATAACAATTGTCAGAAAATTTCGGTTCGTTTAGACTTGATCGAAAGACTTTCCTCGTACTTGTGCAGTCCACATAGAGTTAACCGCTGATTTAACAACAAATACAAAAGGTTTATTGCTAGACGGGGCATTTGTTCAGACATCATAGTGACTGTGGATCAAACTTTATAGGTGCCGAAAGACAACTGCTAGAAGTATTTGCATTTCTAAAGGCACTTTAACCCGGCTAATGCTCCTCATTTCGGAGGGTTTTGGGAAGCAGCCGTCAAATCCATGTAGCATCACATAAAAAGAGTTATTAGAGAAACGATTTTAACAGTCGTAGAATTGCAAACCTTACTTGTGGAGATAGAAGCTATTCTAAATTCTCGACCTCTTTGCGCACTACCAGCTGACATGAATGGCAATATTTTGACACCATCCCATTTCATTGTGGGTCATTCGTTGGTCCTGGTTCCCGAAGTAAACTTTTTGAATTAAAAGCTATCCAAGTTAGGTCGATGGGAAATGCTGCAACGCATGAGACAACATATTTGCCAAAGGTGGCACATCGAATACCTGACAACAATGAAGTCACCAACGAAATAGTTTTCGTTCGAATGTAAGTGTTTGCGTTGAGATGCAAATCAAAACACTTCTCTTATTTTTCAACACACAAAGAAAAAGACTGCTTTGAATTTAGACAATGTAATTTTGTACAAAGTAACTTATATTTCTCACTAAAATATATTTCGTGCGAACGTGCCAAACACACACAACCTGCCACTTTACAATCAGAAAAGGAAGTGGTCGACAAAATGTGAAGCTGGTTGCGGCTTGCTCGTACAATCGTGGCAATCAATCATCTAGTTCGAAGTACTATTAGATGCTACGGTACGAGATTGATATGATGATACAATTCAAAATTAGATATATATATACTGCAATGTTGACTTAGATGCTACGGTACGAGATTGATATGATTATACAATTCAAAATTAGATATATATATACTGCAATGTTTACTTAGATGCTGCGGTACGAGATTTAACAAGTATGATTTCAGATCGGTTGGTGCTTTTGTAGATGCATGGTATGCCTGTTTGACTAAAGGTAGAAAAAAAACTATCAGAGGGTACATAATAGTTATGTTGTTTGAGCGGTATCTGAGGTCGTGCGCTTTATAGGTAGACGACAGAGTTTTACTATCGGTCGAGTAACTTCGCCGATCTGGGTTTTTATGGTAGCTACTCGAACCTTTCCATCGGTTCCGTTATACACTTTGATAACACGGCCCATACGCCATTCGGAAGATGGGAGGTTTTCTTGTCTGATAACGACAAAATCATTGATCTGTATGTTCTCGAAAGCATGTTGCCATTTCGATATCTTGTGCAATTCTCGTAAATATTCGTTCTTCCAACGTTTACTGAATTCTTGCTGGAGGGATTTGAGTTTTGAAGCTTTTTACACCCGCTTCCCAGAGGCCCCCCATGTGAGGAGCACCGGGGGTATAAAGTTCCAATTCAGACCTTGGACACCGTACCTGGAAGCCGTTAAATGTGGTAAAGATGTTAGCAGTTTCTTAAATTCCCGCTGGAGTACAGAATCCGCCCAAAGGAAGTTAGTACCGTGGTCTGAGTATACTTCTTTTGGAAGTCCTCTCCGAGCTACGAATCGAGCAAAGGCTGCTAAGAACACCTCGGAGGACAAGTCGCTGGCTGCCTCAAGATGTATAGCTTTCGTCGAAAAGCAGACGAACAAGCATGTATAACCCATAGTCAAGCGACAGTTTCATCCAGTGAAGCTCTTGATAACGAAGGGCCCTGCGAAGTCGATTCCCGTATGGGTGAAGGGAGGGGAAAAATTAAATCTTGCTGATGGTAGCGCTGCCATTAATTGTTGACTTACTTGTTTCTTGTGGATAACACAGGTTTTGCAATTGTTGATGCAGGCTTTGACAAGATTCTTTAATTTTGGGACCCAATACATTTGGCGAATAACGCGCATGATTAATGCATTCCCGCCGTGTAGTGTTAAATCATGAACGAACTTCACTAGAAGAGACGAAAACCGAGCTGCGTGCGATAAAATGATAGGGTTGCGTTCGTTATAGGGGATATTTGCGTTAGCCAATCGGCCATTAACTCGCATCAGGTGATTTGTGTCCATGGTGGGATTTAACGCTAGAATGGTACTTTTAGAAAGGAATGGCTATGTTTCGTGAGAGTGCTTGATATTCTCGAGGAAAATGCGAAAGCTGACACAGATAGATAAGGCGATTTTGAATGAATGTAATCTCCGCCTGTGTAATAAGATGCGACTCGTATGTGAGTGCCGGAAATTTGGACTTTAATGAGCCACGTATAAAACGATAAGCATACGACAAAATTCGTAACGCGTGCGGTAATGAAGAAAATCTGATAAGGTCATCATGAATGGTTAGAGTACTAAATGTTGAAATGGGTTTGACTTTTAAGTCCTCACGGTCGGGCGTACTCGGGCAACTGATAGGCCAGTGCGTCTGTGGTTCCTGTAACCACGTAGGTCCTTTCCACCAAAGTTCCTTATCTCTTAAGTCGACTGGAGTCAACCCTCTTGTGGCCAGATCAGCTGGATTGTCGGCGGACTTGACATGACCCCAGTTGTTGTTACCCCGGTTCTCAATAATTTCACTGGTCCGGTTTGCAATGAAAGTTTTCCAGGTCAAATCCGTCCAGAGAAACATTTGAGACGATTCAATGGGTAATTGAGGGAGATATGCCGTGATTAGCCTAGAAAGGAGCTCCACAAAGTTCCAGTCTCGGTAATAAAATGGACTTAATAGGTGCTACTTTTGATTTTGCACAAACTAAGTGACAGCTTATGAATTCAGGGCATTTCACCCTTACAAACAGTGCCGCTGCGTATGCTTTCTCAGACGCGTCGCAAAACCCATGAAACTGCAGCTGACACGGTGGGGTGTAATCAATCCAGCGCGGTATTTGGATGAGTCCAATTCCGCTAAGAGCGTCCGCAAATGCCTTCCATTGTAAAAGAGTGGAAGGTTCGATATGTTCATCCCAATTCGTTTGCTCAATCCAGTTCCGTTGCATCAAGATCTTTGCCGAAACGATGATTGGAGAAAGCCACCCGGCGGGGTCAAACAGGCGTAAAATCTCCGAAAAGACTTCTCGTTTGGTGGGAGCAACCGATATTTTGAGCGGTTCGATAGAGAAATAAAGACGTCGAGCTTGGTATTCCACCAAATTCCCAACGTTTTAGTGGTGCTATCCGACTCTATTTGAAGGAACTCTTCACTTAAGATGTGCTGTGGAGGCAGGTGATCCAATAGCGGTGATGCATTTGACGTCCACTTACGCAAAGGGAAACCCGCTGATTCGAGTACTTCAATAACTTCCTTCTGGATTCTCTTGGCCGTTAGATGATCGTGAGCACCCGAGAGGAGGTCATCGACATAAAAGTCGGACTCTATAGCTTTACCACCTAGAGGGTACTTGGACTGAGCTTCCTTACCTAACTGCATAAGAGTGCGGATGGCAAGATATTGAGCACACTTGACTCCGAAGGTAATAGTGCGAAGTTCAAACTGTTTGACGCTTTCACATGGCGATGGTCTTAAAAAAATTCGTTGATATTTGGTGTGACTGGGCATGCATGAAGACAGTCGTTCAAACTAATGCCACTGGAAGACGCGCTTGAAGCGTTGAATACCACGCGTACTTTAGTGGAAGTTCTTTCTGGCTTGATCACGGCATGGTGTGGAAGATAAAACGAGGGTTACTTTGTGGTAGCGTTTTGTTCGTGTGGAGACAGTTCTCGCATATGGTTCAACGTAAGATACTCGGAAACAACTCTAGCATACTGGGATTGTAGCTCTAGTTTCTTTGTAAGATTGCGTTCAGTTCGATAGAGCTGCTGAACGGCATTGTTTCTCGAATCACCGAGTGTATTGCGTGGATCAGATTTGAAAGGTAGTCTGACGACATATCTCCCGTCTGCAAGCCTATAGGCTCCCAAAACTTTCGAACTTGTAGGTCTAGCGAGGTACTTTGTGGATTAACCACGGGAGTCGTAAAGGATTTCACATACGAACTTGGGATGGGTCCCGATAGAATCCATCCAAAAATGGTTAGTTGCGCTAATAAGGTGCTTGAAATGTATTTGACACCTTCGCTTATAATACTAGGGTATAGATCTGCTCCTATAGTAAATCTACCCGGGACGCTTGATTGAAGGTGGGGTCTGCTAATTCCATGCCTTCCAGGGCCTGATGATCGATAAAATTAAATGACCGGTTAGGCAAGCTGCCCGTTAATTTCTTCAGCACGATCGCCTCAACCGAGATTGGCTCCTCAGGACAAGCGTTATTATTGAGGGTAAAACTACATTTTTTATTGGATTTTGCTGCTTGAGCGTCACTTATTGCTATAATTGAAACATCAATTGAAGATGCTGAAGTTGGTAAGTTCAAACGCCTTTGAACAGCTTCAGTAATGATCGACGACTCTGCGCCTGGCTAGATCAAAGCTCGAATAGTATGACTGCTTTCCGAGCCGCGAATCTTTACCAAAGCAGTGGCTAATAAAATCCTTCTTTGTGTGTACGCCAAATACGATTTTTGTTGGATCACCTTAGGTATGAATGGTGATGAAGTGGACTGTAATGGTGAGAATAAGGTGGCGAATTCACCGACATTCACAGGATCTGACGACCGTGAGTTTGAATGCGTGGGATTCGCTTGGTCTCTTTGTGGTAAAAGCAATAACGAGTGGTGTCGCTCGTGGTAGGTATTGCAGGTGTGTTTACTAATGTAGTTTGGAAGCATATGATGCACAGACAGACCATTGAAACACATCTTGCCTTTTCGTACAAGGTCAAACCGGTCAGCCACTGGCAATGTCAAAAATTTCGAGCAGGATCGAAGAAGGTGTTTTCCTGAGCACGCCTTGCAACCTGAACTCGGTTACATAAAAAAGCACCCAATTCAGCCCAACTGGTTATGTCAGTCGCCCTCTTCAATGATTGCTCCCATAACGAAAGCGTGGTGGGATGCAGTCGTTTGGAACAAGCGAAAATTAGAATGGGGTCCCAACCTTCTGTGCGAATATCATGAGCTTGAACCGCTGCTTTGCAGTCATTGATGCACCTTTGCAGCGTTCTTATTGACACAGCCGACTCTTCCTTGACATTAGGTAGGTTGAATAATATTTCGATTTGATTGTTAACTAGTATTCTCTTATTCCCATAAGTCGATCGTAGCGCGTTCCATGCCAACTCAAAACTAGCGTTAGTTAAAGAAAATTTACATACTATCCTATTGGCTTCGCCACTAGTTTTAGCTCGAAGGTGAAAAAGCTTCTCAACATCTCCAGGGTTAGGAGGATTTGCGAACACTGATAAATAATCTCCCGGGAATACCTCAGTGTCGCATGGAGGAAGCTTCAAACAATGAGAGCTTGAGAGTCTGGTTGTTTTGCATTACCTCCCGAACCTTCGAGAACCGGAGCGGCAAGGGATGGCTAGGGTTGAGCATCGCTCAACTTCGTTTGAAGCTCTAAAAACAGTCCCAGGCAAGAAACATAAGTTTCTTTGGAGCTTGCAAATTTGGACTCAATTGTTTCTGGATCGAGAGCCTCCCCTTCTGGTGCAGGGGTGGCTCGAATGCAAGCGATGTAAGTAGCCTTCAGATCTAACCATAAGCTCTTTAAGACGTCCTTACGAGCGTCAAGAGTAGCTATCGTGTGATTGCTCTCAGGCACTTCCTTTGCCGCAGCAAAGTATTTTACTAGCTGGTGGGCGGAAAAGATGAAATCGTCTAATAGCGACATTGTAGAGTTAGGATTACACGCACCGAGATGTCAAAACTGAAGACTGAGATGAGACCTAATCGAAGTGTCACTATCGATATCGAATTAAGCTGTGACGAAAAAAAAAACAAAAATGTGATATGGATGGTACCCCTGCTCTTGTGAAGACACGTACCCGCTCACGTGGTCAATAACCATAAAGGCGCCACCACCAGATAATACGATTCAAGGATTGATTACTAAAAGAAAACACGAAACAGAAACCAGTATGCACACCCCTCAGAAGAAAAACAAAATAAATTTTATGAACTGACTTACGAAAGGGTACCAATTGTATACATACTCGAGACACAGAATCGAAACCGAAGAACTCTTAGTCATTAATTTTGCATTAATGAGATATCACCAACAAAAATGAAGAAAAAGTCAGGGTCGTACCTGGTTGACAAGTTTATCTAATAAATGAACGCGTTTTAAAGAACATATAGTATATGCAACAATATGACTTAATACTTAGTGTAAATAGTTAATCTACGTATGACGTATTTATCCATGATTAATTCAAATTATAAAAGTAACAGAGAAAAAACCAATTAAACATTATGTGTATCATGCTACTTTAGACTTAGCATTTTCCAACACAAATTCGGATTTGCATTGTTCAAGCTAAATTTAAAAAAAAATAAACAGTTACAAAAAACCCGTATAACCAAAATCAGGATCGTACCTTGTGGTGTTGTAACGGCTGGTCATAAGTTATGGTAGTGTGTTGGAATTGAAGCTGCACAATTCCCAAGATTGTGCGCTGATGATGCGGCTGCAGGCCGATGGTAGTGTGTTGGAATCGAAGCTGCACAATTCCCAAGATTGTGCGCTGATGATGCGGCTACAGGCCGATGTTAAAATCTTCCAATCGAAGTAGCACAATTTCCACAAAATTTATGTGCAGATGCGGCTGCAGGCCGATGTTAAAATCTTGCAATCGAAGTAGCACACTTTCCAAAAAATTATGTGCAGATGCGGCTGCAGGCCGATGTTAAATCTTCCAATCGAAGTAGCACAATTTCCACAAAAATTTTGTGCAGATGCGGCTGCAGGCCGATGTTAAAATCTTGCAATCGAAGTAGCACACTTTCCAAAAAATTATGTGCAGAGGCGGCTGCAGGCCGATGTTAAAATCTTCCAATAGAAGTAGCACAATTTCCACAAAAAATTTGTGCAGATGGTGCGACTGCACGCCGTTGTGTGCAACTTTTTCCAATCGTAGCAAAATTGCAAGAAGTTGTGCAATGATGGTTCAGCTGCAGGCCGATGTTAAAATCTTCCAATCGAAGTAGCACAATTTCCACAAAATTTATGTGCAGATGCGGCTGCAGGCCGATGTTAAAATCTTGCAATTGAAGTAGCACACTTTCCAAAAAATTATGTGCAGAGCCGGCTGCAGGCCGATGTTAAAATCTTCCAATCGAAGTAGCACAATTTCCACAAAAATTATGTGCAGATTCGGCTGCACGCCGTTGTGTGCAACTTTTTCCAATCGTAGCTAAATTGCAAGAAATTGTGCAATGATGGTTCAGCTGCAGGCCGATGTTAAAATCTTGCAATTAGTGACTCGGTGGCGTGGCGGTTGTGGTTCGTTTTTTAACTTCCTGGTTTCACTATAATCCGGCTCGACATGGACCAATATTGGCGTTGAGATGCAAATCAAAACACTTCTTTTATTTTACAACACACAAAGAAAAAGACTACTTTGAATTTAGACAATGTAATTTTGTACAAAGTAACTTATATTTTCACTAAAATATATTTCGTGCGAACGTGCCAAACACACACAACCTGCCACTTTACAAACAGGAAAGGAAGTGGTCGACAGCACAAACTTAGCAGTCGATGGTTGCAGATTATCGAAACAAAAAAGATTATCGAAGCTGGTTGCGGCTTGCTCGTACCATCGTTCAATCATCTAGTTCGATAAATGTACTAGATGATTACTTCACCACTACATGGCGCGAACAGTAAGTGTTGATGATATTGGTTAACTTATTGACAGAAATGTACCCCAACGAAATGGTGGCTTGGCCGCGTAATTGAGGTATTTGCTGGAGACGACGGATTAGTTAAAGTGGCATCAGTAAAGACAAAGAACGGCATTTACCACCGCGCTGTGCATGCATTATGCACAGTACCAATTGAATCGGATGATTCAAGTTGGGGAGAATGTTGAAAGCAAACCGATCCGAAAACATTCCTTTATCTGTTGAGCTGCTGTGTGTATTCGTTGTTCTTCTTTTGTATCAATTTCTTTGGAGTATACAAGCGACTTCATCGTTCCCCATACATAAAAATCTAATACTGTTAGATGTATAATTTTCATTTAACTAATTCTTAACATCTATACCGTAGTGACTAGGTGCACCATCATGTTGATATGTGTGAAATGCCAGAATCTACTTAAAACAGAAACATCATCAAAGAGGAGTGGCAGATCATTTTGTAAAAATTGTAAATAATGTTTACTATTTAATGTCGATGGTAATATGAATGGTGCAATTAAATTATCGCCAATTACACCAGCCCACGTTTACACTGAAGCGGTGTTGAATTGAAGTTTCTTTTGTGGAATGAGGATTTTCAGTAGCCCACGTGTGTAGATTGTGAAAGTTTGTTATGCCATCTCTTGTGAATTGAGATTAATCCGTCCATAGAATACGTTTCATTGTCAAAATTCCTTTCAATCAACCAATTAAAAAACTCAAATCTTTTATGGTATTCTATTTGTATAAGTTCTTGAACGGGTGTAGTATGGTATAGATGAAGATGCCCCTTGTGCAATACTTGATGAATTCGGTAGCAAGAGACGTTCAATTGTAAAGCGAGCCTCCTTATACTAATAGATGGATTGGCTGTTACATTACTAACTATTTCTTCATCGACATCCAAATGATTTCTTGAGGCTGAATGTGGCTCCACCCGCGTATATGATTTTGTTACGATATCTCGTAGTCTTCTATGAATATCTGTAAATACTCTTGCGTCAGGAATGCGACCTGTTAAGAATCTACGTTGATATTCATTGCGAGCTCGTAATTCATTACTATCGCAAAATCCGTAAAAATGGATATCAACGTACTCCTCACCTGAAAACTTTACCATCATTAAGACAAAAGACACTGCTTACTCAAAAAAAAGACACTGCTTAATCAAAAACGTCATATCCGGTAAGGATATCCGTATATTCTCGGTTAGCCAAGCTGCACTGAAATACCTGGAATCAGTCTCCACAAATTCAACTCTAGCCATTAACTGGCGAATGTGGCTCGTGGAGATGACGGAGCAGTTCAATATCCACTTGTGTTGGGTGCCGGGGTACAGAGACATTCCGGGTAACTGTATGGCTGACGAACTCGCCAAGCAAGGAACTACACTAACATTCTTACCTGAATATGGTTCCATAGGCATACCGGGATGCTAATGTAAAAACTAACTGTAGGTGGTCAAACTTGCATAGCGACAAAGCAGATCTGGCCCAAGCTGGATCCGAAAAGCTCCAAACGCTCTCAAAAAAGATCGCATATCGGTGCTATTGTAGGTTTCATCACTGGACACTGTCTCATAAGCAGGCATGAAGCAAGATTTGGAGTTCCATTGACTTTTGCAGAAGCTGCATGGATGAGGAGGAGGAGAAGACCATCGTCGATCTTCTCTCTACATGTCCAGCCCTTTCCCAAGTATCCTGTATGTGAAAACGAACATGATTTACTAGCATATGCAACTCTCTGTTATGGAACGCCGCCAATGTATTAAAGCCGACAACCGATGCTTCAACTGCTTACGAGTTGCTTATCGAAGTCAACATGTCAGACCTTTGGTAAAAAGCTCAATACTTTGCTACATTTAGATGAAAACACACGCACATGCGTGTTTAGCGAAAAATGTGTTTCCATCGAAGGGGTGCTTCGCTAAAATGGGCGTGCACGACGGCGACGCTCGAACGCTCCAAGAATGAAAAATGTTAAACTTGGATAATTTACGATTAGATATTTTTATTGAAATATAAACAAGAATTTTATGATGATCGCTACAAATTACGATTAGGATAAGCGATGACTTTTACTTTACACCAGTTGATATTTACTTTTTCCACGGAACTCTAAAAAAACGTGAAATGCTGGTCAGTGTAAAAAACAGAAGAAAGACTTTTTGTCACTATTCCTTTTTCTCAACCTATTTCGAAAAACAGTGTGACAAACTTAACGATGTTCTGCATTCGAGAATATTACTGGAGGTATTTCGTGTTCGGAAATACATCCGATTCGTTTCTTCGGCAAACGGCCGCGGTACTACATGAACCGCCACACTACCCCACCCGTAGTGATCGTAGAGAACGATCAGTCAAAACGGCAGGGTGTCCTAATGTTTCGCCCCGATCGCGTTGAAGCAACCGGTGGTCTGAATGTCTGTGAATCATGAAGGTCAAATCTCACACGTTTTTTGGGTGTTGTGTTACTATCCCTGAGATTTGGGTTAGATGATGAAATTGGTTCTGAAGCGTCTATATTGTCAGTGACTTCGTTGGCGTCTGTGCGAACATCGATGACTGCCCTGTCCTGGTCGTCTGCTTCGATAAAGTAGGGCTTCAGTCTGTTTAATGAAACGTTTGATTCGACGCCTTTCACCAACAGCGTATAATATTTATCATACCGATGTAGCACCTAATAGGGCCCCTCGTACGGAGGTTGCAAAGGTATGCGCAAGGCATCCGTGCGGACTAGAACATGAGAACAAGTTTTAAGATCTTTGAAGACGAAAATGTTCGCGCTTTTGAAATGTCGGGTCGGCGGTATTGGTCGTATACGATTGAAGAATTTTTGAAACTGAGCGACAACCTCATTCTGTGTAGTGAATGATGATTGTTGTATAATATCTCCAGGAAGACGGAGTTTTTCCCCATAAACCAGTTCGGCTGAGGAAGCTTCGAAGTCATCCCGAAAAGGGGTTCTCAAACCCAATAGCACGAGTGGCAAAGACCTTGTCCATTGCGGATCGTTGACGCACGTTATTGCTGCTTTTAAACTGCGATGCCAGCGCTCAACCATACCGTTGCAAGCCGGATTGTACGCAGTGGTTCGTTAACGTTGAAAACCAACTAAATTACCAAGGCTTGCGAATAACTCAGACTCAAATTGAGCTCCTCTGTCGGAAACTATTATTGCTGGCACACCGAATCTGCTGATTCACACCCTCAATAGGGCATCTGCTATAGTTTCGGCCTTTACATCCGCAATTGGGGCAACCTCTGGCCAACGCGTGAAGCGATCTATCATTGTTAGACAGTAACGTTGTCCTTCTGATGGCTCTAGAGGACCGACTATGTCAATGTGTATCTCGTCGAATCGTCGACTGACTGTGGGATAATTGCCACACGGGGTTTTTACGTGCTTCGAGATTTTGCATTTTTGACAGTTGAGACAGCTTTTCGCCCATGAGCGGACATCTCGATTGATTGCTGGCCACACGGCCTTACTTTTAACGAGTCTGGTTGAGTTTCTTATACCAGGGTGTGCAATGTTGTGGTACGCTTCGAAAAAGGGGCGTCGAAATGTCTTCGGAACATACGGTCTTGGTGTGCCGGTTGTAGTGTCACACCATAAAAATTTGTCCGTTCCAAAAATTGGAATTCTCTCGAATTTTAATGTATCGTTTTGGTCGATCAATGCTTTAAGTTCCTCGTCATCTGTTTGTTCGTCAGCCATGCGCGCGTAATCTATACTGCTTGTATGGCCAGTGAATCAACTCGCGATAGAGCGTCCGCCACAACGTTGTCCTTTCCGGAAACATGTTGTGTGTCGGTCGTATATTGTGCTATTAGATCCAAATGTCTTCGCTGACGAGGTGATGCCTTCTCGAGATTTTGAGAAAGTGCATATGTTATTGGTTTGTGATCGGTGTACAGAACGAATTCGCGACCGTCAACGAAATGTTTGAAATGCTTGATCGATGCGTAAGCCGCAAGCAATTCCTTGTCGTATGCGCTGTATTTTTTCTCAGTATCAGTGAGTTTTCGCGAGAAGAAACCTAAAGGCTGCCAGCCTTCTGATGCGCGCTGCTGAACTACAGCACCGATTGACTGATTTGACGCGTCAACCATGATGGCTAACTTAAGAACAGCCGACGGGTGAGCTAATTGTGCAGCTTCTGCCAAACGTTCTTTACACCGCTCGAAAGCTTTATTTGTTTCGGCGCACCACGCTATTTTGCTGTTGTCGTTCTTTTTTCGTCCTTTTATAAAGTCGTACATAATGAGTTGGTCCTGGGCCGCGTTTGGCAAGAAAATTCGATAATAGTTTATCATGCCCAGAAATCGTTGTATACCTTTAGTGGTAGTTGGTTGTATGAATTTCGTTATGGCTTCAACTCGAGATTGCGATGGCTTAATGCCCGATGCTGAAATATCAAAGCCAAGAAAATCGATTTGTTTTACCCCGAAAACGCATTTCTTTAAATTGATAACCAAGCCGGCGTCCTGCAAGCGTTGAAATACCACTCGCAGGTGCTCTACATGTTGCTTTGTGTTATCTGATGCGACCAATGTATCATCAATGTGAATTTGGTGATAAGCCCGTACAAGATCGATTTTTGAAAATATTTGACAGCCGTCGAGTTAATGACTGAAGTCAGTGACAAACGGTATTGGATAACGATTGGGCTTTGTTTTTGATGTAATTGGCGGTAATCTCTGCATAGTCTCCAACCACCGTCCTTTTTCTTAGCGATGTGGAGTGGACTAGCCCAATTGCTATTTGAAGGACGACATACACCCTGACTCAACCAAAGATCAATTTCTTTCTTTGCAATTGTCATCTTCTCGGTATTGAGACGTCTGACTTTTGCCACGCATGGTTGACCCGTTGTCTCTATTTTATGTTCGACGTTGTGTTTGGCCGTGTTGAGTGTAGGTGATTCGTGCGTAATCGAACCGAAACTTTGTAATAGTCCCCGGTTGCAATTGTCTAAATAAATTACTGTTAATTGATATGATGGTAATGCGATCGGTGTTCCACCTTTCGACAGAGAAGTCAGCTTATCGATTTACCTTTTGCCCCCGATATCGACTAACAGTCCGTAGTGTAAGAAGAAATCTGCTCCAATAATGGAACGATCGACATTTGCAATTGTGAATTTCCAAACGAATGGACGACGTAGTCCAAGATTTAATGTCAGTTCCTTTGTGCCGAAAGTTTCGATTGGAGTCGAATTTGCCGCAAATAATTTTAAGTCCGATTTAGAGGATTTTTCACGAAGTATTGGTGGTACGACCGAAATTTCTGCACCTGTGTCGATAAGAAAGTGTTGCTTTGAAATTGAATCAAGTACTATCAGGCGGCTATTCGACTGGCTTCTATCACTTGCCGCGAACAGTGATGAGCCTAAAGGTTTTCCGGATTAGGGGGAGTGCGTCCTTGTTTAAATTTGCAAGCTTTATTGCACTTTTTTGCGTTGGTACCAAATTTGAAATGGTACCAGCAAACTGGGAACTATCCAACTTGCGATTCGGATCGCGATTTGCTTCGTAATCTCCGTTCTGAAACGGGTTGATTATAACCGTAGTCTCTGGATCGTCTTTCGGTAGAAATCCAATTATCGAACCGTTTGGTCAAAGCATTGATGCTAGCTGACAATGACTGGTCGGCTTCACCCGATGCGACTTGTAGGGAGCTGCACATATTATAAATACCTGAAGGTCTGTTTATTTTCATAATTTTATCCGCTGAAGTCGCGATTTTCTCCAAATCACACTCCTCCATACACGATAGAATTTCCTGTACATGGGTTGGCAATCTCTGCAACCACAGGCTTCGTAATACGGGTTCGTTGATTTGGTTAACTGACAAAGCTTGCATATCGCGCAATAACTGCGACGGTTTTTTGTCGCCAAGTTGCAAACCAGAAAGCAAACGATTAAGTTTGCTTCGAGCAGAGTCGCATAGCCTGCTGGCAATAGCTGTCTTTAAGGACTGGTATGTGTCTGTCGAGGGGGGGTTCAAAACAAGATCGCGAACGCACCTTATCGTTTCCGCATCGAGACCAGCTACCAAGTGACCGTATTTAGTTTTGTCTGCGGTAACACCGCTTGATTCGAACTGAGCCTCGAGTTGCTTAAACCAAATCTCAGGGTCGTCTCGATTGAACGCTGAGTATTTTACTGATACCCTATAAATATTGGTCGAGTGGTGGTTGTTGACCGAGGCTTTCTCATCCTCGTTGTCAGACATGATTTTTGTTTGGTAATTTGCGTAACGCTACGGACAAATTATATATGAATCGATTCACCGTACGTTCAGGGCAAGACAATCGACGCTAGTATACTAGTCCGCGGTAGCGGCTTTTGCGGCAGCGCAACCGTCTGCCAAAGAAACGTAAAGAAACAAATACCGATAGTTGATAATTTTTCGGACCGCCCTCGTATAGCGTACTTACTTGAGACGATTGTGATAAACAGTGTGAAAAAGGTATGAAGGAATAGTGACGTATCAAAACACTGATCTTAATTTTTACATGTCGCATTAAACAATTTATATGAATGCAAAAAACAACAAACTGAGCCGGTGCAAAATAATTAAATCAAATCGCTTACCTGTACACTTTTTGGTTTTGTATGAATATATATTAATTGTAAGAGTAGAAGATTTAACTGTCCACTTCGATGTTTGTTGAAAGTAGCGTTTGCTGATGGTCTTGATTTTGTTGCTGCTGTTGTTGTTGTTGTTGCTGCTGCTGAATTAAAGTCGTAAGTGTTGCGGTAGAAAGCTGCTTTTGTTGGCACTACTATGGATGCTGAATTTGCAATTGAAGCTGTTGTAGTTGTTGCGCTAGCTGATGCTGTTGTAATTGCCGAAGATAAACTGGCTGTGGATGTTGGATTTGCAATTGAAGCTGTTGTAGCTGTTGCACTATCTGATGTTGTTGTAATTGTTGCAGATAATCTGGCACCGTTTACAATTTGGCTTCCAATGGCACTGCTTGAAATAGAATTGCCGTGGTGGTTTGTGACTGCTGAGTTGTGATACTGTGTGTATATTGCCAGGCAGCCACTGTATAAATTTATTTAGACAGAAAATTTTTATTGATGTTTATAGAAATTTCCCTTGTTAGAAATATTTAATGATGTTGATTGAAGTTTTCCTCGTCGGGAAAATCACGTCGGGGTCACCAGTTTTAGTGAAAAATGTGTTTCCATCGAAGGGGTGCTTCGCTAAAATGGGCGTGCACGACGGCGACGCCCGAACGCTCCAAGAATGAAAAATGTTAAACTTGGGTAATTTACGATTAGATATTTTTATTGAAATATAAACAAGAATTTTATGATGATCGCTACAAATTACGATTAGGATAAGCGATGACTTTTACTTTACACCAGTTGATATTTACTTTTTCCACGGAACTCTAAAAAAACGTGCAATGCTGGTCAGTGTAAAAAACAGAAGAAAGACTTTTTGTCACTATTCATTTTTCTCAACCTAGTTCGAAAAACAGTGTGACAAACTTAACGATGTTCTGCGTTCGAGAATATTACTGGAGGTATTTCGTGTTCGGAAATACATCCGATTCGTTTCTTCGGCAAACGGCCGCGATACTACATGAACCGCCACACGTGTACATCCTGTACCAGTATATTACCAACAGCTGTAGTACAAGTATTCGATTATTTCGGTAGCGAACATGAATGCAGGATTCTCATAGATTCTGGCTCCATGTCCACTTCTATTTCCGATCAATTTTGTAATCGGTTAGGATTGCATAGACGCACAATTGTTGCAGGCATCAGCGTTTCCGGCAACCAAATTACGAAAGGAATGGTTACACTCACTCTGCGATCGCGAGCTAACAGTGAAGAAAGAATTGAAGTCGACGCAATTGTTTTGTCAAGACTGTGTACCCAGTCATTTAACACAGATATGTTTAGTATGAACGTATTCCTTGAAGATCCGAAATTTAACGAGTCCCATTTTAGGTGTTCAACATGTGCTTAACATACTCTTGGATGGAAGAATCAAACAAGAACACAATATAGTTGCGGTAGAGACAATATTTGGTTGGGTACTGGGCGGGGAACTAGAAGCACAACCGTTAAGCGAAACGACGAGCAATGTGGGTCAAGTGTTCACAGTGCAAGGTTAAATCAGTTTTGGGAAGTTGAAGCTATCCAAGACATACAAAGTTAACACAAGAAGAAGCAAAGTGCGAATAATTATTTGTAAAAACCACATCCCAAAATGCGAATGGAAGAACAAAACAAGGGAGAATTGGGAAGATAAAGATATATCCCAAAAATACAAGAAGAAGCAAAATTTGTAAAAATCCCATCCCAAAATGCGAATGAGTAGTACATCTACAGTTTAAACCAAACAAGGCAGAATTGGGAAGCTCATTAGCTTTAGCAGTAAGTCGATTAAACTCAACGGACTGAAGATTTGTAAAAGATTCAGTATTCAAGCAAGCATAAACAGAGTTCATAACCGAATATCATCCAGTGGGGCACATGGTAGAGGTCACAAATAAAGATATAGAGAATTTGAACTACCTACCCCACCATGGATTATCGAAATCGTCAAAATTTAGAGTCGTGTTTGATGCCTCCGCCAAGACAACGAATGACTTGTCATTAAATGATCTGCCAACATTATATGCCACTAGCTGTTCCCGGGCGCTTTGCTACCCGCCCACTGACGCCACGCCCACTTACACCCGCGTTTCCCGGCTGCCCAATCCAACTGACCCCCACCCACTGACCTCCCGCCCACTGAAGCCACGCCCACTTACACCTGCGTTTCCCGGCTGCCCCATCTCACTGAATCCCGCCCACTGACCTCCCGCCCACTGATGCCACGCCCACTTCCACCCCAATAACTAACCATCTCACCAATCCAGAAAACTATAGAATCGACACTTATACAGGCAAAAAATGTACACTTGTTCGAATATTCTTTATGTGTAGATTATATACAGGGAAAACTACATTTTCCACCCCAGCGCCACCTATCGGGTCCAAATTTTTTCAACGACTTTCTTTATATTTAAATATTATATGGTGTGAATTTGAGCCAAATCGTTCCATAAATAAGAATTTTCGAAAAAAACGACACCTATCGGGTACAAATTTTTTTAAAGACTTTCAATTTAATTTAAATATTATATGGTGTGAATTTGAGCCAACTCGTTCCATAAATAAGAAGTTTCGGGAAAAAAACGACACCAGCGCCACCTATCGGGTCCAAATTTTGTCAACGACTTTCTTTTTATTTAGATATTATATGGTATTAATTTGAGCCAAATCGTTCCATAAATAAGAATTTTCAGAAAAAACGACACCAGCGCCATCTATCGGGTCCAAATTTTGTCAACGACTTTCTTTTTATTTAAATATTATATGGAGTGAATTTGAGCAAAATCGTTCCATAAAAAAGAATTTTCCGAAAAACGATACCAGCGCCACCTAGCGGGGCTGAACCAACTCTACAACCTTCGCGTAGCAATTACGAACAAACTCGCAGAAGGAAGTATCCAATTTGGTCCAGCCGTTTCCAAGTTTTAAGCATCCGAACAAACCACGATTCATTTTTATATATATTATTGCGCTTTCGTCTAAATAAAAAAGCGGTTAGGGCCGACGTGGAGAAAATGTACCGGCAAATACTGGTTCGAGAGGAAGACAGAAATACCAAGTGATAGTCTGGAGATCAAGCGACAGGGAGCCAATTAAACACTACAAACTAACGACTTTAACGTATACACAGCAACAAGGGGTTTGAACGAGCTTTTAGTCATATACCATAATCACTGTCCTTCAGCATCAGCCGTGCTCAGGAATGCACATACGTAGATGACCTAATGGCGGGTGCAGCAAATGCAGAAGAAGCTCTTGAACTAAAAAACGGCGTTGTGCATATTCTGAACGAAGCCGGAATGAAATTACGAAAATAAATTCAGATACGTTCTTGAACGCGACACCAGTGGAGGATAGAGTGACAACAATTAAGGATTTTTCACAAGATGGCATACCCGTAAAAGCCGTGCGTCACAAGGAATGCTACCATCAGAAATAATATATCATGAGCTATGTTAGACAGCGCCAAAGTGCTTACGCAGAAATATCGATGGTTACCAATGCAAAAACCTAACTATGGTTCCCAGGAAGAACAACGGCCACGATTCAGCTCAGCCTTGATAGCAGATTGTCAGTAAATTTCGGTTCGTTTAGACTTGATCGAAAGACTTTCCTCGTACAAAAAAATTATTAGAACAGTCGGTATCCACAACTGCAGAACAGCAGTATAACGTAAAGGACCAATAAAAGTCGAAGAATTAGAAGAAGCGGTCAAACTATATTGCAGAGAAGCACAAAAAAGGTTTATGATGGAGGAAATTCAAGCCATTAGAAAACCGAATCCTATCAAAGGTTCAATTAAGTATCTGAACCCGTATATTGATGTTGAAGGAATTCTAAGAGTAGGATGAAGGATACCAAAGTTTAGCGCCGTCGAAACTAACGACGTTAATTGTAGAAGTATATCACAACCGCTACTATCATGCATATTGGTTAGTAAACGCAAAACAAGAAGTACGCAAGGTGATTAGAAGGTGTTTACAGTGTTTTAAAGCAAAACCCATCCCGTTGTCACAGAAAATGGGAAATCTACCGGCGTGTAGGGTCCAACACATTCGAGCATTTTTGCAAGTAGGCGTTGATTTTACTCGACCAATACTCGCATTTCACACACGAGGAAGAGGGCAGAAACCATTTAAATCATATGTGTGCCTATTTGTTTGTACCAGTACTCGTGCAGTCCTCATAGAGTTAACCGCCGATTTAACAACAAATACATGTTTATCTGCTTAAAAAAGGTTTATTGCTAGACGGTGTATTTGTTCAGACATTGATTGTGGATCAAACTTTATAGGTGCCGAAAGACAACTGCGAAAAGTATTTGCATTTCTAAAAGCAAATACACAAGAAAACTAAAATAACCTGTCGAGAAAGTCGATCATTTGGAACTCTAACCCGGCGAATGCTCCTCATTTCGGAGGGTTTTGGAAGTCAAGCCATCAAATCCATGAAGCATCACACAAAAAGAGTTATTGGAGAAACGATTTTGACAGTCGAAGAATTGCAAACCTTACTTGTGGAGATAGAAGCTATTCTATAAATTCTCGACCTCTTTGCGCAGTACCAGCTGATATGGGAGGCGATATTTTGACATCAGCCCATTTCATTGTGGGTCATCCGTTGGTCCTGGTTCCCGAAGTAAACTTATTGAATGAAAAGCTATCCAATTTAGGTCGATGGGAAATGCTGCAACGCATGTCACATCGAACACCTGACAACAATGCACTCACCAACGAAATAGATTTCGTCCGAATGTAAGTGTTGATGATATAGGTTTACTTATTGACAGAAATCTACCACCAACTTGGCCGCATACTGGACATGACGGGATTAACCGCCGCGCTGTGCATGCTTTATACAAAGTACCAATTGAAACGAATGATTCAAAGTCGGGGATAATGTTGGAAGCAAACCGATGCGAAAACAAAATTCTTACACAAAGAAACCAAACCAAAAATATGTTAAAATAAAATTAGTAAACGCATATCTGACGTTCAAATAATTCACATAATGCAGTCCAGATAATGCGCCAATAAAATTAAAAGAAATCAATTAAATTAGAAACGGTTACATAAAAATCTCCCTAAATTATCAAATACAAAGAATAATCAAATAATGAAATTCACACGCATCATTTATATTTTAACAACATTTTTATCTAAAGAAGGGAGGAATTGTTATCTAGAAACCTCCCGTATACAATATACCGAGGCATACACAAAAGTGTATAGCCAGACAATAAATATGCATTTCCATGCATCTATAATTATGTTACATAAAAATCTCCCGAAATTATCAAATACAAAGAATAATCAAATAATGAAATTCACACGCATCATTTATATTTTAACAACATTTTTATCTAAAGAAGGGAGGAATTGTTATCTAGAAACCTCCCGTATACAATATACCGAAACATACACACAAGTGTATAGCCAGACAATAAATATGCATTTCCATGCATCTATAATTAGAACAAAATATTACAACATAGCAATACCAAAACAAAGATCACCAAAATAAATTACACAAGTCAAATTGTTATTATATTATATTATATATATCTAGGAATAAACGTTAGTTCTATGGCTAACGACCGGAGAGGAACAACGCAACAGAAGAAGTGGAAGAGGTGAGTCTAAGTGTTAACATAGAAAATAACCACTTCAATCATATGAAATATTCCATATTTCATCATTTATTCATAACTGTAATTAATCATCATATATCCAAAGCACGCACCCCTTAAATCTGAACATTCATATCTTGTTTACCACTTTAACATTCAAGGCCAATCTTATCTTGAAATGCAAATTTTGTCAACATGTTTACGATTTTCAATTCAAGGCCAATCAATGATCAAAACACCAGATGGTCAATTACGACGAGTTTAGATATCCATTCAAAGCATGTTAGAACGTGAAAACATCCTTATCTCAACTCAGATCTAAGACAATAACATGTTTACTCCCTTAAGGACGTAAACAAGTTCAAAGTCCAAAACTATTTCACAACCAAAAACACAAGTTGGATCACATAGCAGAATAAGTATATAGAATTAAGTATAAAAGCAGAAGCATTCAGACTTCACTATTCATTCAGTATTATTAATTAATTCATTCAGTAGTATTCAATCCAGTATTATTGTGCAGTATTGTTAGCATTGTTTTATTTACTTTTACTTGTATTACATTAAAGTCTTTTAATAAAAACAATAATTTTCAAAGTGTTTTTATATAAAGAAATAATAAAGAATAATCTTTTTTAAAATTCTTAAAATACGCTTGAAAACATAATTTCTAAGCAGTGACTGCTACAATACTCACACTGCGCATATCGCTAGGGCAACAGGCAGTGTTTAACAAATGAGAAGACCTTCAGGTTTTAAGTTGAAAAGTAATCTCGTTTATTTTGTAAAAATCTTCTCCTTTTATACAATTTCTTACAACTATATACAAATTAAAACTTTTGTTGTTAAGTTTTATAAAAAAATATTTTTTGGAGCAGAGCTTCTTCTTTATTTGATGCAAGATAATAACTGAACTTTGAGCTTAAACAATCTAGATCTTTTATACCTATCTTATTCTCTATGTGCATGCAAGTATTTTGTGTTGGGATGTCGTCAGCAGATTCTATGATTGTCCATAGGGTTTGGGTTTGTCGTAGGTGGCCACTTAAATGTCCGATCCATTAATGATTTGGGATTTATCGTTTTCGTCTGCGCGCGTGCGCAATTAATTTTTGGTTTGTTATTACAGCTGCGCGTATGCGTATGCTTAATGAAGAGCCATAAACTTATTTCCATTTTAAAGTTTGTTGTTGCAGCTGCGCGTATGCGTATGCTTAATGAAGAGCCATAAACTTATTTCCATTTCAAAGTTTGTTGTTGCAGCTGCGCGTATGCGTATGTAACAAATAGTTGCAAAGTTAATTTAAGTTGCCTTAACTCCACCCTCCTTAAAAAGACGATTGTCCTCAATCGTTTAGAAACAATTTATTTCTTTCTGTTCCAGGATAATTGTTCTTTTGCATTGATATTTATAAGTGATTATTATAAATGTAGTGATGAATATTAATAAAAAAATTGTTGTAAATCTATTAATATGTGTGTCTTGTTTTATTGATTCTATTGTTTTAGTATTATTAATATGTAGTTCGTTTATTACTTCGAGGGATAGTAAATTAAGCCTGCTTTCTTCTGCGGGGTTTGGTTGTAAAATAGCTGGGACTATTTCCATAGGTGAAATTTCCAAATTGCTGTAAGTCTGATTGTTGTTGGTTGAGATGGTCTCGTTGTGGAATTTTATTAGAAATGTACCATGTAAAGTGTAGTTTGTGGATTTTGTGGTCATTGCTCCATGATAGTCGTTTAACAGGATAACTCCAGAAGAAATTTCTTCAATATGCGGTACATGGTGATTATTACTTGCAATGCACGATGAATTTAAACCTTTAACTATTCTAGGAATACATTTATTTTCTCTTAAATCTATTATTTGATTTTGCTTACAAATTCTAATTAAATTGTATGTTTGGCATTTATTTTTAATGCCATATATTTCATTTTTATTTCTTATAATTTCATCGTAATCAATTTTTATTATACTTTTGCCTCTTTTTATTGGTTTAATTATAAAATTTTCATATATTTCATTCTTTGTTAAAGGAATTTTTACAATATACATACCATTTCTGTGATTGCTTAAAACTTTAACATTGGCAAACTCTAATGCTTCTTCTATACTATTAAAAGGTATTTTATCTTTCTCGAGTTTCTCTATTGCAATATTTATTTCTTTTTTATTTAGCAAAATAGAGTTGATTATATTATTCTTTGCCCATTGTATGGCATATTTTATATTTATTAAATATTCTTTTATTAATCTTATTCTATTTTGGATACTGATAATTATTAATTCATTATTAAGGAATTCGCTTTTTTTCTGGGAATTTATAATTTGATTGGTTACATTTGTTAACATATTAATTTTTTCATTAAACGCTTTGTTAATTACTACTTGCTGATTATTATTGCTAATTAGTTCGTCTAACGTCTTGTTAACTAACATTATGTCGTCATGGTCAGGACTTCCTGCTATAAATTTCCAGGCTGTACCCAGAAAATTAAATTTGTCCTAGGTTTTATTGTGTTCAGTATGTCAATGGTTTGGTTGAGTTCGTGTCCAAGAAGTGGATATAGTGTATGGTTCTTATAAAAATATTTTTCAACGTGTTGTCTTGTGTTTGTTAAAAAATCTTCGTACTTGTCCAGTTCGAGTAAATGAATGCATTTAAATGATCCCTCTTGAATTTTTGCAAACCCATTATTTATGGTAACTAGATGTGATGAGGTGTAATTAAAAATTTGGACTTCAGCCAAACAAAGATGTACAAGTAACCTAGAAATAGGTAAATTTAATTTTTAATGTGATTTTTGTGAACTGTTCTGCCAGACTCTGTAATTACAGTACTAGTTTTATTTTCCTTAACTATTTCTTTTTTGTATCTTGGGGATAGTTTCGTGCCTAACCTTTTGTTCCTTTTAACGTAGATTTCTTCACCTGGTTGGTATATTTTTGAAATTTTTCTGTTTTTATTGTGCGTTTCTAAGTCTTTTGCCTGTTTTTCTACTATTGCTTAAATATTTTCTTTTCTAGCTCTTTCGTACTGATCAGGATCAACACTGACTCTTCTTCCAAAAAAAGCTTCTATAGGTTTTTGATTGGTTGTGGAATGTATGGAGTAGTTATATTCGTAAACTGCTCTGTCTAGTAACTCACTAAAATTTCTATAGATTCGGTCTGATTTTAAACATCGCAATATTTCTGACAACGTTGAGTGAAAGCGTTCTACTTGTCCGTTTACAGAACTTGCGTATGGAGGGGTTTTGAATATGCTAATGCCTAGTTGATCTTCTAACATGAAACAAATGGAGGCTGAATTAAGGGACTTTTCATTGTCCATCACGACTGTTTTTGGTACTCCGAAAGCAAATAATAATTTTCTTAGAGGTTCTCTGATATCTTCGGAAGATCTAGATTCAATAAGATTGGCTTGTGCGTATTTTGTCAATTTATCAACTGCGGTGAGAACGAGTTTCTTGTCGGTAACGTAAATGTCTAAATGGACTATTTCGCCTGCGTATTGAGGTATAGGGGTTGGAGAAATTTCAATTTTGTTAGGATGACGATCATATTTAGATTTTTTGCATATTTTACATTGTTTGAAATTAATGACATAAATTTTATTGTTCATTTTGGGAAAATAAAATTTTTCTAGAAGTTGCATTTTATTTTCGCGGCTATTACGGTGTGCTCTTTTGTGTACATTGAGAATTTCTTCTATTTGCTGTTCTTCGTTTCTAAGGTCCTGTACTTGACTTTGGGTGTATCTGATTTTATATTTGGAAAAATGTAATGGGTAAAATTCCTGAATTTCTCCCATTATTCTTTCTTCTGTTTGTATTCCATTTATAACACTTGGGTTGAGGTATCTTTTGAGAAGGGTAATTAAATTATCTCTATTAAAATTTCTTTTGATTAAAATGTGTCTGTGGTATGTAGGGAAAGGTATCTTAAATTGGTAACTGTCTTCATTTCCAATTAACAGAATTATTTGATTTTTGAAAACATTAATGGGGCAGTTAACTGTGGGAGTTAAATTTTGTCCAGAACTTTCATCACTATGGATTGTAGCGGCAGTGGAATCTATTTGATTGATTTGAGGTGGCCTCGATAAAGCGTCGGCAACAACATTACTCTTACCAGGTTTGTAAAAGAGTTCGTAGTTGTACTCTTCCAAAATTGCTTTCCATCTTTTCATTTTCATATTGTTATTCTTATTACTGAGGGCATAGGTAAGTGGTTGGTGGTCAGTATAAATTTTAACTTTGGCTGTACCATAAAGGTAATTACTTAAAGAATTTAGAGCCCATATTATCGCGAGCATTTCTTTTTCATTTGCTGCATAGTGCTCTTCGGATTTATTTAAAGTTCTAGATATGAAAATTATAGGTTTGTCGTTTTGACTGAGTACCGCTCCTATTGCGTAGTTTGAAGCGTCTGTGGTAAGCTCGAAACTTTTTGTGAAATCGGGATACATTAGAATTACGTCCTTGGAAGTAAGTATGTTTTTAATTTTGTTTAAAGCATCTATTGCTTCTTTGTTTAGATTAATGGGTTTTTTGTTTGAAGCATTTTTCGAACACCTTCCGTTTTCTCTTCTTAAAAAACTTGTAAGTGGTTTTGCAATCTTAGCGTAATCTTTGACAAAACTTCTATAGTAACTTGAAAGACCTAAAAATTATCTAAGATCTTTGAGTGTTTTAGGGACAGGAAAATTTTGTATTGCATTAATTTTTTCAGGATTGGTTTAAACACCTTCGTGGGAAACTACGAATCCCAAAAATTCTACTTCGTTTTTAAAGAATTCGCTTTTGTCTAGTTGAATTTTCATGTTTGCCTCGTTAAGAGTTTTAAATATTTCAAAAATGTCTTTTGCATGCTCATCTTCATTCTGACTAAAAATTATTATGTCGTCTATGTAGACGTAGCATCTTTTCCCTATATGAGCACGTAGGATATCGTCTAGAGCTCGTTGAAAGATTGACGGAGCATTCTTTAATCCGAATGGTAAACGTGTAAACTCATATTTTCCCTGGTTAACAGAAAATGCTGTTTTCTCAATATCGGATCGGTTTGAGTGGGATTTGGTGGAATCCGCTTTTTAAATCTAGAACTGTAAACCATTTGCATTTTCCTAGTTGTGAAAGGACTTCATTTATATCTGGAATAGGGTATCTATCTGAAATTGTGACCGAATTCAATTTTCTGTAGTCAATGACTATTCTGTACTTTTTTTCGTTACTGGCGTCGATTTTTTTTGGAACGATCCATACTGGAGAATTAAAAGGCGATCTTGAAGGTCGTATAATTCCGTCTTCTAAGAGTTTTTCTTGTTTTTCTACCTCATTCTTTAAGGACATTGGGTAAGGATAAAATTTGGAATATATTGGGTTATCTGTGGTGGTACGAATTTCGCCTATTACCTTTGTTGTGTAGGTTAACTTTTCATCTGGTTCAGAGAAAAGATTTGGAAATATTTCTACTAAAGATCTGATTTGTTCTTTTTGTTTGTTCGTCATGTGTTCTGTGCGTAGATTAGTTGCGTGAATAGATTCGGAAGCGAATTGTTTTATCAAAATTTTATGTCCGTTCTTTATTGTCATTATATTGTCTTTGGTGTGTATTACCGCTGATAATTGTTTGAGACTGTCGTTACCTAAGATTCCGTGAAAGGATTTTAATGTAGGTAAAAGAAAGAATTTTATTTGTACGTCTTTTAAGCCGAAAAGATATGTGAGTTTGTGGTGACTAATTTTAACTTTGCCACCGACAGAATTAGCATAAAAACATTGTTCGTTGGGAATCGGGTTTTTTACAAGAGAAGGTTGTATATAATTTTTATTTGATCCGGTATCAATTAAAATCTTTAAAATTTGTCCGCTCCCCGTCTTGCACTCGAAATATGGCAGAGCGGAGTGATTTAGTCTAAAAAATGTATGTCGGAAATTTCGTTAAGAAAATTAGAGTCGTGAGATTCATGAAATGGTCTGTCTTGTTGTTCTATATATTCGTCTAAGGTTTGTCCGTCCGTATAATGTTCTTCGTTGACCGTTGTTGATAAGATAATTGGTCATCTGGTGGTTTCGTATAGTCAGTATCTATTTTTTCTGCGTTAATGTGGAAGTTCCGTGGATGTTTCGCAGGTAAATCAAAATCTTGGGATGGCCTTTTGCCATGAGAGTTATTAAAATTTGGACGATTCATGTAGTTTACCATGCGAGAACGCATGCTTTGGTCTACATCCATTAGTTCAGGTCTAGGTTGTGGTTTAGGTTGAATAGGTCGAGCTGGTTGTTGATTTCTGTTAAAAGCAAAATTATTCTGAGCATGTTCTGTCCGATAGTTCTGATTAAATTGGTTATTTGCGAAATTGCGTTCAAAAGGTCGGTAATGTTGAAATTGTTGTGGTCGTTGTGGAGGAATATGTGCGAGTTGAGGATAAAATTGTTGATGAGTAAAATTTGGAACAGGTCTACGAGGTGGTAGTGATGGTGATGGTCCTTGAAATTTTCTAATAGGATTCTGAGTATATGTTGCATGATGAGTACGATAGTTCTGATTTTCAAGTTTGAGACACAAATGTAATGCTTGTGGCAAATCTAATGGTTCTCTAATACCTAGCAGTCTGGGTAAATCACCTTTCAAACCTCTAATAAATGTATCAAGAGCTTTATCTCTATTAGTTTGAGTTAGTAGTGACATGGATTCGGTAGAGATTTCCATGCATGAGATTTTATTAAGGATAAGTGACAAGTGGGAGTATACTTGCTGGTAAAAATCTTGCACTGTTTTGTTTCCTTGAACGAGTGAGGTGAGTTGATACTCGAGTGTTCCTAAATCTCGTTTGTCTGCATAATGCAGGGCCAAACAGCGTGAAATACATTCCCAATTAAGCGGTGTGTTATATGACTCTAGGACAGCATCTGCATGTCCTATAATTTTATTACGAATGACGCTTAGAATAGCAAAATACTTCGGTGAGCCTTTCTGAGATTCATAGAGTCTGAAGACTCTTTCAACTCCTTTCTTCCATGAACTAAATTCCTCTGGTCTGAGACCTGAGAAATCTCTCAAGCAGCGGACAATGTCCGGAACCTTATCTAGCTGATCTAGGTTTTTTCCATATTCGGGATTTATGCCCTGGTCGACATATTGCTGTCTAATTGAATTAGGGTTTATAACAGATTCAATTAAATTCTTTACTTCACCTTGGAGTACTACTGAAACTATATTTCTAACGAGAGTTTCCAATGCTGGAGAACCGACGGGCGGTGCAGCTTGGTGTGAAGAAGGTTGGTCCATTTGTGCTGGATTTACAGGTGGTACCAATGGTTGTTGAGGGGCTTGGAGTACTGGTGGTCTGATTAAATTTTCGTTTACCATTTTCGTCAGTCGTTTAGTAAAATTTTGTCAGTCAGTTAAAGAATTATATTTCAACAAGTAGTAAATATGGAAAAATTGTATTTCAATATAGTTATTATTATATTATTACCTTCAGCTATATGGTAAATGGTATAGTCTTTATTTCAAAGAAAATTTGTTTTAGATTTTTAACTTCTTATTTTATTTTTTTGCTGGTTGATATTTTTTCATAAATATACTATATTTTTATATTTTAAATTTATCTCTTTTAGATTTCTTACTTTTTGGTTGCTTGTTATTTTTTCAACAAAAAAAAAATTTTTCCCATGTACTAAATTTTAATATTTTAGTTTTAATTTCACCTTATTTAAAATTTCTTAATATGTCTTTTATTAGTTAAACTTTTTCCCTTTATTTTACTTTTTTTTTAGCTCTACTTTAATTACTTATCTTCATTTTTTAAAAAAATAAATTTGATTTCCTTATCATAAAAATCAGCATAGTTACTTGATGATTATTTTTGATTGAAGGCTGTTGAATTATTATTTTATTATTAGCTGCTTTTCTTTTTTTTCCGGTGGGGCGGCTGGTATCTTCTGACACCTCCTTTTTTCCTTTTCTGGATACTAAGGGACCCTTTATTTAATTTTTCCCCAACACTTTAATGGCACCAGCGAACACAATTGCAAACGGTTTCACGCTTTGGAAAAATACGTTTCTCCTTATCTTGCCGGCATTTTGTGCTAAAACTTACTTAAATGTTTTATACGGAGTTGCGATAAATAACGCGTGTGATCGAGAAGTTTAGCACTCGCGAACTTACTTAAATGTTCTTAAATGAATGCTTACTCGAATTTTCAAAAAAATTATATTAGCACTCGCGAACTTACTTAAATGTTCTTATTGTGCTTATTTGAACTTACTTAAATGTTCTAAAAAAAATTTTTTTGTTAACCGTTGAACTGTGTCACTGGTCCCTGCTCGGGCGCCAATTAAAACTTTTGTTGTTAAGTTTTATAAAAAAAATATTTTTTGGAGCAGAGCTCCTTCTTTATTTGATGCAAGATAATAACTGAACTTTGAGCTTAAACAATCTAGATCTTTTATACCTATCTTATTCTCTATGTGCATGCAAGTATTTTGTGTTGGGATGTCGTCAGCAGATTCTATGATTGTCCATAGGGTTTGGGTTTGTCGTAGGTGGCCACTTAAATGTCCGATCCATTAATGATTTGGGATTTATGGTTTTCGTCTGCGCGCGTGCGCAATTAATTTTTGGGTTGTTATTACAGCTGCGCGTATGCGTATGCTTAATGAAGAGCCATAAACTTATTTCCATTTCAAAGTTTGTTGTTGCAGCTGCGCGTATGCGTATGCTTAATGAAGAGCCATAAACTTATTTCCATTTCAAAGTTTGTTGTTGCAGCTGCGCGTATGCGTATGTAATAAATAGTTGCAAAGTTAATTTAAGTTGCCTTAACTTACATAAAGGTTGCATCGGCATCGATGCACATGAAATATCTTACGTTATGTGTTAGAATAGGGCACAATGCAAATGCCCTACTTCTTCTATTTGAATTACGTTATTGCCTATGAACTGTCTGTGTCGTTATCTACCGATCACTTGCAGTTTGTTTTCTTAGGTGACTTGTGTAATTTATTTTGGTGATCTTTGTTTTGGTATTGCTATGTTGTAATATTTTGTTCTAATTATAGATGCATGGAAATGCATATTTATTGTCTGGCTATACACTTGTGTGTATGCCTCGGTATATTGTATACGGGAGGTTTCTAGATAACAATTCCTCCCTTCCTTAGATAAGAATATTATGCTTATGTTTGTGAAAATATAAATGATGCGTGTGAACTGCATTTTATTATTTGATTATTCTTTGTATTTGATAATTTAGGGAGATTTTTATGTAACATAATTATAGATGCATGGAAATGCATATTTATTGTCTGGCTATACACTTGTGTGTATGCCTCGGCATATTGTATACGGGAGGTTTCTAGATAACAATTCCTCCCTTCTTTAGATAAGAATATTTTGCTTATGTTTGTAAAAATATAAATGATGCGTGTGAATTTCATTATTTGATTATTCTTTGTATTTGATAATTTAGGGAGATTTTTATGTAACAATTGCTCCCTTCTTTAGATAAGAGGATTATTCTTGGAAGAGGAATAATTCTCAAGGTTTTAGATTATTAATTTTTTAGCAAATAAGTTATTGTGTTTTTTTTTTTGAGTAGACTATTAAATACAAAAATTATTTTTTTTTATAATTCTTATACTAATGATACTCAACTAAAAGATATATATCTTTTTTTTATTTTTTTTTTATTTTAAATTCATACAATATATTTATATATATATTTTTTTGAAAATTAGAAAAATAATTGTGTTTTTTTTGTGTAGCTTATTTAAACGATATATGCAAGATATTGCATTCATTTCATATATTCATTTGCAATTTTATCTTTATATATTATTTTTTTGTTTTTTTTTTTTTGAGACAGGTAATTTTGATTTAATTCAGTTTTGTTTATAAAATCTAGTAATTTTGTAATTTTTATATTTTTTTTTTAAAAAAACTTAAATGGTAACGATATATGTAATATGTAATTTTTTTTTTTTTTTTGTTTATAAGAATATTTAATAACATGTACCTATTTACATTTATTTTTAATATTAGGAAAATTGTTGTTTTTTTTTAACTTCAGATTATTATTATTTTTACTAAACAACATTTTGACATATCTTGCTATATTAAAACTTACATTATTTTATAATATTTACCCTACTAAACGTATTGAGGCAGTTTTTGACAGTGTCGGTGATTGCGTTAGTTGGCTTTTAGGTTTGCTATCCAAATGACCAAGACGTGATGGTGAGATTTCACGAAGTTTCGAAATGTTGGGAGATGAAAATAAAATTAGTAACCTAAGTTTAATGTTACGAATATTGTAGTGGGGTTATGTTATTCATAGTAAGGCTTTAAACGGTTGTTATGTACTACTATTTGTTTTCTACCTAACTTGATAGCTGTGTTAACGGGTCCTTTAACTGCCGTAACAGAATAAGGTCCCCTCCAAATAGGTGCTAATTTGCTCTTACGATTTTCGCTTTTAATGAGCACCTTATCTCCTACATGAAAAGTATGTGGTCTTACAATTTTATCATAATAACCTTTTAACCTTTGTTTGCTGGCTAGTAAATTACGTTTCGCTATTGAATATATTTTTTGAAGTTTATACCTCAACATGTGGTAATAACTCTCGTGGTTATAAAGAGGTTCAGGTTCTCGTTTTAAGTTAGATGGTATCTCAGGTGAGAAACCATAAAGGCAATCCATTGGTGTTAATTTGGTACTGTCATGAACACTATTATTGTATACAAATGCGGCCGTTCTTAGATATTGATCCCAGGAATTAGGATTTTCGTCGACTATAGTACGTATGTATTCTACCAGTGTATTTCCTGATGACCACCGAAAGGGGAGTCATGATAATCTTTTAATATTTTTTTAATGTCCTCGGGTTTAGTGATTTCCTCTATATTGGTTTTACTATTTATTTGTATTTCAGTTTGTGATTGATTTTCTTAACTGTCTGGGAGTTCTTTAATTATTCCCTTTTCGTATCCTTTTTCTGATAGTTTTTCCTCACTTGCTAATTTGGGATTCTGGGCTTGTAATCTTGTAACAGCATTACATTGAAAAACGTCTTTAGACTCATTCTCGAATTGTTTGTTTTCGAGTGTCTTGATTGTGGGTGTTGTCGTTAGTGTGTCCTTTTGTACACTCTCCTGTAGGTTTCGACTGAGAGCGTCGGCATTGGTATTGAATTTGCCTGGCTTGTACTCAATTCTGTAATCAAATTCAGACAACTTGTGGTGGAAACGTACGAGTCGAGTTGTAGGATATTGACATTAAAAATTCCTTTTAACGGCTTGTGATCAGTGTAGAACGTAAATTTTCGCCCTTGGAGGTAACACCGAAAATTTTTGGTAGCCCAAACTAACCAAAAAAAAATTTGTTTTGTCACATTTATTGACGACTACAGTCGCAAAGTGTTTTTTTACCCGATGAAGCATAAAAATGAAGTTTTTGACATTTTTAAAAGGTTCAAAATTTTTGTTGAAAATCAACAAGGTTGCAAAATCAAAATACTTCGTACAGACAATGGTAAAGAATACTGCAACAAATTGTTCGAAACATTCACTTCAAATCATGGCATACTACATTAACGAACGGTGCCTCACACTCCGGAGCAGAATGGCGTTGCAGAGCGAATGAATCGTACGCTCGTAGAGAAGATCCGATGCATGCTATTTGACGGAAACTTAAGCGGTAGTTTTTGGGGCGAAGCAGTAGCGACAGCAGCCTACCTGACAAACAGAATACCTTGTCGTGGAATGGAAGGTGAAACGCCGGAGGAGCGTTGGACTAAACGAAAGCCGGACTTATCAATGCTGCGAGTATTTGGAAGCAAAGCCTTTGCCCATATACCCAAAGCACAGTGCAACAAGCTATCAGCAAAAGCTAGTGACTGTATCATGGTTGGATACAGCGAGCAGTCAAAGGCATATAGACTTTACGACCCAAGGGCTAGAAAAATCATCATCAGAAGAGATGTTACATTCATAGAACCAAGTGGAAATCAGGTAATCTTCAAAAATAGCATTTCTAATGACTCTGTTCTCTCATCCAAGGCATCAGAAGATATCCATTATGTTGAAAATGTTTTTTCCGGAAGCGATTCAAGTGATGACAGTGATTCGGACGATGACTTCAGTGAGGCTACAGTGACGTCAAGTGTCGATACAAGTCATTTTAGTGTTGAAGAAGTCTGACGACATTGTAACAGAGATGGACGACACCATTATTGAGATCAACTCAGCAGATAACGAATTCAGCGAGGCGGTAGATAGTAGGAATTCGTCATACACTTCTGTTGCTGAAACTGATTTCGACGTTGCTAACAGTGAACTTTCAGTTGTTCCATGCCCGATCGTAGTGGAAGAAAGCTCAATTTCGAAAAACACTGAAGATGTACGCAATACTCTCAGTTTATATGCGATGTTGGCAGCAGCTACCAGAGACATCAGCGAACCCAAATGCTTTCAAGAAGCTAGACACTGTGACGAAAGCGAGAAATTGGGAAGCAGCAATGAATACCGAACTAAACTCTTTCAAGTCCAATAATACTTGGGACTTGTGCCAGCTACCTGATGGAAGAAAGGCGATAGACACTAAATGGGTCTACAAAATAAAACGAAATGGTATCGGCACTATCGACCGGTATAAAGCTCGACTTGTTGTCAAAGGGTACTGTCAAGTCAGAGGCATTGACTACGACGAAACTTACTCACCTGTAGCACGTTATGCATCAATTCGATTTCTGTTGGCAATGACAGCCAAACATAAGATGATTATACATCAAATGAATGCAGTAACTGCTTTTCTGCAAGGTGAACTAATTTAAGAAATCTATATGAATCAACCGGAAGGCTTCGATGACGGATCGGGGAGGGTTTGTCGTCTTAAGCGAGCACTATATGGTTTGAAACAGTCAAGTCGTGTTTGGAACGACAAGCTGAATGATGTACTGGTGGGGCAAATGAAATACAAGCGATCATCAATTGACCAGTGTATTTACTACAAGCATTCACTACAGAACAAAATCATATTAGCTGTCTGGGTCGATGATACAATGATTTTTCAACAAATGCAACGATGTCCACGAAATTGAAGACTGAATTGTCAACTCATTGTAAGATAAAGGATTTAGGCGAAACTAAATCAATACTTGGTATGAACATTTCTTGAAATTCCTCAGGCTCTATATCGATTGATCAAAGCCACTATATTACAAATGTTCTCAAGCGGTTTAATATGGAGAATTGCAATCCAGCTAACACTCCAATGGACCCAAACTAAAAATTATCGGAAGAATTCTCTCCAAAGTCTGAAGTTGAGCAACGAGACATGCGCCGAATCCCATATCAGGAAGCGATCGGATGCATAATGTATGCTGCTCAAATTAGTCGTCCCGATATCTGTTATGCTGTCAGTGCACTCAGCAGGTACAACAAAAACTATGGCAGTGTACATTGTGCAGCAGTTAAAAGGGTGCTGCGATATCCTAAGGGTACAGTCGAATACAAGCTGACCTTTTATCCTGAGAAAAATTAAGACCTTATCGGATTTTGCGATGCTGATTGGGCCGGTGATCCTGACAAGCGATGATCAACCACAGGATATGTATTTCGTGTTCAAGGAGGAGCTGTCTCATGGACAACAAGGCGTCAACCATTGCATTGTCTTCGACAGAGGCAGAATTTATGTCCATGGTTGCTGCAATACAAGAAGCGCTCTGGCTAAAACGTTTCGAGTGTGAATTGTTTCCAGATGCAACGAAGATCATCACTTTATATTGTGACAACCAAGGAGCACTACATCTCGCGAAAAATAAAAGCTATCATGCTCGTACAAAACACATAGATGTACGCAAATATTTCATCCAGGAGCACTTAAACCAAGAAGCAGAAGGTGAAATTAAATTGGATTTGCAATATATAGCAACGAATGAAATGGTTGCCGATATTTTTACCAAGCCGGTAAATTTCTGTAAGCTAAACAGATTTTTGCCCATGATTTTTTAATTAACATATTTAAAGTTTTTTTAATTTGGAGATTGATATCTAATTATTGAATTCTTATTTTTATATTGATAATATTGATGCTATTACTTTAACTTGGAACACTAGTGAGGCTGTTGTAATTAAATTATATATAAGTGTTCCAACACCCTGTAAGAATTATAATGATATAATGAACTATACTATTGTCTCTTTCATGGCAAGAGTACATCAGTCATTTTATCTTGTATAAGTTATGTTTCTTGTGCGGAAACGGTTAAAAAAATAAGAAGATGTTTTTAATTTTTATGCGCGGAATGTCCGCGTTACTTTATTGCTAAAATCGAACTCAACTACATTACATTCTTAACTTAACATTACACCTAAAGAATAACTTAATAACTTGCTATACGGAAGTTATTGCAATAATTAATTGTTTGAGTCATGCGCTACATAAGCATGATCTACTTTGTTGATTTGGAAATTGCAGGTAAAAGAAAAGAATTGCGTCAATCAAGAATTGCGACAATTAAGTGGAAAGTGAAATAACGAAAAATCTGAGTTGCGCAACCGTTTGCGCGTGTGCTAAGTGTGTCAACTGTATGTTTGTAAAGTAAGTTAACGTTTTGTGCTGAGTTAATGTTTTATGCTGAATTGCGCAATCGTGTGCGCGAGTGTTAATTGTGTCAATTGTAATTTTGTAAAATAAGTTAATAATTTATCTGCTAGCTGAAAGTTAATGTTTTATGTGTTAACTCTTCCCCCTTAAAAAACGATTGTCCCCAATCGTTAGAAGTATGGAAGGTCGTTAATTTTTACTTGCGGTTTTCGAGTTACTGGCGGTTTTATTGGGGCTTGCGTTTGTTCTAAATTGGGAATAGTTGTTTGAAAAATTATCTTCTCCTTTCTTCTAATGCAAAATTTCAGTAAGAGTAAGCAAATTGCTAGGAGGGTAAATAGGGAAATATTTAAATATTTATTAAGCGTAGCGTCTGACTTAAGCAAATGAATTTTCTTAGTATTATTAATGTGTATTTGACTTAACATCTCCAATGAAAGTATCTTTATGAATTCTTTTTCTGTGGGTGTTGGTTGAATTATTGGTGGAGCGACTTCCATAAGGGGTGCTTCTAAATTTCTGTATAATTGGTTATTTATTTTTATAATTGAATTTGAAAATTTAAGTAAAAACGTGCCTCTGAACGTGTTATTATTGACCGTACCGTTAAAATCGTTTAGAAGTATAACACCAGGTGAAATTTGGTCTATTGTTGGAATATGGTACCCATCATAAATTGAACAAGATGAGTCTATACCATTAAGAAGTGCGGGAATGCAACGTTCATTGGAAATGTCGGCCAATTGACTTTTCTTACACAATTTTATTCCGTTAATTATATTACAATTTTCTAATAAACCAAATATTTTTTTATTGTATTTTTAAACTTCATTATATTTAAGCTTTATGATTTTGTTTCCCTTTTTTACAGGTTTTATGACAATACTAATATAATTTTCCTTGCTGGTTAGTGGGATTTTGACAACATATAATAAGGTAGTGCCGTTATACAGAATATTAATATCGGCAAAACTAAGGGCTTCTTCTGTTGACGTAAATAAAATGTTTTCTTCTTCGAGTCTGCTAAGGGTTGCATTAATTTCTTTTTTATCGAGAAGGCTTGAGTTTATTACATTATTTTTTGCCCATTGTATTGCGTTTTTACATCTTTTAGTTCGTCTTTCACTAGTCTAATTTTCGTTTGTAAATGTATTGCTATTTCGTTTATAAAATCATTATCTTTTCTCATAACATTGTTTAACATATTTGTTATTTTTGTAAGATTATTTATTCTTTCGTTAAAAGCCCCGTTTATTAAAACTTGTTTGTTATTATTTATGTTATTTTCATTTGGGATACTCTTAACCAGTTCGAAATCATCGTGGTCCGGTGTACCGGCAATAAATTTCCAAGCTATTCCAAGCATGTTAATTGACCTTTTTTTGCGGAAATTCGGGATTGGTTCTATTGTGTCGAGGATGTTAGTTATTTGGGATATTTCGAGGTTTAACAGTGGGAAAAAGGAATTGGTCTTAGGGATGTTTTCCTCTATGAAAGTCTGTATGTTGCTTAGAAATGTTGCGTATTGGTCAAGTTGTGTGACATGTATTACCTTAAATGTTCCGTCTAGTATTTTTGTTGGTCCGTTGTTTATTGTTACCAGGTGTGACGAAGTATAGTGAACTATTTGCAGTTCTTTTGCAGGTATGTTGGTAGTGAAAATTTATCTGTAAATTGATATATGAATAGGTAATTAGCTTCTGATATTGCTCTTGTGAACGATTTTTCCTGTTTCCGTAAGGACAGTTGAGGATTCGTCCTTTTTTACGATTTCTTTTTTAAATCTCGGTTTTTCCTGGTTTATAATGCAGTTCATAATTATACTCTTCAAGTATAGCTTTCCAGCGCTTCATTTTGCTGTTATTATTCTTATTTTCATATTGGCATCTTCCAGAGTCTTAAAAATGCTCTTGATGTTACGTTGGTGTTCCTCCTCTGACTTACTGTACACGACGATGTCGTCTATGTAAACGTAACATATTTTCCCGATTAAGTCACGAAGGATGTCATCTAATGCACGCTGAAATATCGAGGGTGCGTTCTTAAAGCCAAATGGCAAACGTGTAAACTCATACTTTCCATTATTTATGGAAAATGCGGTTTTTTCTATAGTGGGATCTGGTGGAAACCGCTTTTGAGGTCGAGCACTGAAAAAAACTTGCTATTACCTAACTGTGACAGGACGTCAGCTATCTCTGGGATAGGGTATCTGTCGGATATTGTCAGTGGATTTAATTTCCTATAATCGACTACCATTCTATATTGTTTATTCCCTTTGGAGTCTTGTTTTTTATCTACGATCCATACCGGGGAGTTATAGGGTGAGCGCGATGGTCGTATTATGCCGTCACTTAGGAGTTTACTGATTTGTTGTTCTACTTCATTTTTGAGTGCGGCCGGATATGGGTAAAATTTGCTAGAAACAGGAGTGTTTGTTGAGGTTCGGATCTCTCCGATGACCTTTGTGGTGTATGTAAGTTTTTCTTCAGGTTCTGAAAAAAGTTTTGGGAATTGTTTGACTAAGACGTTTACTGTGTCCTTCTGATTTTCTGTCATTTGTTCGTCATGTAGTCCGATGGAATTTATGCTTTGATCATTAAGTTGTTTAAGTCGGATTTTAGTCTGGCTGCGAATGATCATGAAATTTTTATTAGTATAAATAAATGCATCCAAGTCTTTTAGGCTATCATTCCCTAAAATTCCATGGAAGGATTTGAGGGTAGGCATAAGAAAAAATTTGAGTTTGTCATCTAAATTGAATAAGTTAATATAGGTGTGGGATTGAATTTTTATGTCACCAGCAACTGATTTTGCAAAAAATGGAGTGTCGTTTGGAATCACTTTTTTCGCTAGGCTCGGCTGAATATAATTTTTGCTAGAGCCCGTATCTACTAAAATTTTTAACACTTCTCCGCTCTTCGTTTGACATTCGAAATATGGAAGCGAAGAGCTGGTCATTCTAAAAAATGTATGTCACTTAGTACTAATTCTGTTTCTTCGTTCTTATCTTCCGATTCTATGGAGTCGATGTACTCTGCTAATATCTGGTCATAATCGTAATTTTCTTCGTAAGTGTCGTGGCCGTCTGCGTCAATATGGAACACACGTTGATTTTTGTGGGTTGGATATTTTGTTGTGAAGGTGGCTGGGGTGGCCTTTTCCCTAAGAATTGGTTTGCATAAGGTCTATTTGTGTAATTTATTCGTTGAGAACGGATGCTTGTATCAATCTTCATTGGTTCTGGAGGTGCTAATGGCTTAGGAGCTATTGGTCTTGGGGGGGGTTGTCTTTGTTGGATATTGTTTGTCGTTATTTGTTCGTTGTTGATAACAGGTCTTAGGTGAGTAGTGAAGTTTCGGGGACGTGGTACATGAGCTAATTGAGGTTAGAAAGGCTGTCTGTACCTCTGGTTATAAGGGCCTTTTTGTGGTAAAGGTGGCGGTGTATTGGAATATTGCCTCCTGGCTGCAGAATTATTTTGATTATGTGCGTGATGAGTTCGGAATTTTTGATTCTCAAGCTTTAAGCAGAGATGAAGGGCTTGGGGTAAGTCCGCAGGCTCTCTCATACCGAGTAACCTTGGAAGATCTCCATTGAGACCTCTGATAAAGGTATCAAGTGCTTTTTCCCTATAGGTCTGCGTAAGTAGACTTAGAGCTTCATTTCCTGCCCATAGGCAGCCTAGCTTATTGAGAATAAGAGATAGATGGGAGTATACCGACTGGTAGAACTCTTGTACCGTAGAGTTGCCCTGAATGAATCCTGTCATCTGGTACTCTAATGTTGACACGTCTCGTTTGACCGCGTAATGTAACGTCAAGCATTTTGAAATGGCGGCCCAATCTAACGGGGTGTTATAGGACTCTAACGCGGTATCCGCGTTTCCGACAATCTTGTTTCTTATTATGTTCAGGATGCCATAATACTTAGGTGTTCCCCTGAGTGGCTCATAAAGTATCCAAGTATCCTTTCTACACTTTTTTTTCCAGGAACATTTTATGACGTCAGGAATTTTGTCAAGATCAGTCAAATTATTAAGATGCTGTTCCTCTATTGTTTGTTCAACCATATTAGAAAGACCGGGATTTGGGTTAAGTGCTGTCTGCAAAATTGTTGGTGCTTGGCTGTTAAGTACTTCTAGGGCTATCTGGGATATTATTGTTCTTAGATCTGATAAATTTAATTGTCTATTTGGGGCTGGAGGATCATTGGAACCGGATGGGTTGGCGTCGGTTGGTGGACTAGCGTTTAGAACGGCTGAGCGTATAAGATTGCTCGGGTTCGACATGATTTCGAATTGGAAATAAGTGCACTATTTTTTGCTTTTACAAGAAAAAAAATACTTTTATTCTCTTTTTTGTTTTTTTTACCTATTTAAATTTTACAATTAAAAGGCTTTTATTTTCACTTGTTTCGTTTTTTGTTGTTAAGAAATCGTTACAATTTATTACGGGACTGAGTTCTTTGCAGTCACGAAATGTGAGATTAGAAAATTAGTTTCTCAAGTACTGGTGGTTACCATAAATAATAATAATAATAATAAAAACTAAAATTGAAATTCAAGTTAATTGAGTAGCTTTCTGAAGACTTACAGTAAGATAACGATCGTGGACCTCATTTTTTCCTGCGTGTTGGGCGATGTTGCTAAGCTGCTGCAGATGAAAAAGATGATTCTTTTAAGTTGACGATTGATTTTCCCTTCTTGGTGTTGCTGTTGATAGAGCTTCAGTGATTGGTGATGATGTTTCTGCTGCTTGATGGTTACTTTGCTTTAAATTAATGTTGATTTCTTTGGTTAGATGATCCTTGGAGTAGATGTGAGGAATATTTTTTATTTTAATTTGCTGATTGATAATTGTTTGTCTCGAATGCCTTTTTTTGTAACACTATGATTGCTTTACATTCACTTATTAAAGAAACTACACTGAAAAAACGATTTTATCCTTCTTATCAAAAGAAGTTTTATTTTTTCTTTTCAAGTTCTTCTTATCAAAAGAAGTTTTTTTTACAAAGAAGTTTTTTTTTCAAGTTTTTCTTATCAAAAGAAGTTTTTTTTGTTTCGCGACCAAGGCGGCTTACGTTCAGACGCGTCCTTTTTTTCCTTTTTCCAAAAAGGGTTACTCAGGGGGCTCGTTCCTTGCAATACGCGTAACTCGGGTAACTTTATGTTATCAAAACATTTAATTGCTCGGGCGCCAGTTATGTTTCGTTGTGCGGAAACGGTTAAAAAAAATAAGAAGATGTTTTTAATTTTTATGCGCGGAATGTCCGCGTTTCTTTATTGCTAAAATCGAACTCAACTACATTACATTCTTAACTTAACATTACACCTAAAGAATAACTTAATAACTTGCTATACGGAAGTTATTGTAATAATTAATTGTTTGAGTCATGCGCTACGTAAGCATGATCTACTTTGTTGATTTGGAAATTGCAGGTAAAAGAAAAGAATTGCGTCAATCAAGAATTGCGACAATTAAGTGGAAAGTGAAATAACGAAAAAGCTGACTTGCGCAACCGTTTGCGCGTGTGCTATGTGTGTCAACTGTATTGTAAGTTAACGTTTTGTGCTGAGTTAATGTTTTATGCTGAATTGCGCAATCGTGTGCGCGAGTGTTAATTGTGTCAATTGTAATTTTGTAAAATAAGTTAATAATTTATGTGTTAGCTTAAAGTTAATGTTTTATGTGTTAACTTATATCAATATGAAAAATAAATTACTTGCTCTCTTGCAATTTAACCTTCAAGCTGATAAAACGTGTTTTCCCTCCACTGAAATTACAACACAAACAATGGCTAACAACTCTTTTTCTATTGTTGAGTAATTGCGTTCAGCTTTATTCAGAGTACGACTAGCGTAAGCAATGGGTTGGTCTTTACCAACGTCTCCTTGTGAAAGTACAGCTCCGATTGCTTCGCCGCTTGCGTCAGTGGTGAGGTTAAAAGGTTGGGTAAAATCGGGATAAATCAGAAGAGGAGGTGAGACTAAACGTTGTTTGATTTGATGGAATGCGTTTTGACATTTTTCTGTCCATGTAAACTTTACGTCTTTGCGGAGGAGATTGGTCAGTGGTCGCACTATTTTAGAAAACTGTGGGATAAATTTCCGGTAGTAATTAGCAAGCCCCAAAAAAGACTGTACTTGTCTTATTGTTCGTGGAACAGGAAAGTTTTGAATGCAGGCTGTCTTGCTGGGGTCTGGAAGTGCTCCTTTTTCTGTGCATATATGTCCCAAATAAACGACTTCCTTTTGCATGAACTTGCACTTTTCCGGTTGCAATTTGAGATTATGTTCTCTTAATCTGTCGAAAACCTTTTTTAGTTTGGCATTGTGATCGTTAAGATTTTTGCCGTAGATGACTATATCATCCAGATATACCAAACATTCAAGTCCTTGTAGACCAGTAAGAACATAGTTCATCAGCCTTTGAAAGGTAGCTGGAGCTCCTTTTAATCCAAACGGCATGCGTGTGAACTCATAATGTTCGTAATTAGTGCTAAAAGCTGTTTTGGCCCGATATTTAACATCCATTAAAACTTGGTGATAGCCGCTGGCAAGATCGAGCGTAGAAAAGTAACTGGAATGACCGAGCTGGTATAGTATATCCTCTATTCAAGGTAGGGGATAAGCATCGCCGATTGTTTTTTCGTTGAGCTTACGAAAATCGACCACAACTCTCCACCTTCTTTCACCATCTGGGCCCGCCTTTTTGGGAACTACGAGAAGGGGTGAGTTCCATGGGCTTTTACTAGGTTGGACTATGTCATTTTCAAGCATTTCCCTTAGTTGATCATTGATAACTTGTTTCTGTATCTCGGGAAGTCTATACATTTTTTGATTTATAGGCGGTTGATCTATCACCAGCGGTATTTCATGCGTTATGGCCGTGGTGTATGTTAGTTCGTCTCCGGTTAAGTGAAATATATCATTATACTTATGGCAAAGATTTACTATTGCCTCTTTTTCCTCAGGGTGTAGATTGTTGTCTATTTTTAATTCTTGTTTGAGCTGTTTAGAGCGTGATATTTTAAGTGGATCGTCCAGAGTATCTAACTCTGGGAACATAATATATATCTGATGTGCTGAATTGAGGCAATTTGAGTTTTGCTCTCTCTTTTGTCAGAATAGTCAGGAGAATTTTTCATCTCGCTTGCTTTACTTTGCTCGTCCTCGGTTTTCATGGGTACTAGTATGTAGTCTTTTACTGGGATCAGTTGTAAAGTTAAATTAGTGACTTTTACAGGCTTTGTGGTCACATTTATTGCACCTATTAAAGCTCTTTGGCCTGGTGGCAATATGCTGTAAGATAGGAAGGCTCCATTGCCAATTTCTTGTGATAGGCAAAGCATTTCTTCCTCTAAAACTATTGGAACGGAGATGACCGTTTGTGATCGTGCAGGTGTGCTGATGTTTTGATTTAGCACTATTTCCACTGACCTACATTGATCATGGGTGCTACTAGATGCTGTCTTTGGAACTTTGTTATCTATATGCATCGTTGAGGTTATGCAGCCAGCTTCTTGTGTAGAAGAAGCCTTGGAGATGCTACAAGCGGTTTTTGTAACCTCTTCGGGTCTCGCTTTGTATGTAGTTGGTCCCACTCCGACTGCCCTTTTGCGACATAGATCCCTGCCAGTGTAGTTCATAGGAATGTTGAACTCTTAAGAGTTATCAATTTCTACTGACCTGACCTTATTCTGGGTGATATTAATATCTATCTTGGGTACTTCATTATCTGTATGCATCGTTGAGGCTATGCAGCCAGCTTCTTGTGTAGAAAAAGCCTTGGAGACGCTACAAGCGGTTTTTGCAACCTCTTCGGGTCTCGCTTTGTATGCAGTTGGTCCCATTTCGACTGCCCTTTTGCGACACGGATTTCTGTCATTGTAATTCAGAGGGACGCTGAACTCTTCAGAGTTAGTTTCCGTGCGAGGAAACTTGAGTAGTTGCTCAGGTCCCTTTACGTCACAATTTTGTGACAGGAAATCACTTCCTAATAATCCGTCTTCAGATAGCCCAGGTTTATTGCATAATACTTGAAAATTGCAGGGTATTTGAGTTTTCAAATTAAAATTATCCTGGCAACTTCCTAAAGTATTTCCAGTTCCGAAAGGTGTTTGTATTGTACATGTATTTTTTCTATTTATTTGTGTTTCTGGTGATATCACTTTTCCGGTGATAATGCTTACCTCAGCACCGGTGTTCACTACTAGTTTTACATTGCCGTTTAGGCCTATATCTAATGTAAGCTTAACTGTAGGGACTTTAGTTTTCCCTAAATTTAGATTTTTGTTTAATGTTGTCGAGTCGGGGAACTTCGGCTCGACCGCGAATGTGAATGACCACGTCGATCACAAAAATCACATTTTCTGCTCATGCTAAAAACTCGCGGTGTACCAGAATTGGGTCTGTTCTGATTTGCTTTATTTGTGTGGGTTCCGCTGCCTGTATCTGAATCATTAATGTGTTGTTTTAAACGGCGACAATCACGAATATCATGATTGTTCATTTTGCAATTATTACAGAAAGGAGTATTTTTTCTTGTAAAACAATCGCTATAGGTATGCCCTTTTTTATGACAAAAACTACAAATTATGCTGGCAGTAATTGAGAAACTTTGGCGTTGCTAAAACGAACCTTTTGACTTTGCGACTGTGGGCCTTGGTGTTATGTATACTAGAATTTGGGCTAAATGGAACTGCTTGTGGGTTCATGTGATGATGTGATTGTGCATAACTGTTGTTTTCAGACATGGGTCCAGGAATCAGAAAACTATTAGTATCTGTACAATTTCTAGGAAGTTGGAATGTAGGATATAAAAGCAAATTGGGGTTTTGTTGTGTGTGAAAAACTGATTGTTCAAGTCTTTCCATGTCTAACGTCTTTTGTATTAGTGTGTCTAACGTCTCGTCCCCTATGGTTAGTAAATATTGACAAAGATAAGGGTTTGTGACACCGCTTTTAAGTGCATTCTTGGCAAAGTCCTCAAGCTGTGATTTCACATCTGGAGCTGCCGCACTACCATACTTTTGGTCTGCCGCTTCATTGCACAGCATCAGCATCTGCTTTATCCTTGCGGTAAAAGCGATGAGAGTTTCTAAAGGGTGTTGTCTAATGGTTATTAGTTTATTTACCAATTCTTGATAAGTTTCCCTAGGTAAATAATTCCGATTGAGAAGTTGTTCGGCATCCTCGAAGGAGGTTATTGGGTTTGACGCTACTAGCAGGTAAGCCTTACCCCGCAGTCTTGTTGCATATATTTGAACAAACGCTTGGTGATCTTCTTCTGGTAAACATTCTAATACTTTCTTACACCACCCTAAAAAGGTCTGTAGTTCAGTACTTACTAAAGGACTTTGTCCGCCCGAGAATATGGGGACTAACTGAGCCGTAAGTTTGGCAATTTTACAATTTGTTTTATTTTTTTCGTTGTTTGAAAATTTAATTAATAATTCCTGTTCAGATTCAGGAATTGAAATATCTAGCCAATTAAAAAGTTCCCTACTTTTGTCTAAATCGCTGACACTGCCTGAAACTTCACAGATATCTCCCTTACTACTTTCTATGTTTTCTAAATGGAGAGAGTGCGAGAAACTTAGAAAATTTTTTAATTCTCTTTTAAACTCTTAGTGCTTTTTTTAAATTTTTCTATGACACTTAGTCTTAGTTAGTTGTTTGGAATTTAACCAGTGCAGTTGTAAAAGTTCTTGTAAAGTGATAAAGCTATAACCTAAGAGAATTATTGTGAAGTACTAGTGTTCTTGTGTACATTTAAAGTAATCAGTAATCACCATTATAAATTGTGAACTTGTGTTAATTTTATTATTGTTCATTAAAATTATTATTTGTAAATTAATTAACTTGTGTTGTGTTTTATTTGCAAAATCCTTTACGAACTCGAAAACCTGAATTTCGTAACAATATCCTCTAATCGAGGTAGGGGATAAGCATCGCCGATTGTTTTTTCGTTGAGCTTACGAAAATCGACCACCACCTTCTTTCGCCATCTGGGCCCGCCTTTTTGGGAACTACGAGAAGGGGTGAGTTCCACGGGTTTTTACTAGGTTGGACTATGTCATTTTCAAGCATTTCCCTTAGTTGATCATTGATAACTTGTTTCTGTATCTCGGGAAGTCTATACATTTTTTGATTTATAGGCGGTTGATCTATCACCAGCGGTATTTCATGCGTTATGGCCGTGGTGTATGTTAGTTCGTCACCGGTTAAGTGGAATATATCATTATACTTATGGCAAAGATTTACTATTGCCTCTTTTTCCTCAGAGCTTAGATTGTTGTCTATTTTTAATTCTTGTTCGAGCTGTTTAGAGCGCGATATTTTAAGTGGATCGTCCAGAGGATCTAACTCTGGGAACATAATTGGGTCTGTTCTGATTTGCTTTATTTGTGGGGATTCCGCTGCCTGTATCTGAATCATTAATGAGTTGTTTTAAACGGCGACAATCACGAATATCATGATTGTTCATTTTGCAATTATTACAGAAAGGAGTATTTTTTCTTGTAAAACAATCGCTTTAGGTATGCCCTTTTTTATGAAAAAACTACAAATTATCCTGGCAGTAATTGGTTGAGAAACTTTGGCGTTGCTAAAACGCACCTTTTGACTTTGCGACTGTGGGACCATGGTGTTATGTATACTAGAATTCGGGTTAAATGGAACTGCTTGTGGGTTCATGTGATGATGTGATTGTGCAAAACTATTGTTTTCAGACATGGGTCCAGGAATCAGAAAACTATTAGTATCTGAACAATTTCTAGGAAGTTGGAATGTAGGATATAAAAGCAAATTGGGGTTTTGTTGTGTGTAAAAAACTGATTGTTGAAGTCTTTCCATGTCTAACGTCTTTTGTATTAGTGTGTCTAACGTCTCGTCCCCTATGGTTAGTAAATATTGACAAAGATAAGGGTTTGTGACACCGCTTTTAAGTGCATTCTTGGCAAAGTCCTCAAGCTGTGATTTCACATCTGGAGCTGCCGCACTACCATACTTTTGGTCTGCCGCTTCATTGCACAGCATCAGCATCTGCTTTATACTTGCGGTAAAAGCGATGAGAGTTTCTAAAGGGTGTTGTCTAATGGTTATAAGTTTATTTACCAATTCTTGATAAGTTTTCCTAGGTAAATAATTCCGATTAAGAAGTTTTTCGGCTTCCTCGAAAGAGGTTATTGGGTTTGACGCTACTAACAGGTAAGCCTCACCCCGCAGTCTTGTTGCAAATATTTGAACAAACGCTTGGTGTTCTTCTTCTGGTAAACATTCTAATACTTTTTTACAGCAACCTAAAAAGGTCTGTAGTTCAGTACTTACTAGAGGACTTTGTCCGCCCGATATTATGGGGACTAACTGAGCCGTAATTTTACAATAATCGACGGATATTTTAAAAATTTCTTTATTTTTTTCGTTGTTTGAACATTTAATTAATAATTCCTGTTCAGATTCAGGAATTGAAATATCTAGCCAATTAAAAAGTTCCCTACTTTTGTCTAAATCGCTGATACTGCCTGAAACTTCACAGATATCCCCTGACTACTTTCTATGTTCTCTAAATGGAGAGAGTGCGAGAAACTTTGAAAAATGTTTTAATTCTCTTTTGAACTCTTCAGTGCTTTTTTGAAATTTTTCAATGACACTTAGTCTTTGTGTTCGTGTCTTATTTAATTCAAGGTTTATCGAGTAACACTGGAGAATTTGTAAATTTTTGTTTTCTCGCACTTCCTCGTATAAATTATTTAAGTATGTGTTGAGACTAACTGTTCTTGGACTTTCCAAAATTGTTCCGCTTCGTAGTCGTCTTGGTGATGGGTGTAGGTTGGTATTTTCTATTTGTGTATTCGCTGCTAGCGTTGATTTTTCTTCACTCTGCGTGGGTTGATATTCCTCGGAAAACATCAAACCGAAACCAGACGTAGTCTCGGGTTTAAAGTACAAGTTTGTTTTCTTTCTTATTTTATTTTTTAAAGGATCAAGGATTTTCAAGCGCTTATTTTTACTGTGGCTTCCCTGACTCTACCGGCTGCGCCAAATTGTTATTATATTTTTCTTGGGAATATAATAATTTATTAATTGTTATTATTCTTTTATTAAGTATAATCATTTATTTTTATTATAACTATTAGAATTGTTGGTATTTGTTATAAAATTGTTATAAAGTAATTATTGTAATAATAACTCTTATTTGTTGTGAATAGTTATAGTTATATTATTATAACTATTGTTATTATTATTTTTTTTGTTGATGATTTCTTTATCAACTGTATAAAAACATATACATATTCATATACAAAAGGTAAAAGGCAAAGTGAAATTTAACTATTGATTATGGCAGGGTCGCCATGTAATGAAAAGACGTGATCGCCCAAACGTAGTTTTATCTAGGAATAAACGTTCTATGGCTAACGACCGGAGAGGAACAACGCAACAGAAGAAGTGGAAGAGGTGAGTCTAAGCATTGACTGCTACAATACTCACACTGCGCATATCGCTAGGGCAACAGGCAGTGCTTAACAAATGAGAAGACCTTCAGGTTTTAAGTTGAAAAGTAATCTCGTTTATTTTGTAAAAATCTTCTCCTTTTATACAATTTCTTACAACTAAAAATATAGGAATATAATATAATGTACATTAAGGTTGCATCGGCATCGATGCACATGAAATATCTTACATTATGTGTTAGAATAGGGCACAATGCAAATGCCCTACTTCTTCTATTTGAATTACGTTGTCGCCTATGAACTGTCTGTGTCGTTATCTACCGATCACTTGCAGTTTGTTTTCTTAGGTGACTTGTGTAATTTATTTTGGTGATCTTTGTTTTGGTATTGCTATGTTGTAATATTTTGTTCTAATTTAGATGCATGGAAATGCATATTTATTGTCTGGCTATACACTTGTGTGTATGCCTCGGTATATTGTATACGGGAGGTTTCTAGATAACAATTCCTCCCTTCTTTAGATAGAATATTATGCTTATGTTTGTGAAAATATAAATGATGCGTGTGAACTGCATTTCATTATTTGATTATTTTTTGTATTTGATAATTTAGGGAGATTTTTATGTAACATAATTATAGATGCATGGAAATGCATATTTATTGCCTGGCTATACACTTGTGTGTATACCTCGGTATATTGTATACGGGAGGTTTCTAGATAACAATTCCTCCCTTCTTTAGATAAGAATATTTTGCTTATGTTTGTAAAAATATAAATGATGCGTGTGAATTTCATTATTTGATTATTCTTTGTATTTGATAATTTAGGGAGATTTTTATGTAACAAAACTAAGAATTAATATAATTTAAATTTACTTTTATTAAATTAATTACATTAGAATTTGGTTGACAATGAGAATTAAATATATTTTGTTTATTGTTATATATTTAAAAATTCACTCACCGTATAAACGGCCTTATGTAAATATAAAATACTATTATAAATTGCATTTGACGTATGATCGAAATTGATCATTACTGGTATTATTTTTCTATTAATACTACATAAAAATATGAAAAAAAAGAAAAGAAATAAATAAAATGAATTGCAGAAAAGAAAACAAAACAAAAGAATATTTATTTTGGAAAAAATTTAATTTAAATTAAAAGTCTCGACGTGCAATAAGGATTTAAACGTTTACTTTATTTATCATATTTTTTAACGTAACATAAATGATTTCTTTTAAACATATCATTTGCAGGTAATACAAATTTAAAGTCTCGGCGTGCAATGAGGGCTTAAACGTTTCCATTATTTATCATTAACTTAACGTAACATAAAAATTTCTTTTAAATATATCATTTACAAGTACTACAGGTATTATTAATATTTACTGATTTCTTTCGTGGTATGCACGACCTTACAATCGGAATATAATTATCTGACGTGCTATGCACGCTGTATCTGCACTGAGACTACTGCTCAATAATAATTTTGCTTAACTCTAAACCTTACAGAATAGCATCACCCAGCCGCTGATCATGCGAAAAACAATAAAGGTATCAACCAGCCGCTGACCATGCGAAAATTATAGAATTGGGTTGCGCATGACATTAAATTAAAAGTCTCGACGTGCAATGAGGATTTAAACGTTTCCTTTATTTATTATAATTTTTAACGTAACATAAATGATTTCTTTAAAACATATCATTTGCAAGTAATACAAAATTAAAGTCTCGGCGTGCAATGAGGACTTAAACGTTTCCATTATTTATCATTAACTTAACGTAACATAAAAATTTCTTTTAAATTTATCATTTACAAGTAATACAGGTATTATTAATACTTACTGAGATCTTTCGTGCTATGCACGACCTTACAATCGGTATATAATTATCGGACGTGCTATGCACACTGTATCTGCACTGAGACTACTGCTCAATAATAATTTTGCTTAACTATAAACCTTACAGAATAGCATCACCCAGCTGCTGATCATGCGAAAAACAATAAAAGTATCAGCCAGCCGCTGATCATGCGAAAAACAATAAAAGTATCAACCAGCCGCTGACCATGCGAAAATTATAGTATTGGGTTGCGCATGACCTGTTTGCGCAACTGGATAACGAAAAGCTAACGGCCAAAGAGTGCAAAACTTGGGAAACGAGAAATGCGCTGGGCTGCGATTTTAGCGAAAAACAAAGGGAATGTAAAAACGAGAAATAAAATTGATGGTATGATATTTCGACTGGATTTTTTGCTGAAATATCATTTTGGAAGCCAGAATTAGACACGTTGAAGATAACGTGCCTTAACTACTCCCCCCTTTAAGGATCTGCCGTGGCCGGCTGATCGAATTCGCGAAGGACATTATTAATTTGCACCTTCGTTTTATTTTTGCTTTGCATTTTAACCCATAGATATGTGCCGCAAATTTTTATTTTTATAATTCGCGCACGCGAAAAGGGGTTCGCACCCTTATTATGTTCGGCTATATGCTTGGCACAGCGTGGGCGTTAGGTTAGGTTAGGTTAGGTTCGGTGGCTGCTATTGCACACTTAGACCAAAGTACGGTCCATTGTGATACCACAGTATCAGATGCTTTCCCCTTTTATCATAGAGCCCATTTCGTGCTCCTTGTAAATTTTAGGATGTCTCCCACTTTGCAGTTTTCGACATCCGATAATCTGTTTAGTGTACCATATCCCAGATATTTTAGTCTTCTGCTTGCAAGAGCCGGGCATGTACACAGGAAATGGGATACTGTTTCCTCCTCCTCGGCGTCATAACAGCTTCTGCCTTTAAGGATCTGCCGTGGCCGGCTGATCGAATTCGCGAAGGACATTATTAATTTGCACCTTCGTTTTATTTTTGCTTTGCATTTTAACCCATAGATATGTGCCGCAAATTTTTATTTTTATAATTCGCGCACGCGAAAAGGGGTTCGCACCCTTATTATGTTCGGCTATATGCTTGGCACAGCGTGGGCGTTAGGTTAGGTTAGGTTAGGTTCGGTGGCTGCTATTGCACACTTAGACCAAAGTACGGTCCATTGTGATACCACAGTATCAGATGCTTTCCCCTTTTATCATAGAGCCCATTTCGTGCTCCTTGTAAATTTTAGGATGTCTCCCACTTTGCAGTTTTCGACATCCGATAATCTGTTTAGTGTACCATATCCCAGATATTTTAGTCTTCTGCTTGCAAGAGCCGGGCATGTACACAGGAAATGGGATACTGTTTCCTCCTCCTCGGCGTCATAACAGCTTCTGCCTTTAAGGATCTGCCGTGACCGGCTGATCGAATTCGCGAAGGACATTATTAATTTGCACCTTCGTTTTATTTTTGCTTTGCATTTTAACCCATAGATATGTGCCGCAAATTTTTATTTTTATAATTCGCGCACGCGAAAAGGGGTTCGCACCCTTATTATGTTCGGCTATATGCTTGGCACAGCGTGGGCGTTAGGTTAGGTTAGGTTAGGTTCGGTGGCTGCTATTGCACACTTAGACCAAAGTACGGTCCATTGTGATACCACAGTATCAGATGCTTTCCCCTTTTATCATAGAGCCCATTTCGTGCTCCTTGTAAATTTTAGGATGTCTCCCACTTTGCAGTTTTCGACATCCGATAATCTGTTTAGTGTACCATATCCCAGATATTTTAGTCTTCTGCTTGCAAGAGCCGGGCATGTACACAGGAAATGGGATACTGTTTCCTCCTCCTCGGCGTCATAACAGCTTCTGCAGAAGTCAATGAACTCAAGGCCCATCTTTCTCGCATGCACTCCAAGAAGACAGTGCCCCGTTAAGATACCTATAGTCATTCTTATATCCCCTCTTCGTAGGGATATCAATGCTTTAGAGCGATTTAGGTCCAGCTTAGGCCAGACTTGCTTTGCAATATTACATGTGTTTGTATGCAACCATCTCGCGTTTGTTAATTTTTCTGCCTCTTTCCGAAGCATTAGCTTGACCGTTGATAGTGGTCTTCCTATGCCTGCCCTTTCCGGTTGCAGTTGGAGTTTTGTGCCATTTCTGGCTAGTTCGTCTGCTTTGCAATTCCCAACGATATCAGAGTGACCGGGGACCCATACTAAGCATATGTTAAAAAACTCGCTCATCTCCTTGAGAGATGTGTGGCAGCTTATCACTACCCCCGATGTCATCAAGACCGATTCCAGCGATTTGATTGCCGCCTGACTGTCTATGTAAATTATAATATCGGTTACCGATAATATATTATGTTTCAGCCAGGTCACCGCTTCCTCAATCGCTGTTACCTCAGCCTGATACACGCTGCAATGGTCCGCGAGTCGAACGGAAATGCTCACGCTAGGTTTGTCACAGTAGACTCCGGCACCGACCCTTCCGTCGAGTTTGGAACCGTCCGTGAAGAATTTGATAGCAGCGGTTTCTTGTGACGATCCATATCTCCATTGATCCCTGGAGGGGTAGATGGCTCGGAAACCCTTCCTAAAGCATAACACTGGTTGTGTGTAATCTAAGTTCGCCAGTTCAACCTTTAGCGAGTTGTTTGTCGTCGAGTGTCCCGTTTGAATAGGTTTCCACTGACGTGTTGCTGACAGTCGCGCGGCCGTAAAGGCTGCTCTCTGCCTGCCGTATATATCCAAAGGAGTCAGGTACAACATTAATTCTAGGGCGCGTGTTGGTGTTGTTTTTAGTGCTCCATTAAAGTGAAGACAGGCTGCCCTTTGCACCTTCTCCAGAATTTTAACATAGGTGGATTTTCCAAGAGCCGGCCACCAAACGCTTACACCGTACATGAGTATTGGTCTTACTACTGCAGTGTATAGCCAGTGTACCAGCTCTGGCTTTAATCCCCAGCTTTTTCCGATGGCGCTTCTACACGCATAAAGAGCTTTAGTAGCTTTGTTAACTCTCTCTAAAATGTTTGGTTTCCAGATTAGTTTATCATCCAGGATTGTGCCCAGAAATTTCACCCTATTGGTGAAAACTAGACTGGTTCCGTTTAGAGTTGGTGGAGTGACTATTGGAACTTATCTATTTGTGAAGAGGATCAGCTCTGTCTTGGACGGATTTACTCCTAGTCCGCAGCCTTCGGCCCATTTTGTGACTATGGAGAGGGTATTTTGCATAACCTCTGTAATGGTTACTAGAAACCTACCTGTGACAGCTATGGCTACATCATCAGCATATGCAACTACGCTCATGCTCTCTCTTTCCAGCTCTTTTATTAGTCCATCGATTACTATGTTCCAGAGCAAAGGGGATAGAACGCCTCCCTGCGGCGTTCCTCTAGCTACATGCCTTCTAATGGTGGAGCCACCCAGCTTAGCGTTAACAATCCTGCTTAAGAGCATATGATTAATTAGCTTGCAAACTGTGTGGTCAATACCTAGAAGAGACATGCCTTTCATTATAGCCTCCGTCTTTACGTAATTAAAGGCCCCTTCAATGTCGAGGAATGCTATGAGTGTGTATTCCTTCGATTGTAGTGATTTCTCAATCGTACGTACCAGTGTGTGCAGCGCAGTCTCTACCGACTTACCTTTGCAGTAAGCGTGTTGAGACTGAGCCCATCTGTCATAACCCACCTGGTCTCTTATATAAACATCCAATAACCTCTCCAAAGTTTTCAGCAGAAAAGAGGATAAGGTTATAGGCCTTAGGTCCTTTGGGTACCCATGTGAGCTTTTTCCTGCTTTTGGAATGAAGACCACTTTGACTTCCGTCCAGTTCTTAGGAATGTGCATTAAGCGCAGACACCCTTTGAAAATCACCTCTAACCATGGTAGGATGATATCTGAGTTTTTCTGTATTTCCGCTGGTATGATTTGGTCTGGACTAGCTGCTTTGTAAGGCATGAAGCCGCTAATAGCCCACTTAATCCGCTTAGTGCTAATGATATTATTTATACATATCGTGTGAGTTCCTTGCTGAGTAGTGAGTTCTGACTCGTTCCTCAAGTCGGTCGAGCCTGGAAAGTGGGTTTGCAAGAGAAGCTCCAGAGTTTCCTTGCTCGAAGTTGTCCATGAACCATCCGGTTTTATTAAGTAACTAGGATTGGTTGGGTTGTTGGAGAGAATCTTTCTAAGGCGAGTGGTCTCTGAGACTCCTTCCATTTTTTCACAGAAGAGTCTCCAGGACTTCCTCTTTGCCTTTCTTAGTTCCCTCTTGTAGAGTTTAAGGCATTCCTTATAGAAGTCCCAATCTTCGGTACTATTAGTACTCTTTGCCTTGTTAAAGGCCCTTCTACTAGTTTTCTGGTGCTCCCTTATTTCGGAGGACCACCATACTTGTCTACGTTTACCTCTTGGGTAAACCGTAGGACACGCTGTTCCCATAGAACTATTACATGCGTTAGTGACAGTGTTCACCATGCAGTCAAGTTCTTCAACTGTCCCTGGGGGCTTTAAGGAAAAGGAGAAGAAGAGAGGAGATGTCTATGAGTTTGTGTCTTGAACGCCTGTGGATCATAGTGATGTGGGAAGACAAAGACAGAGCTTGGCAGAGCATTCCACATACGTGTTATACGGCTGAAGAACGAATCCCTTCACTTAACTGTACGTCCGAACATGGGCTTAAGGGTAAACTGATGAGCATTTAGAGCGCCACGAGTATTGCGGTTGAATTAAAGGAGGGTGGCATGCAACTGGCTATTTCTCTTGAGCACCGCAGGTGGAAGAAGCGGTAAAACAATGACAAGCAGCAGACGTTCCTGCGGTGTTCAAGCGAATCCATTGATTCCGAAATGTTTTCGTCACCGATAAGTTTTATCGCACAGTTTTGTGTTTTTTCTTGTTGATACAAGGTGGTTTTAAGCGCACCAGACCAAATATGACAATTGTACTCAAGTTTAAGGTGAATAAAAGCCTTGTAGATAGTAGCCAGATCAGAGGGAGTGAAGTATTTCTTGCACCGGGTTAGAAAACCTAAACATTTCGCAGCATTTTTGGCGACGGTAAATATGTGGTCATTCCAACGAAGCTTGTCGTTAACGCACATACCGAGAATTGCGAGATTTTCAGTTTCCTCGATGCAACTGCCATTCATGGATAATGGCATGGGATTTGGGATTCGCTTAGACGACAGGAGACAGCATTGGGTTTTGGAAGCTTTAAATTCTACTCGATTGTTTTCTTCCCATTTTATTATGCTGTCTAGGTCAGAATTTAACGTGCTTAACATACGAAGTTGTTTGAGTTTCCAATGAGAGGTGGAGGGACGTTCCTCAAACTTATATGGGAAGCTGAGAGTACTGTCGTAAGCGAAAGAGTGTATTGGATTAGAATTAATAGATAAGAGATCATTAATAAAAATGAGAAAGAGTGTCGGGGACAGAACAGAGCCCTGGGGAACGCCAGCATTTATGTGGTGTATTTCAGACTTGAAACCGTCCAAAACAACTTGAATTGAGCGGTCCAAAAGATAGATTCTAATCCAATGAAGCAGTTTATCGTCGACAACATAAGCACTCATTTTTGACAATAGATTTTGATGCCAAACTCTGTCAAATGCTTTGGAAATATTGAGTGCAACAGATTTACTTTCACCAAATTGATGCAAAGATCGGTTCCACTGTTCGGTGCGATATACCATCAAATCATCAGTGGAACGTTGCCCACGAAATCCGTACTGCCGGTCACTAAGGATTTCATTGGTTTCAAGATATTTCATGAGCTGAAAATTGATCAGCGTTTCCATGACCTTGGAAAGAATGGATGTAAGTGCTATGGGTCGGTACGAAGAAGGAGACGACGGCTCACCTTTTTTGGATATGGGCTGGACAAAGGCTGTTTTCCAACTTCTCAGGAAGAGTTCAGAAGAATAGGATAGATGGAAAAGCTTAAATAATGGTAATGCCAGCTTGCAAGAACACCTCTTAAGAACTAGTGGGGAAATACCATCTGGCCCAGCGGATTTGTGAATGTTGAGATCGTTTAAAACTCTAGCATCAATGCACAATCTGGAAGCGTGGAGCTAGCTGCAAAATGTGCAGGCAGCAAACAGATTGGCTTTGTCTTTAGAGTTGACAACTGGAGTGCCATTATAAATGAGCGTTGGAATGGACGACGAGGCTGTATTTTTGGTTCTTTTCGCGAAATTTTTACTACCTTTGGGACATTTAGTAGTATTTTTTGCCTCAATTTTGGGTCATAGGCGAATTTGACTCACCGAAAATGAGCATTGCAATCATTTCTGGCTCGTTTAAAATTTGTTCGGTTTTCCTCTGTAGGGTTTGCTTTGTAAAATCGAAAGCATACCTTTCTAATCCTAGAAGCCTCTTTACAGCTCGAGTCGTACCATCCATCATCCTTTGGTTTGATAGTCTTATCCCTGAAAGGGATAAACTTTCTCATACCAATAAGAATGATGTTGGTGATTGCATCAGCGGCGGCATCCACGTTGTTATCGCGAAACAATAGCGACCAGTTAAATCTCCCAAAGAAGTTGTTAAGGCCATCCCAATTGGCTTTCTCGTATAGCCATACTGTTTTTGGGAGTTTTTTCTCTAACTGCGTGGTTAATTAACGAGAAATTAGCTGATAAAACACAATGGTCAGACGAGCCTAGAGGCGATAGTACATTGACGGAGTAATTATCAGGACGAGAGGTAAGGAACAAGTCAAGGGTGTTTGCGGAATGATTTGCAATGTCAGGTGTTCTTGTAGGTTAATTTACAAGGTGATTAAATTTAGCGAACAACTCAACATCCCTTCCTACGGGTGTTGTCTGGCCAAAATGGCGAAGCCACCCAGAATAGTGTACATTGAAATCGCCCGCAATAACGATTTCAGTGTTTTCATCATTTGTGACAATTCTTGCAATTGAGTCAGACAATGCATCAAACTCGTGAAGAGTTGAAACTCTGTCTAAGTTGGGGCTTCTATAAAGAAAGCAGTAGTGGATGTTACGCCCCTGTACCATTACTCTCGGCAAATCACCAGAACGAGTGTGAAAAGAGAAACTTGGTAAATAGGGTACCTTTGACCCCGCAATGCAAATGAGAAATATGTTGAACGTATTTAATACTTAATTCATGTAAGTATTGGAGTGATAGGATGGAAGTATGATCCATGACGTTAAGGGAGGGCTCTGTAGGGATTTTAGGACTTTTGAAGGCGATTTGCGTAATATATATAATAGCATGTCTTCAAACGTGATCAGAAAAGTGCATTTTTGTAAATGCTAGGTTTCATTCCAATCCCGTATTGTAGAAGGTTGATTGTTAACTATAATGATGCCATCTTCGATAACAGTAATCGGTGGTACATTGTGGGCACAAGCTGAAGTATAATTATTTAATGGGCCGTTAAGGCATGTACTGTTTCCGCTGGTCAGGGGCTGACAAAATGAGACTATAGATTTCTTATTACAATTATCTAACATAATATATTTATATCCGAACTTTGCAACTTCATTTACTTCAAACGATAGAATTGTATTATGATGTATAATTGGATAAATCCTGTTTTTGTTACACAATAGTTTGATTTTTGGAAATTGTTTATACTTAGATTTTAATTTCATAGATTGTAGTACGAGTATCACACAAATAAACATATGCACATATTTTTTAATGTAACAAAATATTATCTTATTACTAAGTTGAATTATCTTTGTAGTTTTTCACACGACCAGTGCAATGTGCTGACGTTGTACTTTGTAGTATTCTGCATTCTCGTGATCAGTACAGTGCTGATATGCAATATGCAATATGCTGGATTACTCGTAGTATCATATTTTATCATTATATTTTATGATCTTTTCCCACGTTCGGTGCACACCGCTAACGTGTGCAAATAACAAGACAAAACGCGATGTTTATCCTTGGAGTTTTCTTTATTAACTAACTGGAAAAACCTTCTTAAAATTATTAATAGTATAGTTGTACACAAGCGCTGACTAAGTGCAGCGCGAGTAAATAAGTGCATGCGCGAGTAAATAAGTGCATGCGCTGGTTTGCAGGTGCAACGCGTCATATTTCCTTCGCGGCAACTTTGTTTGTCGCTGGGAAAATGCTTTCGTTGCGTCTGCCCCAGAGGATGCGCTTCTTGGAGAGTAAGTAAGTGCATGCGCTGGTTTGCAGGTGCAACGCGTCATATTTCCTTCGCGGCAACTTTGTTTGTCGCTTGGAAAATGCTTACGATGATTTTGCTTCTAGCGTGGGAATGCAGCAAAGGGAGTTGACGATATGTCACTCCTCCCCTCCGTAGGACTATTCGCGTCCTCGTGAATATTGTTTGCGGGGTTCTTACTTCGTAATATATATAACTTAGGATAAATGATTATTATGATTATTACTACAACTAATAGTATTGTTGTTGAGTTTATTATATTGCTTTGAGTTTTTACTTTGTTTACATGTAATTTCAAATCGCCAAGAGTAAAATTGGGTAAGACATTTTTATCATTGATTTCATTAACATATGGGATTGTAAGTACTTTAAATTCTTCATGGAGTGATATAAATTTTAGGTTTTTTAAGTAAATTTGACAATCTGAGAAGTGTAATATATTATGTCTTTTTAATTTAATAGGCAAGTTACTGCATGTTTGGTTTAGTATTTGTTCTTCGAAATTCTTTATGACAATAACATTTGGTTTAATGAACTCAATTTCTTCTTTAAAATTAATAATGAAATCGCATTTATATTGTTTGTTATTTAATAAATTTTTGACGCATTCGTTATTTACATTTAGTAGATTCCTGTCGTCTACTTCATACAAAGTGTTATTTATTCTTGTAAATTTTTTGCTGGAGTCAAGCACTAATTCTGTATTATCAGAGGATGCTGGGATTGGGATTATTTTTATCAAAGGATAATCGGTTAAATTTTGAGGGATTGATACCACAAAGTATAGTATGTCTTTTTGTTGCCAAAGTGAGGTTTTTGTAAGTTCTAGTTGTTTAGAATCGATATTTTCCAACTGTTCAATGTCTACTAGCTTAGGGTTTAAAATTCCTTGCCTACTCAGAAGGAGTCCCAGCTGTATTTCCTTGATATGTTCGTAATAGCTTTTAACGTTATCTAAAAACGCGTCTGTTACAATTTTTTTTGTTAACTGGTTTTGTAAAACATTTGTTGAGTTTTCTAATTCGCGGATAAGCATGTTACCCTCATTAACATGGTTTAGTATACTATCCAAATCGTCTTGAGACAATGTTTCTGATACCAAGGTGCTGAGTCTATCATAAATTTTTCTTTTGTCCTCGTCGTCTAGTGTGCCGAAAAGGAAGTTAAGGCCTCTGCCTATTACATTCATAAGTCCTCTTTTGTGTCTAACAGCAAAGATTTTCCTTTCGTTGTTGGCTAGTTTCATGTATTTGTCTACGAGAGTTGTGTGTAAACAGCTACTTTTATTATATTGTTCTTCAAGTAGCTAGTTAGCTAGTTCTAATTCTGTTTTGTTAATAGAAATGATAATGTTTTCGTAGTAGTTAGGAAGTTAATTTCTCCTTGCTGAAAGATTATGAAGCCCTTGTTGTTGTTGACTTCTTGGACCTCGATCGATTTAGCTTGACACTTGCTGCATAGGGTCAGCAACAATATTATCATCAATGTTCCGGATAATTTGGCCCTGGTTTGTTGGGTCCGTTTCCCTGCAATTTTTAGGAGTGTTAATTTTCTTTTTCTTTTTGAAATGTCCTTTGTACTTATTTGCTGTTCTAGTCCTAAACTTGACTTTAAAATGCTCGTTATCTTTATATCGTGAAAGAATTTTGACCCGCCTAAATGGATTTGATTTTTTCTCTAACCTTTTTCTATTGTTTTCTGCATGAATGAAACGTGGGTCAGTATCGAAATCTTGTCTATGCTCATTGATTTTTCCTATTCTGTTTTCTTTTACTAGCTGTGGGTTTTTTTCTAATAATTCTTTGAGGAAAAATACACTGTATGGTGTTTTTCCGGTAGTTGAGTGGACAATAGTATGATTGTAAGTGTAAACTACCTGTTCAATGCCGTGGTGTTTCAATTCATTATCGTCTGAAGTGTTAATTATTCTCATTTTTTCATAAAGGGTTTTATGTAGTCGTTCAACGTCTGATATACCGTTCTTGCCAGTCGTAATTTCTATTTCTATGTTTAAACTTGAGCACCATTGTTGGAGGTTGATGTTTATAAGGCCTCCGTCCTGGTCGGTTTTAAGTTTAGCAGGTGTTCCCATTGTATTGAATATTTTTAGGAGTGCTCTTTTGCATTCAATTCAAGTCATATTAAAAATATACTGGCGCTTAAATAAATTTAAAGGTCTTTCTGACATTGATATGTAGTTAGAATTATCTTCTTCCGCTAAATGGATGGTGGCAATATCTGATGCTATGTCGTTAAAAAGGCGGGTGTCTATCTGAATTCGCGATAAGGCGTCCGCGACGTGGTTTTCTTTACCAGGAATGTATTTTATTTCAAAATCATATTCGTTTAACTTTAATTTCCAACGTTGAAGTTTCATAATGGGCTCTTTCAAGTTATGCAACCATTGGAGTGGCCTATGGTCGCTATTAATTAAAAATTTTCTGCCATATAAATACGGTCGAAAGTACTGAGTAGCCCAAACGATGCCCAGCAGTTCTTTTTCGGTTGCTGAGTAGTTCGTCTCGTGTTCGTTGAGAGTTCTACTCGCAAAAGAAATTGGGTGTCCGTCTTGGCTAAGGACGGCGCCTAGGGCGACGTTTGATGCGTCAGTAGTCAAGGTGAATTTCTTATTGTAATCGGGGTACTTTAAAATAGGGTCGCTAACTATTAACGTTTTTATTGTATTTACCGCTTCGACATATGCGTTGTCGTTAGGTGTGGGTTTTTCACCCTTTTTAAGACACTTGGTGAGAGGTTTTACTATTTGGGCGAAATTTTTAATAAATTTTCTATAGAAGCCCGCCAGTCCCAGAAATTGTTTGATCTTCTTCGCAGTTTTGGGTTTCGGAAAGTCTTTGATTGCTGTGACCTTATTTGGGTTAGGTCTGACGCCATCTGTCGTTATAATGTGACCCAGAAATTCCGTTTCCCGTCTTAGGAACTCACATTTATCTAGCTGAATCTTAAGGTTTGCGGCCTTAAGGCGAGTAAGAACCTTATCAAGTGAACTGATGTGCTCCTGTAGGGAGGTACTAAACACTATCATATCATCAAGGTAGACAAGGCATTCTCTGCCTATTAGGTCGGACAAAACTGAGTTCATTAATCTCTGAAACGTCGCAGGTGCATTTTTTAATCCAAATGGCATGCGGACGAATTCGTAGTGCCCTGTTTCATTGGAAAACGCCGTTTTAGCACGGCTTCCCTCATCTAGTTCTACCTGATAAAAGCCTTTTGCCAGATCTAACGTAGAGAAGTACTGGCAACGACCTAATTTATCTAAAATTTCGTCCATCACGGGGATCGGAAATTTGTCATCTATAGTTATGTCGTTTAGTCTGCGATAATCTACAACTATACGCCACTTTTTCTCCCCTGAGGCATCCATTTTCTTTGGTACTACCCAAAGCGGGGCCGAGTATGGCGATTTGCTGTGCTGTATTATTCCCTGGTCTAACATCTGTTTAATCTGTCGATTGACTTCTAACTTGTGAATTTGGGGATATCGATATGATTTAGCATAAATGGGATTTTCATGCTTCGTCGCGATTTTATGTTTTATACTATTGGTAAACGTTAAGTCCTGGTTTTCTAGATGGAAAAGTTTTTCGAATTTCCCTAATAGCTTTTCAACGGCTGCCCGCTCTTCCTTGTTTAGGTGGTCTAATCTAAATTTTTTTGAATCGTCGCTCTGTAATAAGTTCACTTGTTCAAGTGCTTGTCTGTACTCAACTACTTCAGGTGGTGGTGTTAAGTTATACAGTTTGCCGTTGAGTTCTATTTGATTACTAACGAGGTCTATTCGAGCATTTAGAACACGTAAAATATCTATTCCCATTAAACCGTCTAGGTAATCTGAAAATTTAAGTACGTAGAATTTTAAGCGTCCTTCAGCTAAATCACCAGCTGGTAGCAGCTGGGCAATATTAAGCTTTCTGAATCCCATGATTGTTTTAACTGTAATTGCGGGAACATATTGAGGCTTAGTTGGCAAGGTCTACTGCTAATTTTTGGGTTTTATTCCCGAATTCTAATTCAACAATGGGGAGTTCGTGTCCGAGGCTTGTACATGAAAATTTTCTTCAATAGGGTCTTGCTGCATGGGTTGAGGTGGCCCGTATCTCCTGATTCTGGACTGGTTTGAGTCGTACTCCCGCTTTCTCTTATAGGGTTGGAAGGAACCTTGCCCTTGGGGCTGCTGAATAGGATAGGCCTGCAGAATACTTTGTTGAGGGTGAGGGGGACTGTGTGGGTACGTAAGATTGTTATCGGGATACTGATAACTTGGGCCTTGCAGGGGCTGTGATACACTAAATTGATGCGCCATATATTGGCTCTGATTGTTATTATTGTTTAAGAGAACAGTTTGTTGTGGATAAGGATTAGGGTTGTGGTTTTGGGTATAAGATTTTGGTATAGGATTTTGTGCTAGGTAGGGCACATTTTGCTGATATTTTACATATGTTGAATTTTTGTATCTAAAATTTCTATTTGGTTGAATTGGTGCATCGTCAAATGCCGCATTTTCTTGAAGAACTTTGACTGCTTCGTTCATGTCGCTAACATTGTTCGCATTAAGCAATGCAGCTACGTGGTTCGGTAGCTGTTTTTTTTAATAATAAGAGGCATCTATTCTTTGCCTCATTAGTGTACATAGTTTTTTCGAAAGTTTGGGTAATATTTAGTTTAATCGCATCACTTATTCTACACAAGGCTTCGTTGAATTCTTTGTATAAAAATTTAACACTATTTCTAAATTTAATATTTTCTAATTTTAAGATTAAAGTAGACACTGGAATGTGCTCACCGAATTCGTTAATAAGGAATTTCTTTAGTGCGCCCCAGTCCGCAGGCTGCTCTCTTCGCACGATGTTTTGCGCTTCGCCTTGAAGTGTACGTAGTATTCCATGGAAAATTAGTGTTTTATCCTCCCTGGAACATGCCACTGTAGTGGCGATGACGGCTTCCACATTTCCAACGTAGAATGCTAGATCCTCTTTTCTTCCGTCGAAGGGTTGTATCAGCCGCAATGTTTGCAGGGCATATTCCTTTGCTTCCTTTGGCTCCATTCCGTTGTTGTTCAATACAAGTCCGCTAAGTCGTTAATTTAAGAGTTCAATTTCTTCGTGCATTAACCGATTCTTGGTTATTCTTATTTTTTTATTTTTTTTTTTATTTATTTATTTAATATAATCTGTGGCTTTGCATGTTGTTTGTTTTTATTTCTTATTGTAAAATTCAATAATCACATAAAATCAACAAAACGACGATAATTTCGAAATATGTGTTTTTTTTGTTTGTTAGTTTCTTATCTTTAATTTTATATTAATGTATTTTTATGCGTTCCGGGGTCAAGGTTCACTTATAGCTACTTATTTTGATGTGGTTGGTTTTTTTTATTTTACGTCGCACTTAACACGTTTATAATAATTATACCGAACTTATGTATAGCAAATAAAATAACAGTATAATATAGGAATGTGTTTTAGGAAAAATCACTAAAATTAGCGTTAAATTATAGAACATTTTAAAAGTAATTTAAAACTAAAATGCCAACGTTAAGCAGTGCTTATGTTTTCTATTTATTATTTATGTATTCTTTTCACTACACTATTCGAACGTTGGAGTCGCGTTCGTTTAAAAACCGACTGCGCCAATAACAAGACAAAACGCGATGTTTATCCTTGGAGTTTTCTTTATTAACTAACTGGAAAAACCTTCTTAAAATTATTAATAGTATAGTTGTACACAAGCGCTGACTAAGTGCAGCGCGAGTAAATAAGTGCATGTGCGAGTAAATAAGTGCATGCGCTGGTTTGCAGGTGCAACGCGTCATATTTACTTCGCGGCAACTTTGTTTGTCGCTGGGAAAATGCTTTCGTTTCGTCTGCCCCAGCGGATGCGCTTCTTGGAGAGTAAGTAAGTGCATGCGCTGGTTTGCAGGTGCAACGCGTCATATTTCCTTCGCGGCAACTTTGTTTGTCGCTTGGAAAATGCTTTCGATGATTTTGCTTCTAGCGTGGGAATGCAGCAAAGGGAGTTGACGATATGTCACTTGCATTCATTCATTTGTTATTCGGTTTCCAAAATTCTAAATTTAGCACTTTTTCATGGGAAACATCCGTTCGAGTTGTCTGGGCTATGCTAGCACTCCACTCAACGAATGCATGCTTATGATAAGAAATCATAGTATATAAGCTCTGAATAAATGAAATAATTTGTCATTCAATCAACAAGTTTGCAAGAGTTTTATTTAAATCGCCGTTCATTGTTTCGCTTATTATGTCGCATTCACTGGGTAACACTAACAAACGTTGCAAGTCTAATTGGTGATACTGGTTCATGTACCAGTGTCATCAGCTATTGTCAAGGTATAAGAACCTTGGTCAATACTAGTAGACCCAACAATACACACAAACAGAAATTTAATTAAAAAGGTAATAGCGTCTTCATCTTGTAAAATATTGAGTTTATAATTTAAAATTACTTCACTTATGCTGACGATAAAATTCATTTCGGATTTTAAAATGAAGCCTATTTCCGAAGTGTCTAGTAATATGGGGTTAATCATTTGTAGTTTCCCTAAGGCAATAGATAATGCTATGTTATCCAGTTCTCTGATTATCGCCCTGTTTCTACTACTAAGTAAGTCATAGAGACGTCCGGAGTCAATGTCCGTAGTTTGTTTTATCTAGTTAAATGTTTTAAGTACGAGTCAGATTATTTATTTGAGATTGCATTTCCGTGTTTATGAATATTTGTGCGTAACTTGTCGTAATTAACTCACTTTGTTTATGTTATCCAGTTCTCTGATTATCGCCCTGTTTCTACTACTAAGTAAGTCATAGAGACGTCCGGAGTCAATGTCCGTAGTTTGTTTTATCTAGTAAAATGTTTTAAGTACGAGTCAGATTATTTATTTGAGATTGCATTTCCGTGTTTATGAATATTTGTGCGTAACTTGTCGTAATTAACTCACTTTGTTTATTCTGAACTTCTGAGATGTCGTCGTAGTCTGGTGTACCAGATACGTACTTTAATGCGGTTCCAAGGAAGTTAATGCTTCGAGCATGTCTATGGTGCTCACGAAGAGGGTCTATAGTTTTCGATATTTGCTCCAGATCACCCTCTAGCAGTTTTTCATGTGTGATTGTGGAAACAGTTTGGTCAGCTTTTGGGTTGCTTCTGCTAATGCAGCTAAGTTTGTCAGATTAGTAACGTGGGCCAGAGCTCCAAAGTTGTCAAAAATTACTGTGTTTCCGTCCGAAACTGGGATGTAGTATGAAGAAGAATAGTCCAGTATGGTAGCATGGGTAGCGGATATTCCGGCTAGGGATGTCAGGAAGCTGTAATGAGGGATCGAATGTTATCTTTATGGACTATCTTGTTATACATTTTTAAGGTGGATCCTAAGTCTTCTTGCACCACATT